>JAPZEB010000020.1:16480697-16492758 GCA_029783705.1 Chaetodon striatus | reverse complement strand
AGTCATAACCTGTGCAGCATCCTTGTGCCTTCAGTATTGGAAGCTATTGCATCGAATGCTGTAGCCTGTGATTCAGTAGGCGCTGTCATCGTACAGTCTGCACACATCAAACTTGATGTCGTACCCACGTTTATTATAAATCTCACAGTCTGTAGGAGGTGAGAGATTCAAGTCATAAATTTGATGACTTTACACTTGACTTAACAAGAGGTCTCAAAACTCAGCTTAAACTTTAACACCAAAAATTTGTGATTTCACCTGGACTGGCCCTTTGACTTTATAATACTTAATACCTTCCCCCAGGCCAATGTGGGAAGAGAAAGTTAAAGTTATTATCCCAAAACCCGAAATGAGTTAAATACAACAAGACAAAGAAGACAACATAAAAAAATTATTCTGTTGTAGTACTGATTAATAGTGCTATATGAAAGTGTAATTTTAGCCCTACTTTCTTTTTTTAAAAATCATTCATGATTTTTGGAAATGTTATATATTATCACTCTTGTTAAAATGGCATTGAGTTTAGTGAAGACTAAATTATTACTTGTTCAGGACTCAAAACTCAATTTGGGACTTGGACCTGACTTGAGACTTGAGTGCAAAGACTTGAGACTTACTTGTGACTCACAAAACAATGCTTGATCCCAGCTTCGCTAATTAACATGCTGTATTGCTTAAATTTTACTTTTTGGTATTCCTTGCGCTCTGATTGGCCAGGACAGGTGTTATGTGTTGGTAGGAGTGCCATCACGTGTCATTTAAAGGTAAATTGAATTGATTACTGTATAGTAGCTTTTAAAATGCATAATTGTATTAATTCATGGTAATTTATCACCATTAAAGTCTATAATTGCCTCATAGTGTCATAAATCAGTTCAGGGAGGACCCAAGTGCAGAGCAGCAGGCAGGTTTATGGTTTAACAAAAGGTGAGCTTTAATGCAGCTGATAAAAAATATCCGGTATAGGCAGGTAACTAAAAGTCCAAATAAAGCAAAACCAAAACTAAACTGAAAACCATCCAGAAAAAATACAGTGAACCCAGGTAAAATGGAGCAGGGAGCAACACCAAGAACACAGGGATGAACACAGGGATAAAAACAGGGATAAAGGTAGGACAGACTGACAAGGCACAAAGGGAAACACATGGGTATATATAGACAAAAAACTAATCACAAGAACGAGACACAGCTGGAGTAGGAGGACACGGGCAAAAGGAGGGAAATGGGGATAGGCTAACAACAAGGGTGTGGAGGGGAACATTAGGGTGGAGCAAACAAGACTAATACAGAACAGGTGTGAACGGGAGACTCTGGGAACAGGGAAGGACGGATAAGACAGGTGTGACAAAACTGGCGGGAAAACACACAAAGACAGAAAGTAAAATCAGACATGACGCACGAGGAGAGAATCTACAAATAAAACAGGAAGCAGATTAAACATGAATAAATAACATGAAACAAGGAGCACAAACAGAAAACTCCAAAGCAAAGCCCATAGGATAACAGAATATAAACAAAAACTCAGGATCATGACACATAGATCACATATGTGTATCAATTTAGACTCACACTGGTGTTAATCTTAGCGGGAAAGTCAGTCTGCAAATGAGAAAGTTCACTTTCTTTACCCTTCCCTATATTCCTGCTGCTAAAAGACACCGTAGAAGATTTATATTCCAGGCACTTTGGCGAGGTCACTGAGTTCGAACAGTAAAATGAGAAAATCATTCTGTACCTCCACACCAGAGGGGGGCACTGTGGTGCTGCTCGACTCAAGCTGCCCCACTCCCTTTTCTCTTTCCTCCCTCCCTCCTCTTCCCTCCCTCTCTCGCCTCTCTTCAGTGATCACAGCAGTACTGCAGAGAGACATGCCAGCCACTTTGATCATCGCACCAGGGGAGGAGAGGGAGAGGGAGACAGAAGGAGGGAAGAGAAAGAGAGAGAAAGAGATGGAGAGGGAAAGAGCGTAGAGACAGGGTATCATGCAGCAAGACATCGAGGCTGATGTTGAGTTTGACATTCATTCTCCAGCTGATGGAACGGCAGATCAGCCAGCTAATGGAGAGCTAACAAGGAGATAGAGATGGAGTGAATGAGTGAGTGAATGACAGACGGAGGTAGAGAGATCAGATTGAGCGAACAGTGGGGCGAGTGAGGAACAGAAATGTAGAGCGATCAAGTGGACAAGGACATGGCACAGTGAATAGGTGGATAACAGAGTAATTTGAATAAAAGGACAAAGTGTTCATTCTACAGTATACTTCACCCATGGGTTAAAATCAGTGCGTAACAGTATTAATAAACCCCACCAACATGTTGCGGTACACACTGTTTGCACCCTGAGGAAGTCTCGCCTGTGCTGCAATGTACTGCTGCATTTTCTACCACTGTTAACCCAACAAGATCAAGCAATTTTAATATTCTCTGTGAGAAAATGTTGTGCAGTATGAGATGGTGAAGTTGAGCCAGGTTATGCTATAGATACTAGAGAGCCTAGTCATTATGATGTGTGCATGTAGTGTGTGATGACGTTGCATGCTATGGACAGCATGTTCTTATTCCCAGGGTGTCAAATGTTGGATACGCTGGACATCGGGAACACAGTAATAACCTGTTTCTGAAGTCACATGAACTGACATTAATGGATTTGGTAGATTTTGAAACGGCTTAAGTAATGTAAAAATCAAGAAATAACTTACGATGTGGCGTCTTCCAAAAAATGTTCTTGGATGGGGGGGGAGGGGTATAACTTAAGAGGAAGATTAAATTTGAAATAGCATTGTTGAATGCACAAATGTTAATGTGTGTTTCTCATTTTAATTCTGTACCGGATCATTTTTTTCTACAACATATTTCATTTTGTTTTATTACTATTATTTTTAAATGTTCCAAATAAACCAGGTCAAATCAAATACTAATGCTTTGTCACGCCCCACGCCATATAATATCAGTGCCAAAGGCGGCCTTTGGTGTCTTTATGAGATGCATAGGGCTTTCAGCTAACCCCAACGTAAACCCATCCACGCCAAAACATGACCCTGAGAGCAACTGATGTAGGTATAAAGAACGAGAAAGTCTACATAGGGAGGGAGGGGATGTGTGGGTCAGACAAACAGGACTTGAATCAAGGAGATCACAGTTGTTGTTCCATGTGAAACCAAAACTCAGAGTTGTTTTAGTGTAACACTACACAATGTATGTATAGATGTCACTCACTGACATCAGTCACTTGATGTAATTACGTGATGCTACATAGCAAACGTATTTCTGTTAACCCAAAACATGATCTTTTGTCCAAACTTAATCAAATAGTTTAATTGCCTAAACGTAACCACAAACATTTCACAAAATTAACCATGTGTTTCAATGTGTTTCAGCTTTGTGTCACATATGACTGACATTTGCTGACATTTTAGAACAAGCTGCAGTGACAGTCTCTCCCGATGGGATATTTAAAAATACCGGGGTTGTGTATTTAGTCCTAAGGCAAGCACAGGGGTTTAGTGCTGCCGAAACCCACAGGAACGACGCTTGCAACTGACATAACCTGGTTGAAATTAATATATATAAACGCTTTAAGATCAACTCATTAATTAAAGTATATGTCATATAAAAACTAAAGTGATGGTCAAAGTGTCACATTGAAATTTAAGGTTTGTTGTTGGATTCACGTCATCAACTCATGCATTGAGTAACATTACAAGTAAATGTTCAACCTTAAAAGTTGCCGGCAGTCGGCCCAGTGAATTAAGTTATTTTTTTCTCGGACTCCAGCTGCTGTGAGAGGCAGCGAAACATCCTGTCTTTTTATAGTTACTAATAGTTTACTATAGTTTACTAATAAAACTCCACAGTATGAACAGTGGTTACATCGGTTCCACTGGTACCATCCATAACTTTTCACGGTGGAAACAGAATAAGAGCGTATCGAACTGAAACGGGGCTATACAGATGCTAAAGGGTATATTGTGTGTCCATGTCTGACTCAGACGCCTGCTGACTCAGCAGTGTTTTTTGACACCCTGGGAGTGAAACTAGGCCACTGTGTTCGCAATCTAGCAGGTATTTTGCTCAGTAACGATCATTGTTGGAGCAAGCAACTTACAACTGGACGGATCCTTGTAAACTCCAATGATGATCTTCTCTTCCACAGACAGTTTGCACACCTGGAAAAAACAAAACGTCCTGGAAACCACTGCATTTTCTTTGTCAGTTCATCGGCAAGCTACGATGGAGCCTCCTGGTAGTCACATTAACATAGTCCAAATTTGTCAACTCTCGACCCTTTCTTCATGTTGTTGGTCATTCTTGTGTCACCCGTTATCCCACAATGCATTCAAAGGCAAGTAATTTGGGTTCCACAGAGAAGAACGTGTAAAGCCTTGTTTTGTGTTGCACTTCAATCAGTGATTCTTCACCATGAGAACTTCAAGACAGACTCTTTAGTCTGTCAGAAGGTTAAATGAATGACAGTACCAAGCGTGTTACCCAGTTGTGGTCTCCTCCTCACCTTCTCATTTTTAGAAATGTCTCTTACTGTCAGTTTTGCTCTCTGTTTGTCTCCATCTCTTTTTTATGTCTTAATGTCGACTGATCCTTCTCTGCTCTAACTAGACTCTTTGGCATTTTAAGACCAAACATGATACAACAAACACTCATTCTGTTCCCTACGGGGTGGTTCAATTTTTATTCGTCATCAGGACTTGATGCATCCAAGTTCAGAATCATTCAGTTTTGGCACCTTGAAAGACATTACGCTTTTTTTAAATTCTCATTTACAACAACACAACGCAAAACCAAAGAACAAGAAAAAATGAGACAAAGAAAGAGACTAAGGCTGTGTGAGAGTTCAAAAGAACCGAGAAAATTAAATTAAATGAAAAGGCAAGATAAGATTTTCTTCTGTTTAAAAAAAGCCTTGAGACGTTCTCCAAAGTTTGTTCTTTTTGTTTCAAGCGTAATGAAGCCCCACCCCAAATGACCCACTCAAAAAAATTAAGAAAAGAAAAGTTGAAATAGACACAGTACTGTAACATTAATTTCTACTTTGTCACCCCCACTGCCCTTACATGGTATCATTGTTCAATTGTTCAAAACATAGGTTCCTTAAAAGCAGATTGGATGATTTTGATTAGCATGCATGTAAATTCTTAATTTTTTGGAGTCACTTAGCTTCACCTCGCTGGTAGCCATGTTCTCTCACGCACTACTTTGTGTCTTTGGCAGTAGTGACGTCTCATTGTCCACAGTCAAGTTTGCTGAGAGATCCTCCATTACCCAGAGTTCTCTCTTCACTCCGCCCCTTTATGGAGCAAAAAAAGTGAGGTCAACTTTTCACCTGTCGTTGACCCTGAACAAGGATGGCTGCCAGGGTTTCGGCGGAAGGCCAAAAGATTTTTTTTTGTCGTTGTAAAAGAATGTGATAATGTATCTAATACTAACCAATATCAGTTTATCAAGTAGGCTGAAGCCTTTGCCCGTCAAATGAGCCAGTCACGAAGAATCCTCAGTCTTGGTTTAGTTTCCATGACGACTTGATTTAGTTTCACTTGTAAGTTACTTGTTTTCTTTTTTTTCTTGTTGATATTTTTGCACCAGGGAAGTCTAGTCATGATTTATTAACATATATATTCATATATTTATATATAATCAATACATATATTAACTTATGTGTTTTTTTTCTTTTTTTTCATGTTTTTTTGCGGCCTGAATTGCTCCCTGCTAAAATCCCACACCGCAATGGTTCACAGTATTAATGCGAATAAAGAATGAAATCAAGAAGATACAGCAACTAAAGAAAGGAGTGGGGTTTTCGGGAGGTTAGGGTGTGTGAGTTGGGGGGCTTGTGGGATGGTAGTGCGAGGGCGGGATCATAGGCGGGGCCGAGGGGTCAACTACGCCCCCTTTTCATCAGACTGAGGAAGAGTAAAAAATATAAAGTTCACCTTTTTAACGGGCAGTCTGGCCCAGCCCACCACTCCACGGTTCCACAGCCCCGAGACAGACAACCACCGGCCACCCCCCCTCCCGACTCCTCTTTCCCCATCCTCCCCCTCAAATCTTTACAAACATGTTCAAAACTCGTTAAACAATGGTAGATGGGAAAATCATGCATGTTTCTTTTTTTATGCATTTTTTTCGCTGTTTCCTTTTTTTAAACAGAAACTCAGTGATCATCTGAGGTGCTGTGGAGCTCTCAGAACTTCCCTTCTGTTGCTTACCCCTCACTCCATCTATCCATTTAAGCCCTTCCTCCTTCCGCCTCCTTACACCATTATTTGTCTTTTGCCGCCTCCCCCCAAATTCCCTCTGATTTTTTAGTGTCTGAGGTCCCTCTATCAGTTTCATACAGGTGTGGTGCGTCGGTTGGCGGTGTTGCTGTGGCCGCCTGAGTCTTTCAGGTCCTTCTGGATGCAGTTGTGGACCTGCAGGAAGTTGTGGTCCCTCTCCGTGGAGTTATAGGTGGCTGTCGGGGTGCCCGTTTGGCCCTTGGGCAGCGTGTACATGGACAGCTCGGTGGAGGGCAGCGTCCCGAAGGCCTTCAGGCCAACCGGTGATGCCTCGCGAGAGTGCGAGGGATCCGTGGAGCGGGACGAAGAGCGTGAGCGGCGTCGATAACGGTAGCGGTAGCTGGGGATGCGCGTGATGGCCGCACCTTGGAGGTAGTCGGCGGCTCGCGCCCCCACGCGCAACTCCCGATGGCGGTCGATGAACATGTGCACGGCCAGCACACCCACCATTTCAGCCATGATGAAGGAGAGGGCGCCGAAGTAGAAGGACCAGCCGTAGGAGTAGCTGTTCTTCTTGGAGTCACTCTTGGAAGGGTCCCCAGCGTTGGCTGATATGTACACAATGATTCCTATGATGTTGCTCAGGCCTGGGACGGGGAAAGAGGGAGAGAGAATAAATCAAAACTAAAATACAGCCAAACTGTTACTCAAGTAGGCCCACACAGTAAACAACTAAAGTCATCACAGTTATTTTCTTTGTCAGCCTAAAATAAAAAATAGAGAAACCAAAGATAAAGAGTCCACTCCTTAGCTTCGATGACTAGAGTCATTACTGCCTTTTTCTTTATAGAAAATTCCTGTAACAAATTTATTTCTACTGAAAACAGGTAATGTTCTTGAATTTACTTGTGACGTGAAGGTATACAAAAGTGTAACTGACTTAGTTTTTTTCAGTTTTTATTGTCGTCCACTAAGTCAAGTAGCCAAATAGCTGTCAGACAAAAAAGATGAAGACAGCTGATGAATGACTGTAATAGAGAACTGGAATCTTCTTCAAATAAATTAATAACTTCTCAATTAAGTGTGTCGACAGCAGAAATGTGAGAAAAATCTGTTGCAGTTTCAAGACTAAGACAACGCTCTCTAATACCAAAAACGACAGAATAGGTTGATTCCCAATGACTTCCAAATGCATTCATTTATATGATCTGCCCCAAAATGGCAATTCTTACCAGGTGCAGCTTGAAACATGGCCTTAACATTATTGAAAGGTTGCAGTTCTGCTCTAAAATTGCTCGGTTGGGTTTAGGCAACAGGACTACATGGCTAACTTTTGAAAAAAACATAATTGTTTGGCCTTTTAAAGTACTTTTGTCACTTATGTATCGCAGGCTCCCAGGAACACAACTCAGCCTTACTTCTAATTTTTCCTAGTGGCCACTCATGGTATTGCAGGGGAAAAAATCCCCTGTGACCCAAAAAGCATTTTCCGAATAGACCACCATTGTAAAACAGATCTGTAATACTGTTGACAGGACACCTAAAACTGCAAACAAGACCAATTATTACTCTTTCTATTGTGCTTTTTTTGATCATTGGTGGTTTTATTTTTGTAACACTTTCTTCGAGCTCATTAAAGTGATTTAAAAATCAGTGACATTATCACAATGTAAAGTCTATGAGCTAAGCGGGAACTTTCGGACGGGGCCAGTAGGAGGAATACTGCACATTATTTAGTGGGTCACATACCCCAGAAGTAAACCCAGAAGGTAGAAACTGTCTTCTGGTGCATGCTCCAGGTGAGCAGTACCATTGGACTGAATAGGGGCCATCTTTGGGTCCAGTATCTAGTTAATATTATACATCTATGACATAAGGGGACTTAAGTCACATATGACACGTCACATACGTCTAATGTAGCATGCTTTATACACTAGCATACTAGGCTACATGGTAATTAACAGAAATCAATGTTGAATTTGGGACATACATCAGCAACATTACATGGACTTTGTCCTCTCTAATGCTATGTCATGTCACCTCCTTCTCTGCTCCTGCAAAAACTACCATGGCCACTAGAAGGTACCACCTTATAATGAACATGTAGTTGTAAAAAGCTGTTCATACAGCCGACGGATGGGGTCGTTTTTCAACGCGTTCAAAACAACCTGGTCTCACTCTGAAGTCGTCCAAATGTGGCGCTCGGGCAGTGACTTGTGACGTGGGACACAGACAACAAAAGCCGTCCTTTAACGTTGGCATGATACATGGTCAGTTTCTGTAATATCTGGGGGAAAAATGAAAATAAGGGGGCAAAAGTCTGAGTGGAGTGAGTGGGAGTGGTGGTTGATGGCAAACGCTGACTTTCACCTGGGAGAACGGGGTTTGCATCTGTTAGGATTATGAAGTCAACAGAAGTGTATTTCGACGCACCCAGCGTACCTTTCACTTCGTATCTCCACATGGGAAGTCCATGACCAAATGCTGATATATGACGAGGTCAGAGGAAGAATGTGTTGTTCAAAAAGCGGGGATTTTAACCATCTATCTACAGCCTGAAGTTCCTGTTTCCCACTCTGAGATGCAAACTGGGGCAGATTCAACCTTACGTTTACTTCTTGTGTTATATTTGAATCTCTTTCTTTGTTTCTCTGCAGTTCACCCCTCCTTGCTTTTCCTATCTTCAACAATGTTCAAATTCACCGCCAGTCTCTCTCATCGGTGTCACCTTTTCTCTCCATCTCTCTTTCCTTTCGTCCCTCCCCCTATTTTGATCGTCTGTCAATCTTGTCATACATCACTCTGGCTGTGTGTAGCCAGAAATAAACACATGAACAGACAGACAGACAGACACACAGACAAAGGGACAAATATGCAGATAAACGGTACTGTATAAAAAGACGGAAAAGCAGACTGAAGTGTGAGAACTGTGAGGGCCTGATTGAGATGGATCAGAGCAGAAGAGTATCAGGGACACCTTATTTTTAGAGTGTAATCCCAGTGGCCTCCTCTTAGCCTAGCAACAGGGCGAGAGAGACAGACACAGACAGTGAGAAAGAGAGAGAAACAGAGAGAACTGCATCTCTCACTTCTGACTTGGAGGGGAACTAGTTATCTAGCGCAGCGCAGTAGGCCATGGCCTAGAACCAGAGTACAAACACACACATGCATGCACGCACAAAAACACAAAAACGCTCTGGCAAAAATGGCAACCTGCACTATCTTTGTCTCCCTAGCTTCATCCTGAGGCGATTGTAGCATGCTACACACACGTCAAAGGCTACGCAACACATCACCTGGTGGTCAGCAAGCACCACCGTCTCCAAAACAGGACATTTTCATTTTCAGCTGCTCCACAACAGACATTTGTGTCTCTTTTAAATGTCTTGATTCTGTGTTGTCGCCAGTGCTTTCCTCAGCTCTACCTCCTCATCCTCAGTGGGTCTTTATTTTTCTTTTATACACTAATGAATTACAACGTCCAAATTATTTTTTCCATGAAGGAGTGGTGAAGCATTGAGTCTCCAGTTAGCCCAGTGGGAAAAAATTCCTGTGTTGCTTGTTTTTAAAGAGTAACTTTTTTTTTGTTTCAAAGTGACTAATGGGAAGAATAACTTTTTGAAACTTGTGTAATATTGGGTGAGAGCAAAATAGTTTACAGTGTGGGTGTGTGCGCACGTTTAATTTAGTTCTAGCTTGTTTTTTGCCCTGATAGGCTCTGATTGTTATCATACTGTAAGGGCCTATTCCACATGAAATGCCCAGTCCCTTTGACTAGCCTGGTGTGGCTGCACATTTTGAGAAATAAACGCCTGTCTCAATTAGAAGCCTGGACTGGTTGTCAAGCAGCTCATTTTTTTGTAGAAGTTCTTAAAATGTATAAAAGCGACTTGTTGGCTACCTCAAATTATGTGTCCATTCCTCAGTTACCCTGTAAATTATTAATATTCCTTTAGTCTGTAAGGGTCCTCAGATTAAAAGAATCAAAAGGGTTTTTCAAAAAAAAAAAAAGAATTATTTTAACAGGATAAAGTGGTGTTGTGTTGGTATGCTGGGTGCTGTAACTCACTCTCTTTGACGCACTGTCTGTCGGAAGTAGACAAAATCATTGTTTTCATAACTGATATATTATCTGAAGCTTAATTTAATATTCATACTGGTTTAAATAAAAAAAATGTGTGAAAGAAATTAAAAGCCTGTCCCAAATACAGGCCTGTTGATTTTAGTGATTTCAGCAAATAATAGCTCAACTTATTAATTGAAGTTTTAAGGTAATTGTCTGACAACATAATGGAAGGGATCCCTATAAATATAGGCCTTTTTGTTCAAGAGTAAGATCCTTTCTGTTTAACCAGAAATAGCCCCAAAATTGCCATTGCCAAACCCACCAGACTCCATTGAAAACTAAACAGTAATTTTATTATCGTAAAACAAACTTCATTCAAAGTTGACAGTATGTAGTTGTTTTCAGTGACAAGGCTCTAAGACGAGGTTAGTGACTAGCTTGTGAACATAGTGAAGTAAAGAGCTGGGAGCTGGTGTAAAAAGAAGAAGAAGTGTGAATATTGGATTTACATTTATCAAGTGGCTAGAAACACGACACCGATTAGATATTGCTCTTTGACCACACGATATGTAGACACTGTGAGCTTTGCTTACACGTTAGCCCTATCAGCTTTATACGGTGATAGCCAATAGGTCAGTGTTACAGCTTGTTGCGCTGCCCTCAAATGGCCCAAAAATCAATGACTGCAGGTTTAAGGATAACATCTTTGTATTGTCGTCTGTCCAATTCTGTGTCCGTTTCCATCCATTTATTTAACAGTACCCAAAGAAAAATATGTTGATTCCAAAAGAAAATTGATTTTCTGAAGATGCCTTCCATCATTTCTCCTAAAGTACATCCAGTAACCTATATGTCTACCCACTGCCAGCCGTCCTTTCTTTCATCCACTGTTCCTCTCTTTCCTCTTCCCTCTACCTTCCTCGATTTCCATTTTAATCCATCCAGTTTCTTTGCCCTCCTCCCTGAACCTTCCTTCCTCACTTTTGCTCCCCCCAACACTTTCACCTTGACACCTCCAGCCCTTGCCTCCTTCCTCTCCTTCCCTTCGTACCTGCGGAGACGAAAAGGATGCCGGCGCTGAGGATGATGTTGTGGCGTGACTTGTAGAACTCGCTGGCGGCGATGCACAGCCCCCCCATGAAGAGCAGGATCACACTCAGGATGGGGAAGATACTGGAGGCTCGTACAGCGCCTGGACACACACACATCAAGGCGAAAATTACTGTCATTGCCATAAATGTCACCATTGGACACATGCTAAACATATAACTATTATTACAAATAGTATGAACTATAAAACGATAGATGATGTGCATGAAAGACATTTAATGTATAAGTCATGAATTGCTCTCAGGTATGTTGAAGGTTGGAAGTCAATCTACCACTTTCAGTTACATCTATTAAATGGTCAGCAGGAATGCAGTCAGCACGTATAAGTGATTGGATCCATTCAATAGAATACATGCTGCATTGTATTACACTAAACCTTGACTACTTCTGCATTATTATAATATATTTACTTGGAAAACACTTTTTCCTGTGTCCTCTCTTCCATTTCTCTCCGTATCAAAGATCTCTCCTCCATTGTGTAGTGTGTCTGTCTCCTTCCATCACGCCCCTCTCCATTGCTCTATCACTCCATCTCTCTAACTCTCCGTCTGTCTCTGTCCTCTTTCCCTCCCCTATCAGTCTGTCCATCAGCTGTCTGTCTGTTTGCCCTCTGCGTGGCTGATTTGCTGATTGGCCTCGGGGTTGTCATGGTGCT
>JAPZEB010000020.1:16404423-16426947 GCA_029783705.1 Chaetodon striatus | reverse complement strand
TGGAGCCTATCCCAGCTGACATTAGGCGAGAGGCAGGGTTCACCCTGGACAGGTCACCAGACTATCACAGGGCTGAATTAACTGATATTTTTAATATTTTAATTTTCATTTATCATCTTTGTAAACCTTAACAAGTTCTTACATTCTCCAACTGTAAAAATGTGTAGCCTTTACACCAAATATTTTAACATTTCATCGACTAGAACGTGCATCATGCATCTATAGCCTGGCACCTTTTCCTCAAACTTTTGCCAAACCTCTAAGTACCTAGTCTTGAGTCTCACTAGCTAGGCTAGCTATGGAGTCCAAATCCAAAACAGAAAAAAGCCTAGGCAGAAAATGAAGCCCACTGCAGAGTAGCCACCTTGTGGTAAAACATTAATGAATGGTCATTTAGACCTATTAATAATGTTGATAGGCTCACTTACACAGCTCACTCTTTATACCATGTTAGTTGCTCTCAATGTCACGCACTGCCATGGATGGGTTTACACTGGTATTAGTTGAAAGCTCAGTGCACCCCAGTGTTACTGGGTTCCTGTGGCGTCGATATCATATGCAGAGGGGTGTGACAAAGTGTATTTCACAACCTGGAAATGAGAACAGGCTTAAGTTTCACTTGTGTAGGTGAGGACATAATTACATGAAATACAAGTACATGTAGTTTTTGTTTAGTTCACAACTGTGCCTTGTAACGCTTATGACTATTTAATGCATATCAGTAACCAATGTGCTAATGTTTCACATACTGTACAGGCAAGTGAGACTAGGAACTACACACACACACACACACATATACACACACACTATGTTTATGACACTGTGTTTATGACTCATGCAGCTTACAGATGACAGCATTGTTGCTCCATCAGTCTGACCATATGTTACTACTAAGACTAACTCCATAATGGAGCAGCAGCAGCTTTACCCTGCATCCACACGGAGAGCAGCTTGGTCGATCTATCAGTCCGCTGTGACTGATAGTGGGGGGGAACCAAAGGCTTTAATGGCATCTATCTGGTGACCGACATCAATAGACCTTTTACACAAAGATGGCTGATGTATGTACTTCTTTGTCTTCAGAGTAAAGACTTTCTGTATCTTTTCTGGAGTCAGACAGCTGCACCAGTGATTAAATCAAACGTACTAAAATGCTAACAGCCCTGGAAATACTAGTGTGTATATCTATGCAGAAGGAGACATACTGTACATATTGCCCATACACACACACACACACACACACACACACACACACATACACACTCACACTGGGCTCCCCGGTCATTCCCTTTGGCTCCTGATGTCTGTAGGATTAGGGAGCAGTTGGGCCTGTCAGCACCTCTCCCACCAGGCGTTAAACAGACTGTGTGGAGGTGCCAACAGCTCTCTGCTACATCACAGTCAACCTACTATACTGTAAAACAAAGAACGTGACATACTGTTACTACGGTAAAACACCGGACTCCACTGTGAAACACAGCACATGACATTCTGTTACTATACTGTAAAACAGTGGGCTCTCAACTGAAACACATAAATCTGAAGGGTCAAAGACAATTAAAGGAATAAGAAAGAAAAAAAAAGTTTTTACATTAAATTATGTAGTTGTTTATGCCTTTCCTCCCTTACGATTATACTCTAACTTTTTTCCATACTTTATGTCTTCAGGCCTTGAAAACTCCTTGAGATTAAACAATCTGAGAAGGAAAAATCTTTGGTTAAACCTCTCCAAAGTTATAAGAGACAAATGGGAAACAATTATGACATTATACTCTACTATCCCACTGTAAAATACTGACCTATTAAATTGATGTCATGTGAAAACCAGATGTAATCTACTGTTATCAACTAATCAAATAAATCTCTGAGGGAAACAAAATTACAGAAGGCACAATTTTCTATTTTGTTGTTAAGATATTCTTAAAAATCAGAACACTTTTCCTTTTTTAGCTATATATGCAAATAATGTAATCAGAAAGCATTCAGAATTTAACAAGTGTACTTCCTCTATTACACATTTAAAATAAATAAATACATATTTGTAGCCTTGTTTTATGCATAAACTGAAGCTCCTGTGGGGGGATAAATGTAAATCTGAAATAGGAACCTGCAGCCAAATACTGCCAGATTTTGGGACTGCACAAACCCTAACCCTAACGTTTTGTGGTCCTTAATTGATTTAACATTTTCAATATTGAGGAGCAAGTCCAGTTTTATTTGGCCATGGCTCTTGTGACCTGGATGACTGAACACTGTCTCTGTACTGTGAAACACTGAATATACAAACACTGTAACATACATCAATAATTAGCCCCTAAACTATTTGGGTTTATATTGGTATCAGACACTTATATTTCATTGCTTTTAAAGGCATTTTTAAGATCAATTTTTAACCCGATTTAATATTATCAAATTTAAACCTTTCGGATAAGTACTAAAGTTAGTAGTATATATAAAATCCTGTGTAGAGTTAGGGTTAATGTCGCCTAATATAACGTAAAGTATTAAGTTCTGTGGTATGTTTAAAGATTTGTAACACCAGAAATGTTGACTTTCATTCAAAAGAGTTTGACTCATTTTCACAAATAGAAATGAGAAGATGGATAAATAAAATTAAATGAATTGCTTGTAAAAGTTGGGGCATCACACATTCAAATTTAAGACTATTTAATGACTTTCAAGGCCGAATATTTATAAAATTGAAATGAAGGCATTAAGACTTTTTAAGGACCTGCATGCAACCACAATAAAACATCACAGTTGGCGCATGTCTGTATATGATGACCAGTTTAATCAAAAGGTGATTTTTCTCTTCTCAGATTAGCCTAAAAAAAAGTAAAAAGCGCAAATGAAGAGAAAACGTGGAAGTGGAAATGTTTTTTCTTATTTCTTATAACCATGTTGCAACAGCACATACCACTTATGTAGCGGTGTAAAAAGTCAACACAAATTTTTAAATGTACACCAGCATCAGCAACATTTATTTAAATGCATTTTGGATCTAACGGCTACTTTCTAAGTAACAGTGAGGCTGTTGATGTGAAAGCATAATCTTTATATTTGTTTTCTTAATAATAGAACATGTTTATGCATCTTTAATCTGAGTCTGGATCACAGTGACTGTGTTAAGAAATTATTTTGCTAAGCTTAAATGCAACCTGTCACCTTTTTTATATTAAGCATGTTGAAAATGCCTGTTGTGTGTTATGCCTTTGCTGCACTTGTGGGTGTGTGTTCCTGCATGTAAATGTGTCCAGTGTACTCGTGTGTGTGTGTGTGTGTGTGTGTGTGTGATGGATGTCCCTCCCATGGTGCAGAGCGGAGTGTGTGTCAGTCCCAGGTGGTGTGTGAGTGCTCGTAAACAGTCTCTTTGATTGAGAGGCCGTGATGCCTGTTTGACAGGCGGCCTTGTGCCACCAACAGAGCGCTGAATCGCCATAGCTACGCAGCGTCATGTGGCCGTAGATACCCCGCGCTGCCATGAAAGAGGACGAGGGAAGCTGGAATGACCGCATTAATTAGCTAATGAGGAGAAGGTCATCATCATCAGGGATTTAACCACCGCTGGGTGATAGAGGATAATAAATATGATGTATGGAAACTGTAAAAAAATACATACTGAAAAATGTAACATCACATGTTCGATAATTTATTTGATGTTCACTACACTAAATGACACGATACTATGATGTCTGACTCCTTGAGCTTACATTACAGTCAGGGTTCAAAATCTATGTGTAAGGCATGTTCTTGCCAGTGTTTCAAAAGAAAATACAAAAAGCTGGAGAGGAAAAGGAGAGTAGCAAGTCAGGTCCCCTACCACTGCTATGGATGGTAAGTAATTTATGAGAGACGCTTACTACATGATAACCAACATATACCACAAATACATACTGAATTTTAGCAAGCAATCATAAGCATGTAGACATGTGTTCATGGTGGCAGTGCACAAGCCACCAAATAATACTCACATGTATACTGCACAAGCAGGTTTATGTCTCATCAATGTGGTCAGTGCAGGTACATGCATGTACTGTATGTGCACAAAAGCGTATGCTGAAAGTTAGATGCTTTCTGTTAACTTAATCGTAACTTTAATCTGAAAGAAATTTTTCATTGTGGGTTTTATCCTCATAATTGTTGTGACTCTGGATCAGTCAAACTTTGTACTCAACACTTACATAGGGATCTGGGTCGGATGAGGGCAGCAAAACAACATATATTGGAACAGTGGAACTCCTAAAGCTTTACAAATAAATTTTTACAACAATGATTTTAAACCATTTCTGACTTTAATTCAGGTTGAAAAAATATCAGATTTTTTAAAAAATCGGATAAAACTATTTTCATCACTCATCAGGAGGTGAATCCCTCACACTGATTGACGTTTGTGTCAAATTTGGAAGGATTCTCTCAAGGTGTTCTTCAGATATTGCACTCACAAGACACAGATGGATGCCAGGTCATGGTGACCTTTGACCACCAAAATCTAATCAGGTCATTCTTGATTCAAAGTGGACATTTGTGCCAAAAAAAGTCCTAAGGCATTCCTGAGATACTGTGTTCAAAAGAATGAGACCTTTGACCGCAAAAATCTAATAATGTCATCCTTAACTCAAAGTGGACATTTGTGCCAAATTGAAAAAAAAAAAATCCTAAGGCATTCCTGGGATATTGTGTTCACAAGAATGAGATGAAGGAGGTCACTGTGACCTTTAACCTTTGACTTCTGACCACCAAAATCCAATCAGTTCATCTTTAAGTCAAGCAGACATTTGTGCCAAATTTGAGAAAACTCTGTAAAAGCCCTCTTAAGATGCTGTGTTTATAAGAAAGAGATGGACACAAAGTCGCAGTGACCTTGACCTTTGACCAACAAAGTCTAGTCAGTTCATTGTTGAGTCCAAGTGAATGTTTATGCCAAATTTGAAGAAATTCCCTCAAAGTGTTCTTGAGATATCGCATTCACGAGAATGAGACAGTGCAAGATCATAGTGACCTTGACCTCTGACCACCAAAATCTAACAATGTCATCCTTAAGCCCAAGTGAACCTTTGTGCCACATTTGAAGAGATTCCCTTTTGGCGTTCCTGAGATATCATGTTCACAAGAATGAGACAAACGAGGTCACAGTGACCCTGACCTTTGATCTATGACCACCAAAATCTTATAAGTTCATCAATGAGTCCAAGTGGACAATTGTGCCAAATTTGAAGAAATTCCTTCAAGGAGTTCTTGGGATATTTTGTTCGGAGGAATGGGATAGAGGGACGGACCACCCAAAAACATAATGCCTGCCGTCACGGCTGTCACTGGTGCAGAGGCATGAAAGGGTATAATGCTTACTTTCTCCAAGTATCCATTATCGCTGCAACACTTCCATGTTTCTGTAACGGCAACATCTATGTGACTCATCTCTCTCCAAACGCTCGATAACACTGACTCGATCTAACCATCACATAGATCATATATGCTCTGCTTCTCTCACAGCTATCAGGAGGAAACCTCATATCTCCAAAACCTGTACCTGTCATAGCATAGGAAAGTGAACATTGTTCTTAGACTGTCAATTGTGGGTTTGCAAAGGGCCTAATGGGTTTTACGTTAAAAAAGGTCCAGTATCCAGTATCCAGGCCACTACAGCTTAGATGTAAATTATTAAATGTGGTCATGTTTTCAAAGGTTCAAAGGGTTCAGATGTCTTCGGTAACAAAATTATCTTGAGTGCGATGAAAGCTAAAATTGAACGCTGGTACAAACACATACACACACAGAGCACACACTCTCAGACACTCACACCTCATTCCCAGAAACATATCTCCTGTCACACACACCTCGCTTGCTCTCAAACCCGCCGTGATGGAGATTAATAGCAGCATTTAGAGCCTGCTGAGCTCCACCTGTCAAGGCTGGGGCCCCCAGGGCAGCTCCGGTCTGTGCCTAGGAACGAGAGACTGTCCTGGGGCAAGATCCATCATGGAAGTCCGAGACAGGCTGGATCTCTGGAGCCAGCCACCACAGCTGGACCACCGACACGGGGCCATCCGTCCAGGATGACAGGCACACAGAGTGAATCCAACTGGAGCAGACTCGATAGCTGCTGGATAAAGGAGTGTGGGGACCGAGGGGACGTGCGATGGCTGCATGGATATCAGTAGGCCAAAATGTGTGTGTGTGTATGTGTGTGTGTGTAAGCACCTTTATACACAAGGTTTAATACCACATGTGTTAACGATACAGATAGAAGACATATGGAATGTACTCCTTCAAAGTTAATGTACCTTATGTAATGCTTATCTTGTGTGCATGTTGCTGCCTCTGTATCTGTCATTCTTACACTTTGTACTGTCTATTCTGCTAAAGGTTTAAATTTCTGTGATGTGTCACAGTAAATTTCCGCTGTCCAGTCCGAACACATTAGGTGGATGAAACTTGACATGGACATCAAATGTTGGTAATTCTTGTTTTTTTAATACATCTTTATATATGGCAGATGCTAGTTGCACCCGCGTATGTAGCCAACTTCTAGGACGTAAATAGCCAATGTGACTATCCAAGAAGAAGAAGATATACTTTATTAATCCCTGAGGGATAATTCAATATTTCTTTATTCTGTTGTCATGTACACACAGGCCCAAAATACACACACGCGCACAGACAGGACCTATACATGCACTAAATAGAGAGATTTTAGAGCGAGGGGGCTGCCTTGGACAGGTGCCCCGACCAGTTGGGGGTTCAGTGCCTCAGCAGTGCCCACAAGGTGAACTGGGCCCTGTCCAGCAATCAGTTGAGGCTCCATACTGGGGACTTGAGCCAGCAACCCTCCAGTTCCCAAGCCAAGTCCCTATGGATTAAGTTACTGCCACACCCTGGGTTTGCATTCCAGGAATGTCCAAATATGCAATGGTTCGTATGATTCATTCACTCATTCAGTTTCTGTAACCGCTTATCCCAGCTGACATTAGGTGAGAGGTAGGGTTCACCCTGGACAGGTCACCAGACTATCACAGGGCTAACACATAGACAGACAACCATTCATGCTCACATTCACCAATTAACCTAACCTGCATGTCTTTGTCTTTTGTTGGAGGGCGACAGAGCACCTAGGGAAAACCCACTCTGACACAGGGAGGTATGCTACCTCCGCACAGAGGGACCCCCACCCTGAGTTCAAACCAGGAACCCTCGAGCTATGAGGCGACAATGCTAACTACTGCACCACCATGCCACCAGTTCGTATGATATCTTATGAATTAGCGCCCCACAAACGACATTATGTACTTAACATAAAGTTATGTAGGTCAGGTTTAGCAAAATAAACGTGGTGACAGTGTACCTTAAAATAACTCATTGTTCACTTGGCTTCACACGGTTCTGAACAGCACTTTCCTGGGGAATAGTCTGTTTGACTCATCCACTACCCCAACCTGCCTTGTTAAATGGACTGTGGGTCTTTATACTACATCTTCTTTACTTCCATGCATTAGTCATGTGATTGCAGTCTTCCCGATTACATGAGATACACATAAATTAGTGGCTCATGATTATGTGGGTTATACATGAATTGTGGTGCATTGCTTTTTGTAAGTATACGTATGAACAGAGCATGAAAACAGCCTGAAATATGACGTTAACATGGACGGGTCTATTCAGCACATTTGATTATGTTGTGTGCTGTTGATACTATGTCACCTGTAACCTTTCTGGCAGTTTTTCTTGTACATTTACCACTATAATCTAAGAGAATATTCAAGATTATAAGTCTTAACCATGACCTCTGTCCTAATCTTAACCTCTTCTGATCTCAGCGCATCAGTGTAATGAGTGCTAGCCAATCACAGCACGCAGTGAGATCCATATTAAGGCATTATAGGGATGGGTGTAAATAGCCCAATCCACCTGCATTCACTCCAAAGTCGTCAAAATCCGGTGCCTAAGCAGTGATTTACAACGTCAGACTCTGATGAAAAAACCCATCCTTTAACATAGGCAAGATACGCGGCTGGTCACCATTATAATCGGCAGCATCAGGGGGAAAACTTGGCAGGACAAGAATGAAAGTTAAGGCGGCGAAAGTCCAAATAGGGCGGATGGTAGTGGTGGTAGATGTGTCCAACAAACACTGACTTTCACCTGGGAGAGTGGTGTTTGTGTCCTGTAAGATTATCTAGCCAAACCTTGTTCTTTTTTCCTAAACCTAACCACGTGCATTAGATGTTGGAGGAAAAAATAAAATCTCAATTCACGTTGTTGTACTTACTAGTGTACCGCATCCCAGAACATCAACAACGAACACACCCAGAGTACCTTTCACGATGTATCAGGACGTGGAAAGTCCATGACCAAACGTCGATATGTGACGAGGTCTCAGTGAGAATGTGTTGGCCCAACAGCTGCAGTGTGACTATTCTCATTATATGCATTATAATTCTGTACATATTTTTTTCACCTACTGGTGTATACATAAAAGTAATGTTTATTTTTACCTATCTTTGTTCAGCTTTGTTGTTCTTGTTTTAAGTTTCATGTCTGTCCTCCCATACACTGTTGTACGAACTGTGTAAGTACATTGAGAGCAACTTATACTGGCATCAAATTCCTTGTTTGTATGTTCACACATACTTGGCCGGAAAAGCTGATTCTGATTGGGAATCAGTCAACATGTCACTCAAACTCATGCTGTTCAGCTAAACTTTGATCAAACCCACAGAACTTTATTTTAAATTCTAGGTGAGATCCAAAAGTAAAAAAACAAAACAAAAACAAGTGTCTATAGTGCTGCCCCCCTCCCCCTTGTTTGTGTTACTGTACATTGTAAGTATCAGGTAATATTGATCTGATATGACTAGAACACTGTTATTACTGCATTAAAAAGGCCTTCTGGTGTCACGTTATTTAAAATCAGCTGATATGATTTTTAGGAGGGAGTGTATATTTGTAGTATAACAGCAAGTGGTAGTCCCTGGTTGTTATTGCATAAACACTGGTGGGCTTAGACTTCACACGATGGATATAGAAACTGGTATTTCCATTTAAATAAGTTTCGAAGCTAAAATTAATTTCGAATAGTTTTTGTTGCTTTGTTAAGAAGAGTCTCCAGGAGTTTGGTGGTTGCAGCACATTGACGGCTGAGGTTTGACAGCTGCCGTGACCTGTCAGTCACTTCTATTACAGTATCAACAACAGCACGCCCACAGAGCGCTGCTGGATGCAGACTGTTTGCCAGCCTCAGTGCAGAGGCAGAACAATGGCTCTTATTTCCTGCAGCACTCCTCCATAATACACCATAAATAGGGTGTTACATCTTTTAGCATTTTCTCAAAGGGACCATGGCTTTGACCTTTGCTCTGCTTTAAACTGGTTACTCGTGATGTCAAAAATATGTGGACCTAATACATTTTAGTGACGGGGCTCACCTCCAGATGTTCATTAATATGCATTTCCATTATTTGAAATGTGGCTGTTTTGTCATTTAAAATGAGAGAGTCTTCTTGTCACTGAATTTGCATAAGTGCCACAGGTCTTTGGTGATCAACCATTAACATTATTATTCAAATCAAATAGTAAGTGACTTCCAAACACTGTGAAAATGTGTTGGCTGCAGTCTGTGAAATGCTCACCAGAGATAATGAAGCCTTTGCAACACAGAGTCCTCTCGGGGCAACAAAAATGATCATAATCTCATAGGTTACTTTGGCAACAATAAAGGAAGCAAAGTTTTATGACATCACTATATCATAATTTCTGATCTTATGGCATCATCTAGGGTTCTTTGTAGTCCTATATCTAGGATTTATTTGTTGGGTTTTCCGTGTGTGTTCTTCCGAGTTTATTAGTAACACAAACATTTCTGTCCTCCTGGACCTTTGTCAAGAGTGCTCAGGAGGTCCGAAACATTAGTGTTACTAATAAATTGTGAGGCTGAGCAAGAGCAGTGTGTGGGATTTTCCGTTCAATGACTCAAGTGAATCTTTCCACCTGCATCTGAGACAGTTGGATGTGCGAATACCTTACTTCAAAGAAAAAATAAAGCCACATTTTCGCCGCGTAATATTTACGTTCTAGGTGAAAGTTCTTGTGGGAAAAGCAACAGGCTGAAAAAATATGGCACAAAAAAAATGCCCCTGGTGTGTAAAGGCATTTGAAATGAATGAATGAAATGTTATGGGCTTATTGTAAATATGATCTCCATTTTAAGATATTACACTAATATTCTACCAGTCAAATAATACAAAACAACTGCTGTATGAATTCCTTGAATGTGATCACAAAATATAAAACATGAGACAACAAACAATAGTCAGATGAAATATACTTCACCAAAGTCTTACAGGTGTAACGTTCATTCCCTGACTAAGAGACTGAGATTCCTACTGGACACAGTGAAGGGTAATTATTTGCTTTTTGACAAGTAAGCTGTAATTTGAAGTGATAACAGAACTATCTCACTAAATCATCATTTAATTTCTCTGTATTTTTATCATCAACATTTTTTCTTCCTAATTGACAGCTTACAGATCCCAGATCACATATAATCAGTCGACTTTTGAGCAAATCCGCGTGTAATCATCGTCAATCATCCGGCTGATGCTTGATATGAAAGATCAGATGATTACTTCAGTAATCAGATTACATGTCATTTGTGCTCCCCATCCACTGAACCACTAAACTGGAGCTTTAGATAAGGAGGGGGTGTGCATTATTTTTGTAATCTGATTCCATGTAATTAGTTACTCCCTATCCTGGCGTATCTCTCGCTGGAGCTTTAGATAAAGAGGCAGCGTGGAGAGGCTCTGTTGATGATCAGCACTGCAAAGCTAACGGAGCTGATGGCTATTAGCATAATTAATGTCATCGCCGTAATGCACTCCATTTCTAAGACAGCCTGCCTCTCTCTTACACACACACGCACACACAGACACCCTTACATTTATATACAGGCAGCATGAAAGCAGAAACATAATCAAATCTATAGAACTGAAGCCTCAACATGAAACTGTCATGTGTGATCTTTACGTTTCCTGATGCTAGCATGTCACTGTGATGACAGTCAGTCAGTCATCGGTATCTCCGAATCGTGTACATCATGTCCCGAGCATTAAAATAAAAGCACACACTGTGGCGTATTATGTTAAAAGCCGGGGCAAGATAGGTTAGATAGAACGTAGGCCTGTGTGTTAAAGATAGCACAGGATGCCTGAGGGGGTGTGACAGAAAACCAGGGCTGCCTGCTCTTTCTCTCTCTTGTTCTTTTTTCTCCCTCTTTTTTCTCATTCCCAACACCTCCCAATTTCTCTCTTCCTCTCTCCCTCTCTTTCTCCTCTCTGCACCACGCAGCTATAAAGCAACTGTAGCTCTGAAGGCGAAGCACACAGAGCGAGCTGGATCTCTCTCAGATTCCTCTCTGCTCTTAACCATTTCAAATCTCCAGTGCCAAGGACACCGAGCGAGCTTAGAGTGTGAAAAGTAAAGCCACTTAGCGGGGAAAATAAGCATATCACATGGAGTGAGTTGGCGTGGCTGCATTCACATCGACAAATGTGTTGGTGATTTGACACAATTTCGCAACCCCTGCCAAGATTTCATGTTCTCTGTCTTAAAAAATAAACACATTTTGTCCTTAAACTCACAACAAGCCGGTGTCTAAGTAGTTCCAAAATTGCAGCAATGAATTTATTCCCATGACCTTGTCTTAAATATGATTACATAATGCGGTCACATGGTTGATCACAGGTAGCTTTTATCACATGTGCACCAAATTTTTATCAAAGCTTGAAAGAGCAGTGATGTGAAGCAAGTTGCTCACTGTTTTCTTTTGAGGTGATTTCAAATAAAACAAGCTAATCGTTGAGAGGAGTGAAAGCTCATGATGCAGGATGAAAAGTACAAATGAAAGAGCTAAACAAGGGCACTAATCATTTTCCATCATTTTCAATCATTTTGTGGGGCTCTTTCTCTTTGGTCATTAGATCTGTTTCATTCTGAGTGATGTAAGCAACCTGATACAAGAGCCTGAGACCCAACAAGTCTCCATTTTCCTTCCCGAGATTTTGCACGTTATATATACAGCTAGCATTTGCGTCTTGCAGCCTCATACCCAATCAGCGGGAGCTTTGTTTTTGTCCTCCAGAGGTGACATAGCTAGTGCTTAGCTTGCACTCATACATTGCTTTTGTAATCACTATGCATTGAGACATTTCAGGTAGGTGGGCACTTGTCCACAGAGGGTTAGCATTAACAACTAGCTAGGTCAGGCATGTCCAAACTCTCCCAATAAAGGCCATGTGGCTGCAGGTTTTCATTCCAACCAAGCAGGGGCACACCAGGCTTGACTCACAGGCCACTCGCCAGGAGAAAATGTAGGTATTCCATGTTTCTGCAAACCACAAATGTTTCATACGCATCGTATCGATGTTACTGAAGTGATGTAATGTAGCAAATGAGCTGACTTTTGTCATCAGGTGATGGAAGTGATGGTGGATGGTGTGACACCTAAGCAAGATGCCTGCTAACAAATAACAATTTAATTTTACTGCGAGTTGCTACTGCGTTTTCAGTGGCCTTTTAGCCACAAAATGTGTGTGTGTGTTTTGTGACCCGTTGCTGTGTTTCCAGACAGGATTGTGCCACCAAAGCCAGGTATCTTAAGCCACAATATGTTTTCCTATCTATAACCAAGTGCTTTTTGTGGCTAAACCTAGCTACATGTGAACCACAGCATTGTTGAAATGTAAAGAAACATAATGTTTCTGCTACGTAATAGCATGAAAAATATAACGTTCTATGGTTTGCAGAGACATTTAATGTACTGATGTCAGTCTTCAACCAGCTGATTAGTCGAATCAGACGTGTTCTTGGTTTTGTTGGTACAAAAACCTGCAGCTGTATGGCCCTTTATGGAAAAGTTTGTACATGCCTGAGTTAGATGCGCAATTTTCCCAGGATAGCAAGGAAATTACCTGCCCTTTCTCACTCCAGGGATTCTATTTCATAGAACCCTAGTTACATTTATAACTCTCGTTTAACCCTAAGGGCGGAAAGGCTTTTACTTTTGTCCTACACCTTGTAGGTGTGTCTCAGTTCACATGTCATACTGTTCTTATCCTTTCTCAGTAATCTGTAAGTGTGCTTAATTTCTTGTTGGACATTCTGTAGCTGCTCACGCATGTGGAGCTGTATAACCCATACTGAACTATTTTTGTAGTCCTCATTTTAGGAGGCCTGCTGGGTTTGCAACAGGCTGGGGGACATAACAGCAAAAGCCTGGACATAATTTTCTTTTCTTTAACTTTGACTCCAACTAAGACAAATAAGAAAAGCTAAAACATGACTGTTTTAGGCCTGAAAGCCCAAAGGCCTGACCTTTCCACTCCAAAGAGGGTCAAAAAGTCAGAGATGCAACCACAGGCAAGGCCTTCACGAAGCCTCAGAGGCATCAATAAAAATATTAAAAAAAAAAAATAAAAATTAAAACTGCATGTATTAAAAATATTGAAGGGTTTCATGCAGATTTTGTACCTGTTTCAATCTGTTTAATAGTTGTAGAAAAACTGAGTTAGCTGCTGTAGCAGAATATAATTGTAGCAACGGAAGGAGGCTAAGATTTGGTACTTAGGGAAGCTGAGAAGCTGTATCTCTTTCTGCGGCAGTGAAGAAATACTGAATGTAGTGATGTAATGTTAGATTTATTCAAACAACTGTCTGTCTGATATAATGTTTCACCTTCACCTGCACATCCTGTGCTGTGATATCTGCACCGTTAGCAGCAGAAAATCACCTGTCTGAACCTGAAAACACTCTGATTCAGGGATAGTTTAACATGCTGTGAACCAAACACAAGAGAATAAAACACTGGCTAAAATTTAGCAAGTATAATTTGAGCATAGACTGCCAGCTCAGAATTTCCTAAAGTCAGGTGTCATGATCTACATTTTTGTATGAATTAAGGGGTTATATTTCATTTTAAGATGAGTGACCTGACATTATGTTGACACAAGTTCTTACTGATTAAGATACAACATTTAAATGCCATGTGCTTTACTTGAAGTCCAACATCTGTTCATTTCTCTGTAATGTCAGATCTGGAAATTTGGTTAATGGTGTAAAAAGCTTAGAGTCGTTAAGTGGATACACACGAAGGTAGGGTGAGAGGGCTCATTACAGGTTCTCTTATGATGGGTTTTAACGTTACACCGAGGCCTTGTGACAATGGATAACCAGGTGTGTGACAGGATCAGGCTGTGTGGCTCAACCAGTGTGACAATGTGTGGTCACAATAAGAGAGAGTCACATCCCAGCGTCCACATCATACTGGATATGCATGAGTGCACAAGATCACACACACACACACACACACACACACAGAGTACATGAGTAATAGGTAGGTGCTTACATACAACAAACTATAGAAAGAGTGTTGACTCAGCAACTTTGTCATTTCACGTCATAGTCACCATTCAATTTCGATGTATTTAGAAATCCCAAAATGCCAATCAGAAGCTATCGTATAACAAAAGCATTCACAAAAATGGAAGCTCAAGGTTAAAAGCTGGAGAAAAAGTATCAATATATGATGTTCAGCTGGGTCAAACTTAGTTTATCTTTGTCTGTATTTCTGCCTTTCTGTCCTTCCTTTTAACATATACCCATATTTATAACAAGACAGCAACTATTCTTGTTGCAATCACTGAAAGACAGCAAACTGAATCATGGGAGAAATACCGCAAATGCGCTGAAACTATGTCATCAGCACATGGCTTTGTCCTGTGAATCAGGTGAAACTGGGGCAGGGTTTTCATGTGATTCAGGAGGAAGATGGATCACAGGCGTGGAGTAAGTATGAGTGTGTCCTGACCCTCTGCAGCATGTGTGTGTGTGTGTGTGTGTGTGTGTGAGACAGTGTGTGTAAACCTTTAAACATGATGAGTGTGTAGCACTCTCTTCTTGTAGAAGTTATTTAAAGCTTATGACTTGTATGTGTGATGTTAAAGGAATACTACACCCTAAAAATTACCATCTGTAAATCAGCTCACCCTGCATGCCTCTCCAGTGAACGAAGAATCCGAAACAGGAAAAAAATTTGATGAATTGTAAACGTGGCTACATTTAACGACATCAAAACTTTATCAAAACATACGTTTAAAAACTCTCGCACAAGTTGTGCAGTATAATCCAAGTCTCACTTTTTCAGTCATACGATCAGTGTTTCCCACACACATGCATTTTCAATGAGTTCTTACTTACAACTTATTTAAAACTCGCACCTTGGCAAGTGCATGCATTTATACTCTGCTTGTGCATTCCAGGCATGCTACTCATTCGTGTTTGGGAAGCACTGAGTGTACGACTGGAAAAATTAGACTTGGATTGTACTGCACGGATGTTTGGAGATAGTGTTGCTCTCGTTCAACGCTCTCCCCTTTTACTCCTATTCATCAAGAATTTTCTCCCTTTTTGGATCCTTCGTTCACCATGGAGGCATGCGGGAAAAACAAAGTTTTCTTCATGAATTCAAGGTAACATGAGATGAGTAATTGATAGACGAATGGTTATTGTGTGGGTGAGGTATTCCTTTAAGGTTAGCATTAGAAACAGGCTTAAGTTAAGGTTACAGTTTGGTATTTAGTGGCAGTTGTTGGGACTAGGACAAACTCAGATCACAAGAGTTTAAAAATACCTAAAAGTTTCAAATTTTGTTTTCCACATAAAGCCACTCTACAGTTTTTCTCCTCTATGATCACAAATGTACTCACACTACAAGATTCAACATTGCATCATACACTACACGATGTCCTTTCACATACACTCTCATTTGTCTCCCTCTATCATGCACATACCCAACACTTTTCTTTGTCCACAAGTTTCTCTGATATGTTATGTAGGGCAAAGTCAGTTCGTGCCACATTTAAACTAGATTTTTCTTCAGCTCAGCTCCCACACAGACCTTCATAGCAGTTCCCTGTCTCTTCACAGTCACAATTTCAAATGCAGACACCAGCAGTCCAGATTTGAACTCAAAAAGCTCAAACAGGTTTGAAATTTGTGGGACAAGCTCAGAGAGTAGAAGGAGGAACGTAAGAAATTTACCTGTAAACCTCATATAACCAGGACCCCTGACTACATGTGCTGCAGTCAGACCCCAACTTCAGTGTTTGAGGTCTTTGTAATCCCTTTTTCTCTATATACTGGACTAATGTGAGTCCTTTTCTCAATGTCTGTCCTCTGTCAGAAATGGGGGACAAAAATCATATTCCTTGTTTCAACATTTAGTCCAACCTCACATGATGGTTCAACAAACAACATACCCAGACCAATGAAGGTACATGACACCAGTGTGCATCCCTTTGTTATAGACACAGCAATGAAGGTACAACGAAGAGAGGTAGAATGAAGATTTTGTCTTCAAAGAAAGGAAAAATAGCCACTTGAATCAGCTGAATCAAACTGCTGAAGCTTCACACTGACATTCTTACATGGAATAAGGATTTTGCTCCTCATTTCCTGCATTAGACTTGCACAGGTTAGCTAACTCCTCAATGATAGTATGGGGAGGAGGGAGGATTACCGAGATACATAGACATGGGTAAGGATAGTCTTAAAAAAATCAGAATTAAGTGTGCCTGTTCATTGATTTAAATACAGACCACTGGAGACGTCATCATCATGAAGATAACCATGTAAAGTTTTACATGTATTTTTTCATCCCTCCTTTCAACTGAGTGTAAAACAACAATTACAAGGTTATAGCAGGACTGTAGGCCCTGTGAGTCAGCTGTATACCTAGCCTGACCATGTGTGTCCTTTAGGGTCCGGTGTGGCAGTTTGCTAAGTGAGCCGAGCTGCTCTCTGCTGGGACAATTAAGAGGCCAATCTGCACACCGGCCATGACAAACCAAAATGACCCAAACCCAAACCCTGGACAGGAAAGCAACCAAACACCGTTTGTTGGAAGCTTCAGCAAAATCACCTGTTAGGAAGAAGCTGCATTCATTGCTCACCATTTCAACACTGGTTTAAGCTGTGCTACACTTTACTAAATGTGAAGAGGTAAAGAATGCTGCAATGTAGACGGACAGACGAATGGAGCAGAGGTGTGTGTAGGTTACAGAGAATAAGCGTTTTCATGTGTGGAAATGGATGCAGAGTACATACAGAATTGTGTGGGCATGTGAGCGTATGTGTAGGCATGTGAGTGCAATGCAGGACTGTGTGTATGTGTGTGTGGGCATGTAGGAATTGATCTGCGTGTGTGCCTGAGCGGGGTGTTGTTGGTGTATCCGTGCATGTATATATATTTATATATATATATATGTGGCTTCTTCAGTGCATCTCTGGCTCACCTTCCAGGCAGCAGGTCCTCCAGAGGCCCGAGTGCGTCATCACCTCCTCGTTCTTCTTGCTGGTCTCGTTCTCGTTGGTGCTCTTGATCTTGCAGACGCCGCGCGAGTACAGCCAGTAGTCTGTCCCCACGGCGATGGTCATAAGGCTGAAGGCGGCGAAGGCCCCCACCGTGGTCAGCAGCATCTGAACTCCGCGGTCAAACACACCCATGTTGCCGCATTCCACGAAAGGGGGGCCCCCTTTCCTCTTGATGTACAGGAAGTAAATATTTGTGAGTTTGCGTCGCCACGCCAGCTCGGAAAACGGGGGGTGGGCGGCGTCGGGTGGACGACGGTAGCGGGGGGCGGCTGGGGGGGCGGGGGAATTAGGGGAGCTCGGGGGAAATCGTATGGTTGGTTTTGGGGTGGAACAGCAACCAAGTGAAAATTAAGACGAGGGTGAAGGTTTGGGGGCGGCTGTTTGGCCCAACAGGCGGGTCAAACAGACTTTGGCGAGGATGACAGAACCCTCAGCTACAAAGGTTTCTAAATTCTAGTCCTCAAGTGGCAGTAAGTTGCCCTGCTCTGGAAAAAAATGTTGACCTAAAAACACAGGCTTCTAGCAGATCCCACAAGAGACCTGGTCTGCGATCTAGGCCTACTTTGTTGAGTTGGAAGGCCTCTAAACGTCAAACTCTGAAAAAGGCCAAGATAATTGAGAAGATGGAGGATTTTGCTCTGTTTCTCCGTGGTTCGTCTCAGGCCTGAATTTGGCTTTCTGAGCTGACTAAAGCAGTTACATGTATTACAATCCTCACAGCTTCGACGGTGATGTATGGAATGATGTGCATATAGCGCTTGATTTTTCTCACATAGGCCGTCACATACAGCCTACACTGTTATTCTCCGGCTCAAACACGCACACACACACACATACGCGCACACACACACACGCTCACAGAGCTAAACTTTCACTCACACACCTGTACACGGACGAACACACGCATGCACGCAGTGTGAATTAATTCATACTGAAAAGGGATGAAGAAACATGGGGGTGTGGGGGTGGAGGGTGGTTAAGACTAACACAGTTGGCGGCCTGATATCTTTAAAATGGCCCCAAAAAAAGCCAAAAGCAGAGACCTCCAACAGATGATGACACAATTCAGGATGAGATCTGACTACCTTGATGTTACCCAGTGGATCAGTGAATTATGACGGCTCATCTCAGGCATTTCTGAAGAATCAGGCTATCACATGTATTCTGTGGGAAGAGGGTGACGGGAGACAGGCAAGACAGACAGGCAGGGCCCAGAATATGTAGGAAAAAAATAAGGACTGAATGTGCTGAAAGAAATGAAAGAACAAATTCAAACCAGCAGAATCAAGCGCTCCCCCGAAATCAAGGACAGAATGATAAATAATGCCAAATAATCAGCCGGTACCATGACTGCCATGAAAACCAGCCATCCCTTAAGAGATGAAGGAAAATAAACCAACCAGGGACGATTAACCCCTCTCTCCAAATAAAAAAAATCAAGCCAAAAAGAGGAGGAAAAAATGTTAAGTTAAGAAAATCAAACGACAGCCTGCTTAGTTTTCCTTTTTCCTAAAATTCTGATCCCCAGTTTCCATATGTGGTCCCTAGACCTTTCTCCGGCGACAGTGGAAATCTGCTATAGGGGGATACAGGCAGCGGTACCGACGGCACACCGCGGAGAGAGGGGCGCATCCAGGCGGAGAGGCCGAGCATCACCGGTCATGCAGCCGGTCGCAGGAATGAGGAGGACACGGAGGGATGGACGAAGCTTCCCGGAGCGTCAGAGCCTCTTCCTCCAGCATCCAAACGATCCTAGACGGTTATATCACGGCCAACCGGAGCACAACGAGCGCACATAGACACACACAGCCGTTTACTGTCATCACATAAAAAATCATCAGAAATCATCAAAAGCAATGATTGTTTTTGTGGCAGGCGTGGGGGATTATGTGCGCAAAAAAAAGGAGAGAAAATTTCAAGTCGAGCAACACATCAATTCCTTGGTTTCCTCGTTTTCTTCTTCGCAGAGCTGAGATAGAAGTGGAGAGAGGAGAGGAGGAGGAGGGGGTGGATGATGGTTAGAAGCAGCGGATGAAAAAAAAATCGACACAACCAGAGAGAGGAAGAGAGAGAGAGAGAGAGAGAGGGAGAGATGTTCCGTGAGCAGCAGCAGCACTTTACGCAAAAACAAGCGCACTGCAAAAAAAAAAAAAAAAAAAAAGCTTTTCAACATGTCAGTTGGTCTTATGCTGAATCTCACTATTTCATATTTCAGAACAAAGGCACATGTGGCTCCTCGATGAAACACATTCATATGCTCCAGCTATTTGTTTGGAGAAATATTTTCTTGAAATCCTTTCCAATATGGCAAGTCAACTTTTTTTTTGCATAGAGCCTTGCAAACAAAGACGCAATTCATTGTGCTTTATGTTAAGAAAATAATTTATTTAAAAAAAAATATATATATATATGTATATAAAATTGGTAATTAATAATTAAAATAATGCATAAAAGAGAGAGTATAAAAATAATAAAAAAAATAAAAATAAAAAAATAAAAAATCTAATTGCCAGAAGCAGAAATATAGTTATATTACAAGTATGGTGCCCTAATAATATAAAATAATATTTATAACAGGTGAAACTTACATTGAGTAACTCTCTCAACAACACATCCTCACTCTGACCTCGTCACATATCGACGTTTGGTCGTGGACCTTCCATGTTCAGATATGACGTGCAAGGTACCCTGGGTGCGTCAGTTGTTGACAATCTGGGACACCTGTCAAGTTCAGCCTGTTACATGCATTGTCTTCTTTCAAAATACACTTACGTTTTCACAGGAAATGTACAGTTTGCATACAGTCTCTTTCAAAATAAACGCACAACATCGGCACAACAACAAAAACTTTTTTTTTCCTTCAACAACTAACGCACATGGTTGGGTTTAGCTTTTAGGAAAAAAGAACAGGGTTTGGCTTTAGAATCTTACGGGACGTGAACACTGCTCTCCTGGGTGAAAGTCGATGTTTGTTTGACCATCCACCACCCACCCCACACAACCCTCTCTGACTATAGACACCTTAACTTCTGTTCTTGTCTCGCTGCGTTTTTCCCCTGATGCCGCCAAGCACTATTAAACAATAATGGTGACCGGCCACGTATCGTGCTGATGAGGACGGCTTTTTTTGTCAGTCACTGCCTAAGCGCCAAATTTCTACGACTTTCTACGACTTCAGGTTGCTCTGAAGGGAATTCCTCTGCTGAAAATTAACAGCTGCTCACAAATAGCTAAACATTAACTAAAACAACTGCCCCACTTTGTTTTCCCTGTATCTAGTATCTTATAATACAATCCTTTCAAGGAAACACAGAAAATTACCGATCTGAAAAAAATAAATTCTGGTATAATAGAGAAATATAGATTTGCTTACTTATTTTTGTTGGTGTTAAAGTAGTCACATGTTAAGGTCCAGTGGGTCAGATTTAGGGGCATCTATAAGCAGAAATTGTGTATAATATCCTCCTGAGACCCTGTGTCCTCATCTGAGGACATCACATTTTGGGTTCACATAACCTTATACTTCCCTCTACTTAACTTAGACCTGTTGTCCTCAATCGTGGACTCTTTTTTGCACCATCTAGTGGTAGTAAGAGCACAATACACTAATCTATGTAAAAACAAGGTGGCAGCCATCTCTGCCGAGTCAGCCTGCAGCCAACCTCTACACAAAAGTGGACAAAACCTGATCACATTTTGTAGTTAAAACTTGTTTATTTCTGATTAATAATATTTGTAGTTTAATATGGCAACAAATTTGACCAATTTTAGCAACAATAACAAGCTTTTTGTTTCATTTGAGGGCATTGGGACTTAATTATCAATGAAAATGTTTAATTTTTTATACTTATCAGGTCCTACTGATCACAAATAGCTAGGAGAAATTAAAAATGCATTCCAAACAAAAGTTCAGGTCTAGGGACGATATAAATAACTATGTTTTCATTTGTTTATAACCGCCTGAAAATATGATCAGCAGTGTTTTTGTTATCGTACAATGAGCCATTTATATCTGCATACACAGCAGGTCTTCTTAGACAGAGTCCACCATATTGTTCTACAGTAGCCCAGAATGGACGAACCAAACACTGGGTCTACATAGAGCCATTAATGTTTTTGCAATTTTGTGGCGCTCATCATATTTCTCCCACATGCTTGTCATCCGAGAGAGGTTTCAGTTAAACTGTAACAAGGGTTTTTTTTTTTTATCTAGTCATATTTCAGTTTATAACGGCCACATTTTAAACTTCTTCTACGCTGCTGATAGTCGTGACAGCTAACAGTCTTTGAGTTGTGTTTAATAATGGTGGCAGACAAACAACTGACAGCTAAACTCCAACAAAGAAACGCAGACAGCCGATAATTCCAGTGTCAATTCGGTGAGGATTGCAGATTGCAACCAGCTGAAACTTCTCCTGGTTAGAATTCCTTCAGTGTTCATTGTTCAGGAAGTTTAAACCAGGAGCTGAATTATCCACAGAGGTTTCTTCCTCTCTGAAAAAAACAGACCAGGTGATTAAAATGGGTGAAAAGACTGAATAAAGCAGTTTTATGTTAAAATGCTGTTTGGCATGTCAGAGACGGGTGGCTCACTCATTACATGCTGATATGTACCCACCTTGTTTCTCTGATAATTGAAGATCCAGATGTTCAGGAGGTTTTCACCAGGAGCCAAATTACCTGCAGAGGTATCTTTCTCTCAAAAACAAACCGACTCAGTGATTTAAACCACAATTAATTACATGCTCTGTTATTAATTAATCTACATTAATGGCATATATGATTTTTTTTTGCTGTGAAAGTATTTATGCATCATAGTAAAGCTGCTGGATTTTGGACATAATTGTACCCCGTCCTCTACCACTAAAACTGGTCTGCAGTCCATTGCAATCCATTTGGAGGTTAGAGGGTCACAGGTAGATTTTCTTGGTTTGCCTGGTTGAGTTTATGTTCATGCGTTTGTGTCTACTTCCTGTTTTATTTTGAAATGTGTTCTCACCGTGTTTAGTGTTTCTATTACTTCCTCAGTTTTCCCGCCTTTGTTAATTACCTCATGTGTTTCACCTGTGTCTTGTTCCACTCACCTGTGTGTAGTTAGTAATC
>JAPZEB010000020.1:16326616-16345548 GCA_029783705.1 Chaetodon striatus | reverse complement strand
CACACACACACACACACACACACACACACACACACACACACACACACACACACACACACACACACACACAAATGGTTTACTTTAAATCTAGTTCAAGTAGATTATGTTAAATTTTAATTTGTAACATAATAAAAAAGAAGAAAATTAACAGCAATATATCCCAATATTACTAAAACCTTTACTACTGCTGCTACTACTACACCACACACCAAAGGTGTAAAGTCAAGTTTTGCGACTTGTGTCAAAACCAGGTCACAAATTTGGTGACCTCAGAGTCGACTTGACAAAATCAAAAGACTCATAACTCACAATAGACTTTAACAGCAATGATTTGTAACTGGACTTGGACTTAAACTCATGACTTGTGACTCAACCTGTACTGTAACATAAACACATTTTGTATTTTTATGCTATTTAAAAAATGCATTACAAATAATTTCGTTACCTGAACCAGTAAATGTTAACGCTAATCATTCCCAACAAGTCGACACTTAATTCTCAAGATCCACTTCTGTTTGAACCAACCCAACGACATCCAATCAAATTGCAGGAGAGAACTATGAAGAATGAATGCTACGTTATTTAGTGGCAGTTGGAAAAAAATGATACCAATGATCATTGCATTTGTGCACAAAAACTATGTGGTGCTCAACAAAAAAACAAAGTGCAGTATGTGAAACTTAAAAATAAAAATCACAGAGATGCAACTTTTAACAAAAATACAAAAAATAAAATACACATTTTATAAAGCATTCATAATCTTACTAAATTTAAAATATTAGAATTATGTCGTTAAAGTGGCATTACATGTTATGACTTGTGTAGGACTCGAAACTCAAAGTTTAGGAGGATTGAGGTTTGAGGATTCGTGCATTACTTGTGACTTGCAAAACAATAACTTGGTCACACCTCTGCTACACTCACAAACTCAAGAGCACACACGCACGCACACACACACACACACACACACACACACACACATTCTTGTAGTTCTGTCTTAGGACTCTTGTTGATAAAATGCATTCCTTTGTCCCTTACCCTAACTTTTCACAACTGAATGCCTCACGACAATCTTTGCCTTGATCCTAACCTAAACCTAACCTTAACCTGAACCTTAAAACCCAGTCTTAACCCTCAAAGAGGCCTTTTGAAGATGTGAGGACTGGCCAAAATGTCCTCACTTTCCAAACATGTCCTCACTATGTAGCATGTATAAGAACACACCTACATACATTTTAATTGTAAAGTGATGAAACAGGGGACTAAATGCTAATACACTAAAGTAATTAACAAACACGTCCACTACGGCTGCTATTATCACTGCCACTACACATGCACACATTTTTAGAAAAGTTTGATTTTAATTTGTTAAGTGGTAGAAAATGAAAATCAGTGTAAGCAAATACACAATAAACACATCTCCACACACTCCTGATCAGAAACTACAAATGACAATGCCTGTGATATTCCTATACGATCACTAGATGGTACTTCTGCATCATTTTCAACATTACTTATTATGTCCAAAACTCAGAGTACATACAGCAGAGGAGCTGTTTGCTCAGCTGAGACCTGTTCACATTTGCACATTAATTTAATCTTTCTTAAGAAGGAAAATGTTTCTGACTGTAAGCAAACAGTTGAACATTTATCAGATTAATCATGATAAACTCATGAAATATCGTCATAGTGATTATGTCCTCAGAGGACTTAACAATGTAATGTAGGATTCCAGATATGTGTTTTTAGTGAGATTATCTTTTTATTTCAGTCATTTAGCAGATTTTCAACACTAGTTTAAAAAAACACCTGATAAAGAGAAGTCACACATTTTCACATGGTTAACCACTCATGACTTCTGCTCTAAACAAAGATTTTAACTGTCAAAGCAGCCTGAGTTAGAACACCACAAGAAGAAGAGGGAAGATAATCTGATCTTCAAAATAAAATTAATCTTTAATCATACAGCACCGAATGACCCAACAATTTCTGTCACTGCTGAAGTGTCAGGGCTTCAACGCTTACCTCACCATGTGACGATATTCCTGACTTTCAAAACTCACTTCCTGGCCTGGACTGTATTTTGCAACTGAGTTTCACTGTCCAACCATATTTCAAAACACTCTCTGTTGCCTCTAATCAAGAAATCTCAAGTCAATCTCAAGTCCCTACAAAAAGTTACATTCATGCCACACAAAAAAGCAAATTACAGAGCTGTGTTGATATTGTTTTTCAGAGTGGAATGCTGCCTCCTCTTTTCTAGTAGTCTCTGATGTATCTACAGTTTGATTTGTTCCAATCTTGTTGTCAGTGACAGGCCAACGTAACACAAGTTCTGTCTGTGTTGCAGAGGTCTTACACCCCCAAAGAATTTCTAAACTCTAACCCTCCGTGATTGCTTCACTTCATGGACTCCATTCAGTAGGGGTTTTAATTTGAAGGAAGTTCTACTACTTTTTTTTTTTGTCTGACGTTGTCATACATGGGGAGGAGGAGGGGTTAAAAAAGATCAACTACTTCATTCAAGTGTCACTGTACTGTGTGCCATGATAGTCTGTCTGTCTTGATCTCTCAGCTTGACTGCATGTAACTGTTTTGGCATTGCCAATTTTTGCTTTTTTTCTTGGATATAAATGACTGATAGCCAAATGGGTAAGACCTGTTTTGCTCTCTTCTCACTTTTATCGCTGGCTCTCATATTTTATATTGTTTTATAAGACTTTAAAACATTTGCCGGTATTTTGATGACAAACGTGCGGTCTAAAAATGTGTTACATAATATTTCAAGTTGTGGCATAAGTGATGCATTATCAACTGTGTTTTGCTTTTCACATGCATCAGTTGTCTTTTAATTTATTCCTACATATGATGAAGTCTTTAAGTATCCTGTTGGTGTCAATGTACCTGATATTTGTAATACTAGAGCTACACTTTGTCAATACAGTGGTATTCATGACGCAAAATAGACAAGAAACAATGAAACCGTCATCTTAAATAATGTCCCAGCTGTTTGGTGACAACTTCCATCTCCTCACACCCTTCTATATTACAATAGAAATACATTACAAAATAAAATTCAGGCTCTCAGGTGTGATCAGTCAGTGACAACAGGTTTATTTATATGTTACTGGTACACAGTTGTTGGTGTACCGCTTATCGCAACTTGCACCCTGTGTTAAAATGATGCACAGGGCGGACAGTGTTAGTCTCAGCTGAAATGGGGAAGAGGCTGTCACACTCAGAACTCACAGGACCGCACACCACTGATAATAATATAAAAACAGAAGTTGCTATCTTTAGTTAGACATCTAAACAATCTGCCTCTAAAGCCAGAGTGTCAAGACATCCACTTTATGTCCACAGTTATTTCTCAGATCAAATCCAAAATCTAAATGATGTAAATAAAGAGTTAGATGACTTATGCTTGTCAGGGTTGTTGCACAAGGTGTGTAAAGGAAGGGTGGGGATGTGGAAGTCCTGTGGTTGAGATCATTAGCTCAAAACAGCTCACTTAATGTCTTCAGGAAGTGCTGGTAGTTACGTTTTTTGTTAACTTTATGTTGTGCAAGGATTGTTTCTCACTGAGGATGCAATCTTTTACTTAGATTTTGGTGTCTCTTACTGTGTGAAACAAATGCTGAGGCACCACGGAGCTCAGGGTCTCAGGTCTAGTACCACTGGCAGCCTATCAAATACACTGCTGTGTTTATCGTGAAATCTTCTACACAGATGTGAAAACATGTACATTGCTTCTGTTTTTATCTTGTGGGAGTTGCCATTTGCATGTTGATGTCCATACCAGCCCTCTAACTTTTTCTAAAGCTCCTTCCCGACATGCAGTAGTTGCAGGTGATCATCAAGTAGCAAGAAAAAAAGTTGTTAGAATGTAATTTCCTCAGTGTTGTGTATGTTTACACTGCACACACGCTTCTGTTCACACTGTTAAAAATGAACCAGTTCATGTTTGTAGTTCAGACTCTGAATGTACAACTAAGTCCATTGTGGAAAAAATGGAACTAGTGAGTTCATGTCTCCCATCCTTTTAAATAAAATAAAATGTTGTGGTAATCATTCACTTGCAGATATTTCCCAAGGCAGGCCGAATGGTTCAATTAATGATGATGAAATTCATTGCCGATGTGGCTGACATTCGGACTTGTAATTATTTCTCTGTTGGAATCTGTAACTTGCAGATTTGTTCATGAAAGTCCTTTAAATATCCATGTGAACTGGCTTCATTCGCACTGGTAGCTACCCTGTTTGCCAGTGTTGTCCTCAGTGTTGTTCATGCCAGGTGCTGTAAGCCAAACATCGCTCACTGCCACAAAAGTGAACAATGTTTACATTCAAGTTCTTAAGTTGCAAACATTCTTAAAAAATATGGGCACGTTGAATGAACACGCTCCTTTAGCACCATCATGCATTTTTTTCTGGTTTTTATGTGTATATAATTTTAGATGTTTTTAAATTAGCCTGTGTCTCAGAAGGCAATGGTACTTTTTTTAGAATACAAACAAGCTTTGCAGATGCCAAGTTTCCAGAAAAGGGTATCTAGAACTGACAAGTTATGTGGTTATACCTTTTAACACCATATGAATCAGTGTTTTTACAGCTTTCTTACAGACAAACAAATTAAGCAAACAAAAAGATGATATTGATTTTATTATTTATTATTTTATTAAAATTAGAATTCTATGAGAAAAATATGAAAAATGTCCAAATTCAGAGTACAAAGTTAGAAAAACCTAATACAAAAGAGGATTATCTGAAAAATTGATGATTTGATGGATTGCTATGAATTTTTTTAAACAGTCATGGTGCCCAGAGGATGAATCCTCATGATTTTTGTGACCCATTGACTACAAAATTGTCAATGATAATTGGAAATATCTCAAGATTTGTGTGATGGATTGGCACAAAATTTGGTACAGATACCTATTGTGACGTGACGATGTATCCGAATGACTTTGGTAGTCCTCTGACTTTTTCTATTGACAAAATACCTGCTAAACTAATCACATCCCTTCGGCCTTAGCTGTACTTTTTTGCTTAGTGCTAATTAGCTAATGTTAGCATGCTGAAACACTAAACTAAGATAGTAAACATGGCAAACATTATGCCTGCTTAGCATCAGCACATCATTGTAATTGTGTGCATGTTAGAATGCGGATATTAGCATTTGCCTTAAGCACCGCTGTATCTATGTACACACAGAGCCGCTTGTTTGGCTGTAGACTCTTACTTATGTTTCCTGTTATTCTTACTCGAGTCATTGAACCCAGCAATGTAGTGGGCTAAACTACAGTAATCAGGCTATTTACCAAGCAATAACTCTGGTAGATTAATGATATAAACCTAAAACTTTAATTTGTCACTAAAGATCAGGGACACATGGCTGTCACTGGACTCATTAAATGTTACCTAGCAACCTCCAAGTGTAGTTTCTTAACCAACCACAACGCCTCAGTGAAAACTTTTGCTTGGTATGACTGTAAGGTTTCATGATTCATACCACATCACTTCTGTATGTCATTGTGCAACTCTAATGTGGGAGTGGGCAGGGATATTGGTTGGCAAAGAGGAAATGGACTGCATCCACAGAGCCTGTTAGCTGTGTTTGAATATGTAAATATGTATCCTTGTGTTTCTATGCTCATGCTTTGTTTTTCAAGAAATGTATTTATGGTTATATTTAGCGGTGACTGATGTCTTTCATGAGAAAACCGCGCCACCTGTCTCACATTGTATCTTCCATATAAATCTCTCTTCCTCGTACTGTGGCTATCTTTGAATATACAATACAATGGTACTTTGTGTAGATTTATTCAAATCAGAAAAAACAGAGTGAAAGTAATTTTACAAACTAAAGAAACAAGATCATTAAAATGTCTGTGTTTCCTTATCCAGATGACAGAGCTTGTGTGTCTTTCCACAAATCTGCTGTTACAATATCTCAAAAGAAGCCAGTAAAGGATGATTAAACTAGATATGTCATCATTTTAACAGAATATCCTGATGTAATATAAGTTTAGTAGGCTGATTAGAATTGAAGCACTTAATCAGAATTCTTGAGAATCTATTTATCATTTTCTTCCTGTTTTTTTGTGAAGTTTCCTCAGATTTTACAGCAGATGAGAAGATGGAGATTGAGAGCATTAAGACGTATAAGAAGGACCTTCTGGATGATATCCAGGTATATATGCACACCCTAAAATATATGTGTTAGCCCAAAAAATGTTATTTTGATTTAAGAATCACTGTGGAAATGCTTGCCATGCTTTTAAAAGTAATGGAAAACTCTTTCACCCTGACCTATTTAGAAGTTGAAGATGCAAATAGACAACGTCATGGCGGATATCCTCAGCTTTGAGTCTGCGGAGGAAAAGTAAGTTTAGCGCTGGGAAAATCCCCCACCCCTACCTTACAAAACAAAGGTTCTCTTTATATAACTCCTCTTTTTACAACTCCCAGATAATTTTCCTAATTATTTATTCGTTGTCATGCATGTTTTAGTTTCAGTTACAACTTTCACCCACCTCTGTCTCATCTACTGTTCCAAAAAATGTTAGTTCTCAGTGTATAACAATTAATTTACTCAGGACGTTAAGAAAATTAAATTTCTAAAAAAGTATTTGTTGTATTGGTCCCATTAAAATTCAAGCTTTAAAGATGCTGCATTGTGGATGTAACTAAATAATTCATACAATAAAGTAGATCTCGAATTTGTCGGCATTCTCATCTCTCTACCTGTCCTATCAAATCAAACCACCTTTCTCTTGATCCCTAATAATGTTAGTTCACAATACATTATTAATACGTCATTATCAACATCCTGTTTTAAGAGGAAATACAGTCCCACACAAACCCATATACACTTTTTTGTGTACAAACAAGATATAACAGTTCAGTGTGGTAAATTTAGGGGGATTTAGTGACATCTAGCAGTGAGAATTAGAAAATTGCAACCAGCTAAAACCAACACCTTGTTAGGATTGCTTAAGTGTTTATTGGTCAGGAGGTTTAAACCAGGAGCTGAATTATCTGCAGAGGTCTCTTCCTCTCCAAAACAAACGGACCAGGTGATTTAAACCAGTAAAAACACTAAATAAAGCAGTTTCATGTTACAAATCAGTGTTTCTCTGATGCTGTTTGGCACATTGAAGACAGGCCGATCACCGGGAACCTACTAATGTGTGCTTACCTTTTTTTATCTGATAACTTAAAATCCAGACATTCAGGAGGTTTTTACCATTGCCAAATTATCCGCCGAGGTTTCTTCCTCTCCAAAACAAATGGACTAGGTGATTTAAACCAGTAAACAATGAACTACTAAGCATACAGACAGAAAACCATAGTATCATGATGCAGCTTTTCATTGAGACATAAAGCAGCGATAAAAGACATCCTCAATGAGAAAATATGTTTGGCCGAGGCTAGTCCTACAGTTTGGAAAATAAATAACCAAATAAGTATCGAGTATGCCTATTGATGAGGGTGCAAGAAGAAGTACAATATAACTTGAGTAATTGAGAGTGAACTTTAGACTTTTCTTTACAAATCATTTGGTTCTACAAGACTGCTTTTGAACATTATTGATTTGTTTCTTCAATGTTGCTTTTCCTGCAGCAAAACCATCGAAAAGAGCAAACAGTTCTCAAATGGGAAGAAGAAATTCAACATGGACCCCAAAAAGGTGAGCACAGGAGTGTGTGTCTGTTGATGTTCTCATACAGCGAACATGTTTGAGCTAAATTATTTTGCTTTGCATAATGCTTGGTCAGAAATGGCTCCGTGCTATTCTTGAATGGTCGATTAAAAAAGCCCTTGCACATGTCTCTTTGTGTGTCTGAGCTTTAACACCTCCACTTAGCAGCTCTTGCTCGTCACTGTGTGGACTTCCTCTATTTCAACCACACTGGAGCTGCTTTGAGTCTGTGAACTGACACTGATGCAGGTCCACAGCACAGTTTCTGTGGTTTCAATAGCACGTCATACTTCTTACTGCTGTGAACACAGTTGTTTGCAACAGTAAATACAAATAAAAGTTTGACCATTTTTGCTTACTGGAATAAGTCAGTTCTGAACTGTAGATAGTGTTTTAAGTTAGCTGAGCTGAACTGACTTTAGAGGTTAACTTTAGGCCCTTTTTCTGGTTAATGTGTAAGTTAGATTAGATTCCTAGACCAAGATTACAGGGAAATAACAAGTTTTCTCACAGATGTATCGAGATATTGAGGAACTTTTCAGCAATTTGCTTTCAACATACAGCTACTTCAGTATTTAGAAAACTGACTCTTGTGCCATGTTGGCACAGAAGTGTCTTTTTAACCCATGATGGCACAAGCAACAATGCTGTGTTAGGGTTTTCTGCTTTTAGAGATGGTTTGTGTTTAGTTTACTTCCATTGCAAATGTATTTTTAACCAGCCTTTTCCTCCCTTACCCCTCTGATGGAGGGGAAAGGGGAAGAGAAATTAGTTTTAGGGAATCGGAATTACAGAAACTGCGAACTTGCTTGGCCTTACCAACCGGAGATGAGATCATTATGAAACTAAACACACTTAACCACCAGCTCAGTGGGCATTTTGTGTGTGTGTGTGTTTAGTGCATGTGTTTAAAGCACTATGTCATAAACTAAAAGTGCTATTTCTATGTGCAAGTTTACCTATTGGTGCAATTAAACAAGTCATAAACAGAAAATAATGTGGAAGTACAAATGTATACGTCTAGTCAACAATCTGCTTTGTGTGTGTGCAGGGTATCAATTACCTGGTGGAGAATAAACTGCTGAATGGAAGTGCTCAATCCATCGCCGAGTTCTTATACAAGGAGGAGGGACTCAACAAGACAGCTATTGGAGAATTTCTTGGAGAGAGGTGAGGAGGAGATGGAGGGAGGAGTGGACAGACAGATGGAAAAAAATGAGGATGAAAGACAAGGGGGTGAGGAGCAATAGAGAAGGGGAAAGGGATGTGGAGGGGACTAAGGATTAGAGACAGAAAAGGTCAAAGGAACATAAGTGTAGATAAGGGAGAGGGAGGAAGATATTAATGATGGGACAAAGGACAAACAAAGATAAAATTCATGAGAGAGACATGAAGAAAGAAGGGAGGGAAGGAAGGAAAAACAGCCATGACAGATGGAAGATGAGGTAAAAGGGGTATCTTGGAAAGAAAAATGAGGGAATGAAGAAAAAGGAGGCAAAAAAGGATACAAGTAACAGCAGGAAGAGGAGAGATAGATTTTAGGGCAGGTTCCAACAGAGAAAGTTAATACCTTCCTCTGGTTTTAAGTGCCTCCCTTCCCCCCTTTGTGCCACAGGGAAGAGCTTCACCTTCAGACCCTGAAGGCCTTCGTGGAGCTGCACGAGTTCTCAGACCTCAACCTGGTCCAGGCCCTCAGGTCAGTTCCCTTTATCCTCATTCCTGTCTCATCTACACTGCTCTCACACATCAATACATGCACATGTTGCTCTTTCTATCAACGGTATAATTTCAGTAATTTAAAAGGTTAACTTACTGTACATACAGTATGTACGTTATGTCCGTCCATTCTGTTATTGTTAACATGATATCTCAAGAATGCCTTGAGAAAATGTATTCAAATTTGGCACACATGCTCACTTGGACTCAAGGATGAACTGAGGTCAAGGTCACTGTGAACTTGGGTCTGTCTCCATCTCAAGAATGCAGTATTTCAAGAAGCTCTTGGGAGACTTTCTTTAAATTTGGCACATATGTCCACTTGAACTCAACAAATACTGATTAGATTTTGGTGGTCAAAAGTCAAGGTCACTGTGATCTTACGTCAGTCTCATTGTCATAAATGCGATACCTAAAGGGAATTTCTTCAAGGTTGACACAACCATCCACTTGGACTCAAGGATGAACTGATTATTTTGGTCGTCAAAAGTCCAAGGTCATTGTGACCTCACAAAACATGATTTTAGCTATAACTCGAGAATTCAATTGTGACTAAATCTGTGTCGAATAGGACAAAGTGATGAAAATTTATATTCGTAAATTCAAAGGTCAGTTTTATATCATAATGTTGCACAAAAATACTTGTCTGGCCATTATTGAATGCCATAACTCAGGAACAGAAAGGTAGAGATTAAGTCAGATACTGAATTGGTGACACTAATTTTGGGAGTTCACCTTGAATCTGTGCTGATTGTGTAGATCTTCTGTGCTGTCTGGATGAAGATGTGTGTAAAGCAACATCCATATTTGAAGCATTTTCTACTGTCATGGCTACATATGGGTCTGCACAGACATTGCTGTAAATTGTAACTGCAACTTGAGTAATTTGTGGAGGCATATAACCGCAAGGCATTAACTCTAGTTATTGTACAGATTTTTTGGATGCACATTTTAGAGATACTATTCAACACCATCTTTGGTTCTATCTTCAACACAGACCTCTTTGTTTTTCCTCACCTTTTATTTGACTTGCCTTTTTGTAGCAAAAACAAAAAGAAAACATTTATGATTAACTTAAAGTCTTCACATAATCACCTAAATGTATCAACTATCTAACTAACCATATTAACATTGTTGTATAACATTATATAACCCAGATTACATGACAATACTACCCAACACTCAACAGACTTACCACCAGCCACAGCACTAGTTACAGTGAGTTTCCCTACAGAGTATGAGAGTATGAGAGGGGCTGCTGTTTGTACAGTAATATCAGCAGCCACATCCGTGCAAAGTGACACCGCTGCCTGTGTCAGTGACTGGCACAGTCTAGATGGCATGTTTTAGTGTGGCACTATTTGACAGGAGAGCACTGGAGGAACAAGTTTTGAGATCTTGTGCTTAGATAAAAATGGCCACAGTGTAAAAACACTCTGTTACAATTAAAAGGTCCTGCCAACAAAAAAAATCAGTTTACTTGTCATGGAGAGTACTACTCAGCTTGTGAAAACAGTTGTTTGATGTTGTTTGTGGTTCTGGAGGGGGGGCGGGTCTTCACCGCCTCTGGATAAAACACAATTTTTCCCCACTGCCTCCACACTCCCTCCTCCCAGCTCCCGTAGCAGCTCTTCTTCTCAGCTACCATGGCAGCTCAACTGTTGTCCTCACCTCTTGCTGTTGCTGTGTCAAAAAACTGAGACTATTTGTTGCAGTTGGGAAATATCACGGGCTGCAAGAGCCACAATCCTGTCATTATAGAAACAATGGCAAAAAACAGATCATTTATAGGTTTCCACACACGATTTTAAGCTAATCCACAGGTGGAAGAAGTAGGCCCACAGCTCCATTAGTAAAGGTAGTAATGACTGTGTGTAGTCTTCTGTTGGCATGCTACAGGATGACACTTGGTGGGGGGCGGAACCTGACACACATCATGTGAGGCATCACGGTGCCACCAGTGTGTTTTGAGCTTTAGTCTCTTAAAACTGTCTCTCGCAAGTCTTCCAACTTTATGGCAGTGAAATTCTGAATTGCCGCATTAAGGGAAAAGTACAGAAGTATTTTCAGAAAAGCCTTATTTTATAAACTGATCATGTGCTTTGCATGTAAATATTTAATTTGCAGAGTAACTATGAACTATAGCTGCCTTAATCATCACAGTGGAATACAGTGGAGGACATTGTTTTTTTTCTAATGTGAAGTAGAAGCAGGTAGCACTAAATCCGTGTTTAAATAAAGTACATGTACGTCAAAACTACGTAGTATGGATAATGTTAGTATTATCACATAAAGTCACACTAATGACTAACAGTCTGTCTTGCTCGTCACTGGAAACTGTGCACCTGCCGCCAACACACCCTCGCCTTCCAGATGTGAGGTGCATCTGCAGTTCACATGCTGATCACACACCTAAACAAACACTTATACGTTACATACAGAGGTTAATGTTAGTGTGGTCTTTATGTGACAGACAGTTCCTGTGGAGTTTCCGTCTGCCTGGTGAAGCCCAGAAAATCGACCGCATGATGGAGGCCTTCGCCACGCGCTACTGTGACTGCAACACTCATGTCTTCCAGTCGACCGGTGAGCTTCACTAAATATACATCTGTCCACTTCCTGTCTGGGCCCTGTGTATGTGTATGAATATGTGTGTATGGGGATGTGTTGAGTTGACCACATTACCTCTCTCTGTTTGCCTTTCTGACTCTGACCTTTTTCTTTCTAGATCTTTCTCTTCTTCACTGACTCTGTACTTATGATGAACACTCTAAAGTGCTATATCGTAAGCAACTGGACTTGCTTGAGTTTCTTGAAAACATTTCACCTCTCATCCAAGAGGCTTCTTCAGTTCCGACGTCTTCAAGAAACTCAAGCAAATCCAGTTGCCTACGATATAGCACTGAGGATTACCATGCCCTGATGACTGAGAACCTTCACCAACATGATGAACATTATTTTGCTGTCCCTTATTCTTTGTGTATGTGTGCATCTTCTTCCTCTTTAACACCAGACACATGCTACATCCTGTCATTTGCCATCATCATGCTCAACACCAGCCTCCACAACCCCAATGTGAAAGATAAGACCACTCTGGAGCGTTTCATCTCTATGAACAGAGGCATCAACAATGGAGAGGATCTACCCAATGACCTGCTCTCGGTGAGAATCACTGACCAATCACAATGTTCAAACTAGACACCAGAAATTAATATCCCAAGTGCCAATACAGCTGAATTTAAGTATTGCAGCCAGCCCTTAACTCAGTAAAATACCACTCCTCAAGGATGTTGCAATCACAACAGTTAAGACAAATTCAGCCGATCTCTATCAATTATGCACAACCTTGCAATTTTGTCCAATCACTGCAACTTTACCACAAATTTTACTTTTAAATGGTTGAAATATAAATCTGAGACCACTGCTGCGGAAGAATGAGTCACACACACACTGACAGGGCTAACTGTTAGCATCACACAGCTAACATTACCCAGTGTTTTATTAATTGGTTATGATGGAGTCAAGCTGTTTCAGTGTTGTTGTGAGATTGTTGGAACCGTTAGAAATCAGTTCTATGTTGGATGTTGGTCGCTGCTGCTGTGTTAGCTTGTGCTAACCGAGCAAGGAAAACAGGACAAGAGCAGCTGATGGAGAAGGTCCTTCAGCCCTGCTTCAAATAGCAGCATCGGTGATGAGCTGCCCCCCCACTATCACAACTGGAGTTTAATTCTGTGGGAAACACTGAGTGCTCCAAAGCCGAGACAGCATCTCATCTTTTTTTTGCGATTTTAATTTACTTTCACAGTTTCATTGCAAAAAAACGCCTAAAACATTGCAACATGCAGTGCATTTTTTTCCCTGCAGGGACTGACAATACACAGTATATGGTCAACTGTATTTTAAAGGATATGTTTACAGTTTTTCAAGTCCAACTTAAGCAGTACTCCAGTGCCCATATGTATACTGAAACAGGTTTCTCCTTTTCAAACTGGTCATCAAGTTATCTCTTCCTACCGTAAAATACGGGACCACAAGAAGAGCTTTACATGTCATACACATCACTCTTTATGAGAAGTTAGATGCCAATATGAAAATGAATATTAATTTAAAAATAGGAACACAGATACACTTTGTAAACCAATGCAGTGCTTTCGCTGCTTGAAAAATAATCCCACTGTCTCACAGTCACCCCCTCGTGTGGAACAGAAACTCACGGTAACCACCCTTAGGTTGTTCTCAGGCCCGCCTGCAGGTCAGTCATAACCAACAATAGTCTGCAGGAGGTGGTGGCATTTTACAATGCTCGAGGTTGTGGGCTGGTGTTAGATAAAAGATGTGTGAACATGACAGTGTCTCATTCTCACCAAAAACCACCGATTCAGTGTCACTTATAACTGGAAACACATAGAGACATGTTTGTTCTTTGGTACTTCCGTTTGAGTGGATGGAATAATATCTAACAACATTTAAGCTGGCAATTTGTGTGGTCTTCACGTCAACAGAGGACCACACATTTGGATCTGTTCAGACTTTTGTGTCACATTTTTAATGTAATTTCTCTTGTTAGAGGCTTTAGCTCAAATGTATGTTCAGGGTATAGTACAAGAGTTAAATACTAGCCTTTTCCTTTGTCTTAACCTGTTCAACTCCTCTCTATTTAGAAACTGTACGAGAGCATTCGCAATGAGCCTTTCAAAATCCCAGAGGATGATGGGAATGATCTGACTCACACTTTCTTCAACCCTGACAGAGAAGGCTGGCTCCTCAAACTTGGTAAAACACCTCTCCACAATATATGGTTTTTATGATTAATTAAAACACCAACATTTTCTAAACCAAAAAAAGGAGGTTTAAGTTAATTGCGTGCTGCCGTGCAACATTACATATAAACTGCTACCTAATGCAAAAAACAGGAAAGTACAGAGGAAGCAGTCAGAAAATGACCCAATGATGGAGTATACCCTTGCGTGTTTGCATGCAAACCTTATAACCACAGAGATAGATTATGCAGAAGTTAACTTCAAATGGGTAACCTAAAAAAAATTACGCTGGTCAGCGTGTTGTAACATTGCAAAACTTTTTAATGCCCGTCAGTTTTCAGCACAGCATCAGCAAATACCTGTGGATATAAAGGTCTTTATTTTTTGCTTTCTGTGTATTTCAGGAGGGCGGGTTAAGACATGGAAGAGACGATGGTTCATCCTGACTGACAACTGCCTCTACTACTTCGAGTTCACCACTGTAAGGCTCCCACACTGCTTCTTTTAAGTCACCTTGACACAGTATATCTGAACGTCTTTGCAGCCTTAGCGTTCCTCCACTCACTTTTTATTTACAATATGGGATTCTCTATCTCTTCCGCTTTCCGTCTTTTTGTGACGCCAGTGACATTCTTATTCTGAGCTCTTCCTTCTTGCCCTCCTGATACATCGCCTGACTCACTCCCTGTCTTTTTAATCTGTCTGCAGGACAAAGAGCCCAGAGGCATCATCCCTCTAGAGAACCTATGTGTGAGAGAAGTGCCATATCCCCGCAAACCGGTGAGATATTGTCAGCAGTGTTTTCTTTCAGCACTGACATTTGTAAAAGCAAAGTGTATTTTATTAAATAGGGGCATCCTGCGGAGGCTGGAGATGTACTTGTTTTTTTAACCATGGGTTTGTGTTGACATCCAGCTGCGTTGTGAATGGAATTGTTCACATACTTGCCTATGTATTACACGCGTTACTCGAGGATTCCACTGGAGGGAACATTAGAGAACTCAGACCGTAAAGAACTTATGGATTTGCATGATGTAAACAAATATGGCGACAGTCTGTATGTACCTTTGCTGTGTTTGAGAGAAGCCAAAGACAAATTTTCACTGAGGTGGACAATGAAGTCAATCTATCTAGCTATCTATCCAATTCTGAGATCGCGGCAGAAAAAGCCATCATAGATCTTCGATCTTCTACGTATCAAACACGTTGTGACAATGGCAAGCATGTTTCTCTTGCCGACACCCCCTCTATCGTTCATGTGCGTGTTGCATCTTGCAGACACGTCACATAAATTTCAGGTGACGTGCACAACCAACGCTCCAAATGGATGCAGGATATGCGAGGCAAAAATCATGCACACCCAAATGCGTAGATTAAAACAAGTATATCTCCAGCTTAATACTTAAGATGGGTCAGTAGATTTTAGATTTATAGCTTGATTGTCACATGGTTCTGGTGTCATCTAGTACTGTCTGGAGCTGTACAACCCCAACAGTCGAGGACAGAAGATCAAAGCATGTAAAACAGAGACGGACGGCAGGGTGGTGGAGGGGAAGCACCAGTCCTACACCATCTGTGCTGCCAGTGCAGAGGAGAGAGACTCCTGGATCGAGGCCATCAGGTCAGACCACACACATATACACACCAATATGTTGATGGTTTTGCAAACGTCCACACATTCAGCAACACGTACATAACCAGACTCATTAGAATACACTGTGTAACAATGCACGCATGTATCCACAGATAGACAGTGAAAGTCCCCAGAGCAGAAATAAAGTATTGGCCCATAAAGTATACCTGCAATGGGAGTTTGAAATAAGCACCCTCACTATGAAAGATGTTACAATGTGCCTGCTCTGTGCTGCAGGAAAAAGGGGCCCACACGGGTTTAGCTATGGGCATAGCTGCTGGGGGACCACACACGTTTGTGTCACGGTGATGACAGCTTTGAGTGCAAACCTTGATTGTAAATGGGTGTTGTGAGGACCAGTAAAGGTTCTCATATTTAAATATTTTTTCCTGTCCTTCTCAGGACATTTAGTCCTCATTAATACTGAATTGACACACATACTGTGTGTATTCCTTAGCCGTTCACCCTAGCCATATACAACTCAATGCCTAAGCTAATGCGGGATTTCTACTTATGCAACAAATCTACGCCATACCCTATGTCGTAGCCTGACGTGCACCTCCCCAGAAATGTAACAACACATTGCCACGACGCAGACCTCCTGTCTATTTTTGTAAGCTGAAAACCATTTCCCTCAGAGGAAACAAAGCTTTTATTTACTTAAATTTTACAGAAAAGAAATTGACAATAAAGTCTCCACAAAAATAGCATTTTAAGTCTTGTGTGTGATTTATCCTGGCTTCATATGAGCAGAGGAAATCTCATCCTGTGGCTAGGCTAATTTATACCATGTAAAATACTACAGGCTTGTGCTAATAACATTAGTATGTTAGATTTGTTTGGAAACATGTTAATTATAAGACAGTTGTTTTGTTAGTGAACCTTGTGAGTTTTGATATAGCCAAATTTGTAACATTACCCCTGTTAAAAGTTGCTGTTGTCCCTGGCTTCGTAAGAGTAGAGAGAAGTCTGCTAGCCACTAGGCTAATTTACACAATGTAAAATGCCATAGGCTTGTGCTAAAAATATTAGCATGTTGTAACTGTGGGGAAAATGTGTCCAAAATGTGTGAATGCTGCAAGTTATAATGAAGCCGAATTGTGTACTTGTGTTTGACATTGTTGCGATTAAGCCATGTTTAATGTGTGTTTTGGGTGTGTTTTGAATCAACAAAAGTTTACAGCACTTCACAGAAATTTACACACCACTGCACAAGTATGTTCACAACGGCATAGGTCACATGCGTAGGCTATGGCATAGGGTCTTCCGCACAAGTATAAATTCCCCTAAAGTCCCGGCGATTGTATCCTAGCTAGCTAATCACAGCCCCTCTGCACTGTGCTTGTAGAATGGTTACAGGCAGGTTAGCCACCATAGCAAGCAAGACACCCACCCTCCAGTCCACTGCCCTCCAAGTTAACACCATTACCTCTGTCACAACCATTGCTGTTGTTAGTACTGTTCACACTGTTAGCAGCATTAGCTGCTAGCCGCCAGCTCAGCCAACTCCATGTTTAGAGCCGTGTGTCAACAATCCTAGCTCAGAATCAATATGCTCTGAATATTGTATACAGCTTCTTTAAAGTTAGGCAGCTAACATTTTTAGTTAAAGTTTGGTTTGGGAAAGATCTTTGTAACGGTCCAATGCTTAGAAAGCCAACATTATTTGTTGAACTGAGAAGAGAAATTGCCTCCCACCTCTGGTGAAAGTCAAACATGTTGCACACCCATTCATCAGCCCAAACTCTGTATCCTTACTGCACAAAGGACACTAAATATCCTGCATTTGCACTGAAATTTGGCACTGGAAATAAATTGTGTACTGCAGAACTGCTTTAGTTTTCAAACTACACTGATTTCCAGCAGAGGCTCTACCTCAGTATGCTTTCTATATGTCCATTTTGTTGTTTGTTTACCATGCTCATACTTTACACTGTACATCTTCAACAAAATGCAACACTAACAAACAGGGAGGTCTCAGATAGTTCAGCTGACCCGGCTAATAAAGCAAAGCTGATTTTGTTATTGGGTGGTTTTAATAACACTGGAGAGCTGGAGAGTCAATTAAAAAGGATTAGCATGCCCCCAATCAGCTCAGAGCCTCTTCATGCTTTAATGATTATGGAGTGTCATCAGCACTCCTACACTGTACAGTGAATCAGCTCTGACATAAGCACACACACACACAAGTGAAAACATGCATATAAATGCCTGCACACATACAACTGTGTTATTAAAGTACTGAAAGGTTAGCTTCCCACTCATAACATGAATGTATACTGTCCTTGCATGTGCAAACACGTAGTAGTTTATTTTTCAAACAGGTTATTATATGCATTTTGCACTAAAACATATATGAAAACTTTTTGTCTTTAAATTCAAAATGGATGACCTTTTCATACATTACTTTATTCTGAAGTTCGAGTAATTAAGGAATTATGTAGTCAGTTCATTCAGATCGTGTTCAAATACTGTGATTTTATCATGAACCCTGCTTGTGATGATTGAAACCACTGACTGAGGAGTGAGGCTGAAAATAATAACACAGGTTTTAATTAATTCCCTCTGACTTGAACATGAATTCTTTAAATTATGAAACTAAAAATTTAACTGAACAAGGCTAAGGGCTTTTTTAAGCTCACCATTAGAGACGGACAGATCCTTCTGTCTGTACTCTGTGTTTATTTTGTATGTATTTGTGCACATTTTCTGAAAGCTCACAGATACAGGCGAAATGGAGCAGTACCACTGGAGATCATGGAGGCAGTGTAGCGTAGTTCAAGTGAGATACGAAAGTAGAGGACGATGACAACATTTAAATAAAGGCAAAAGTGCTGCCTCCAATTAAAGATACATTATTACCACCTCCTCCATCATCGCCACATTTGTTGTGTAAAACTTTTGACTCTGCCCTCTAGTGCCATCTATTGGTGTGGAAGTATGAGGGCGGTGACGTCTGAAACAGATGTATTCGTTTTCATATGTAAAGGGAGTATAAATGAGCCTTACAACTGATGCCTCGTTTCCACTTACGTGTGTGTACGGTGACAAGGCAACCGGAAGTCCATTAATTTCTATAGGGCTATGTGATATCCGATGTGCCTGTGAAACTCCTCCC
>JAPZEB010000020.1:16295257-16326516 GCA_029783705.1 Chaetodon striatus | reverse complement strand
CTGAAACCATCAGACCACACCTAAGTTTCTCATGTTTACGGTGTGTGTGTGTGTGTGTGTGTTTTGATATGCTACGTTCATATCCTTGCATGTGCTTCTTGAAGAGTGAAGCACCTAAACCACATTTGTGGTTTTATGCAATATTACACATACAGGTTTAGAAAACATCTAATTTTATCCATTTAGTCGCACCAACACAAGCTGTGTGCAGCCTCCTCTGGCATTCATTTGAGAAATTGTCATATACAGTAAAAGTATAGGAACTTATTGTTGTTTTGAAAATATATTTAGCCCAAAATCTGGCTATTTTAGTTATTTAGACATCTAGTTTACATGTCGCCATTGTGTTGAAAGGACTTTATTGCATTGCAGGTCCACAGAAAGTTAAAATCACTGTTAAAACAAGTTATATATCACAGCTACATTTATCCCACACCCGCTGTTAAGTTAAAAATGTACCAGATTCTTGCTAACTTCCTTCTAACAAACCTATTGCATCACCAGGAAATACAGTTTGGGATTAAAGGTCTCCTAAGGCCTCCTAAAGATCCCCTCCTCACCTTTTATGTCAAAATACATAAAAAAAAAAAAAAAACAACATAAAAATATGCTTGCATTATTTTTTGTTTCTTTCTGGAAAAAAAAATCTAAAAATGGCCTTGTTAAAAGATGTATTCTAAAGTGTGCCTTGGAGGGTTGTATTTAACATTGTATTCATTCAAAAGCACACGCCCGGCGCACAGCGCTGTCAGTCCTTTTAACTTGATGCAGATGATGGCAGGAAAGAGACTGATAGTAAATAAGCAGATACACTGCACCTCACCTTCCCCTTCATGTAGAATGATAGATATAACTTAAGTAAACTGTGTGTTGTGGGGTGTATGTAATGCATACTGTCTGGTTGTATGCATAACATGGGGTGTTCTCAGATGGTGGGCATGTGTACAGAACTATATATTGAGTCTGCACATCACATGATCCGCCCCGCTGCTGACTGGATTCAGTGCAGCTGCAGCCGTGTTAAAAACACCTGTGCACTGTGTTATACAACAAACTTGGTGAATCCATGGGTGAAACATGTTGTTTGTAACAGTTCAAATGAAGAGTAAATGAAAAGAAGAAGCAATTCAGCCCTCTTGTGTGCGGTGTATCTGCTTATTTTCTGTCACACTGTAATGTATGTTTGTTTAAATCAAACTTGTGTCTCCTAGGTGAGAACTTTAAGGATATTTTGGCGATTTGGAATACAATTCATCTTGTAATGAAGACGTCTGACTGACAAGGTTTCATTCTGCAGTATTTTAAGATTAACATTAAGATGCAAACAGGAAATAACATATTTTCGTGCCGGCTGTGTGACAGTAAAACAAGTCTATAAATTAGTGAACGCCTCTTCCTTCTGCAGCTTTGACTTCCTGTTTCAGTGTTGCACCACATCCAACTCACAACACCCCCCCTCCACCCCCAACGCAGCACGAGTTACCATCAGGCCTGCGGTTCCTCTCTGAGGTCTGAACTGTTAGTGAACACCCTGAAAAAACAGAAGCAGAGCGAGGACAAGGGAGGCAGCTGGTGGTAGGTTAGTGCAGTGCATTCATCAGCTGTCCATCTTAAATGCTGGAGTACTACAGTGTCTCACCACTGGGTGGAGCTATCATCAAAGTGATACCTCGTTTAAATTGACATTGACTCTGAAAACCAAAAGAAATGTATTACAAAATTTGAAAAGCAGCTTTCACTCCACAAATTCTGAGGTTTTTTAACATGACAATTCAACACGGCACATTTAAACTCTTCATTGTCTGAAACAATTTATTGAACACACTTACAAAGATTTACCACAACTTAAAAAGCTGACAAAGGACACTGACATAAACGCAGCAATAATATTCCACAAATAAGGCAAAACAGCAAAATAACAAAGAATGTAGCACAGTAAAAAGGAAGTACAGTACTGTATACATATAAAGGCCCACAATGCCTCACCACCGCTGGGGTGGCACAGGTAGATGATCATAAAACTTTCTTTTGGTTTTCAGTTTTATTTAGTGGGACAATCAAACAGAGCAAGGTTATACTTTAGATTTGTCAGAGAGGGTCTTCCCCATCATTGATCACGACCCTGCAGGTCTGAACCCTTTAAAAGGGCAGCTGAGGTTGGATATTCGCAGGAGTGTATAAAATGTGTAACTTCATAAAAGTGCTTCCTTTAAATTCTCTTGTACCTGAGCACTATCTTTGTGTGCAGAATTAAGTACACTTATTTAACGCTTAGTGTACTAAAAGTGCATTGCACCAGCTTTACATTCAGTGTCCTCCTGTCGATCCACATAGCCACAAAAGTCCAGCAGAAATCAAGCTGCAATGATCACTAGGGAATATCTCATTAAACCTTTCTGCACCCGACCAGGACAACAGATATCACCTAGCATGTTGAGTATTGATTCAGCATTTTAAATTTGGCACCAAACCTAGAAAAGCTGAAAGTGTCAGTGCCTCAAGAACTGTTCGTTCATGTGGTCCTTTTCAAAGGCACTGGAAAGTATTTACAATATTGTACAACCAAAAGTGGCGTTAGTGTAAAGGAAGTGAAATTGTAATCCATCAAGTATGTAATGCACTGGATCATCTCAGGACACTTTACATGCCTGTTTCCCTCGATGTCGACTCTTAACACCTGTGTGGAAAAACAAAACAAAAACAGTAAAACTATTAGAAAAGATTGATGAGGCCAAAGAGATTATCATGTAGAAATCAAGCATCATCTTTCATTTATTTTGCTCAGTTATCAGTGGTTTCCAAACCTTTTGGCGTGTGACCCTTAAATGAATACTTCACCCTCCAAACTATCATTTGCACATCAATTTAGCACCCTGTTCTGCTGAATTTGTAAATAATAACCTGTTCTCTCACATGTCTCCATGAAGAATGAAGACTTAAAGCACTGAGAATATTCCAGGTCAGCAGTTCCCAACTGGCCCAGCCACAGGGTCCAGATTTCTCCTTAGTCATTAGTTCAAGGTCCACACAGTTTAATACATTCAGTATCATGCTTGTATTTGGCCATATCACTGAGCTAGTTTGCTGTCTCTGATAAGTAGCTGTCCAATAGTCACTCACTCTACAGCAGGAAATAGCACTTCGAAATAAAAGCTCTGTGCTAGAAAGTCATTGTACCTAAAAATAAAGTGTTTTTTACAAACTTGACACCCAAATTTGAAATTTGCTGCCTTCCTATCCTGCTAATTGTATTGTGATCCCTCAGATTTACCACATCTGGAACCACTGGATTAGATTATTTGTACTTATACTTATTCTGTATTCAGTCATTTCTATCCACTTTATTCCAGACTTACTCTCATTGTCCTGTACAGTGCTGACGGTTTGCTCAGAGTCTGTCCTCAGGCCCAATTTGGCTGGCTTTTTACCCTTCCATTTGGATGGAGTTTTCACGATCACCTCAAAGTTGTCCTCGTTCTCATCCGGCATATTGGTTTCTGTGGGTGAAGGACAAGCACTGCCAGCCTGGTTACTATCCGAAGGCTTACTGGAAGATTTCCCTCTGGAGAACTTCTGCCTCCATGTGCGCCGTCCCTTTTTGTCCTGCGTGAGCCCGTTTGGCCTCCTGAAGCTGTCACCTGGGGGTTCTGAAGACACCGGACTCAGCCGTTCCACTTTCTCACTGGTGGTCACTCGAGGCCTTCCCGGGTCCATGTCCTCAGGAATCTCAGCCAGAGCCGACCCTCTCTTGGTTCCAGGCTCCTGCAGAGACCCTGGTGGACGTGGGATGTCCCCGAATACCAGTGAGTATTTGGGGTTGTAGTATTTGTGCGCAGGCACCTCAATGTTAACATTCTTCGAATCCCCTAAGCTAACCTGGAAGCGGGATGTGGTTGCCGGTAGAGGCGGGCGTATGGAGCCCACTTTGGAGCGTATTGCTGTGTTGGCAGCAGGTGGGCTGACGTGGAACTCCTTGTAGAGGTTTAGCTTCTCAGAGATGGCGTAAAGCTCACGGAAGTCCTGGTCAAAGAAGTCAACCACCTGCCCCGTCATCACAGTGATCATGTTCCGGTCCATACGAGACGTACACCAGGAGAAACTGGGACGGAGACAAGTGTACAACCATTAGTTTCAAGCATTAAAGGATAATTCCATTTTATGACAACTGAAGTTTGTAGCTTTGACCATTACGTTTACGATTACTGTTAATATTTGTCCAATACTTTGGTATATGACCAAATACTTATGACATTTTTGTCAGCCTCAGCTGGACTTTGTGTTTAGTGCAAAATTAGCATATGCTAGCATGTTAACACACTCAACTAAGATGGTGTACAGAACACAGTAAACATTATACCAGCTAAACATCATCAACATCTTTCCGTGTTAACAATAGAAGTCACCGAAGTTGGACATTTTTAAATCCTGCACCTTGGAGATTAAATTTAATTAAACTCTTAAATCTCTGTGTATTTAAAGGAGCTCTATATGATGCTTAGAGCGAATCTATGATTCAGACATTGTCTGCACATTGCTCTTAACATGGAGGTGACTGAGCCGGTGGCGAGCAGCTAATGGTGCTAACAGGGTGAGCAGTGCTAACAATAGCAACAGTGCTGACAGAGTTAATGGTGTTAACCAGGGGGGAACTGGAGGATGGGTACTTCTGCTTAATGCCAAGTGTAGTGAGTGTCGGCAATGTGCTAGCCACTGGAATACACACACATGGTCGGACTGCCTACCACAACAAAGAGCAGAGAAACTTGGATTACAACACACACAGAGGAGGCATGACTTCATTCTCTGCTCAGAATGCCTTTATTACACGATATCTTTACATAGCAAATACTTGTTTGCTGCTATATTAATGCTCTGAATTTTGTATGGAGCTCATTTAATACACTTAATAAGGAATTAACAATACACGTAACACAAAGATGCATTCTAGCAAAACAAGTGCTGCACACACTCAGACCTCACCTGTACGAGCCAAACATGACTTTGTCGCCATCCACCAGCATGTACTTATTACAGAGTGCACCAGGCAGCCGGCCAAAGGATAAATTGAAGCCAATTCCCTGAAGTATTCTGGTTCGGATTTTCTGCAGCCACAGAGTGTCACAGTCAGGCAAACAACAAAGCCAGTAATGCCAACAGGGTGTCACTTTGTCAAAGTTCTAAACACTAGATAGTTTTAACTTTCAAATATGACAATTTTTAGCACCCCTTCCCTAAAAATGCCCAAAGTTCAGTGCACCTAAACCTTTCAGTGACTGACTAGTATTAATAGCTGTCTGACACTGTAAATAAAAAAGTAAATTATTGATGTAAATGAATATTCACAAAAAATGCCAACTTTCCACAATGTTTAATTGAAATATTCCAAAAAATGTGACAATATTAGTGTTTGCAGTCCTCTTAAGGAATTAATCCCTTGTTTGGCTCCCACAACTTTTGCCATTTATTTTCCCATGGAACATTTGATTATATGATGCTAACTATATGTGTGTGCTACAGTCATCTCAAATGTAAAAGTGTCATTTTACCCGAAGGTGCTGTGAGCCAATCTGCAGCCTGGAGCACATATCCAAGAAGTGCGGCACACCTTGGTTATCCAGCAAGATGTAAACAGGCACAGCGCGACGACAGGCTGCATCCATCAGGTCCTGCAGGATCTGGACATCTGTGAGGATATCCATCACTATCGCTATCACCTGCAACAGAAAAGGATTAGTGTGAGTTGCTGAGTGTTTGAGATGTCGGCTGTAAAGATGTCAGCCTTCTCTTGAATATAATGGAACTAGATGGCACTTGGTCTGTGGTGCTCAAAGTGCCAAAAAACAGATTTTAAAAAACTCAACCACAATGTCAAAATCATGACCCTGTTACTCAAAGTAATCCACAAACCTTGTATTCAGAAGTTTCATATAGGAACTATTTCTTTTCTGCCAAACTACACCCACCAACTTTATCACCATGCAGAAGGACGCATGCATCTACTGCTAGCTCAACTAGCACCACTGATCAAGCTAACGTTACAGTTTAGCCCAGTTGGATGCCATTAATGTTTACATCTCGCATTGTCACGAGTAGTAGCCTCTTGTCCATGAGTAGATGTACACTTCCTTCTGCAAGGTGATACAGTTTAAAGGTGTAGTTCAGCAGAAATAACACAGTTTCTGCATGAAACTGCTCACAAAAATGTCTGTGATTATCTTGAGTAACCAGGTCATGATTTCTGGAAAGAGACATTGCTATTGAGTTTTTCAGATTTATTTTTTTACACTTAAAGCTCCATTCATCACTCTGCAACTCACACCAAAAAAAATCTAGATAAATAAAACAGCACTACAAGTAAAAGGCAAAATATGCATTCTTAATTTGGGGGATATCTGTCCCTTTAAAGGCAACAATTCATTATTATACAACGTGTTCAGGAACTATCCAGGCCCCTTCACATACTTCACGTTGCTATGTTGCAGCCGCTTGCCAAAATTGTCTTAATTCTTGTTTTCCCTCATCAATCTTCTCTCAATACCCCAAAACAACAAAGCAAAAAAAAAGGATTTTAAATAAGCAAATTTATAAAAAGAAAAAACTGACACATGTGTTCAGACCATTTGCAGTGAGTCTTGAAATTGAGCTCAGGTGCTTCCCATTTCTCTTGATCATCTTTCAGGTGTTCCTACACCTTGATTAGAGCCCACCTGTGGTAAATTCAACTGATTGGACATGACCTGGACAGGCACACACCTGTCTATATCAGGCCTCACAACTGAAAAGGCACATCAGAGCAAAAACAAAGCCATGAGGTGGAAGGAGCTGCCTCCAGAGCTCAGAGACAGGATTGTGTTAAGGAACAGACAGAAAAAAGAATCTGATTAAAAAAAAAAAGGTGAATTTAAAATGAAAAAAAAGCAAATTTATAAAATTCCCATCACTGTTTGGCCATTTCTTATTTTTTCATATTGTGGCGGGAGGATTACGACATTGTAACCACTGATAAAGCATAAACCTAAGCTCAGACCGTTTCTCATCTATGTCACCTTTCTAAGGCAGTGGGGAAAAAAATCAATAAAATGCTGACGGGCACAATGTCTTATTAGACAGCTAACAAAGAAACCAGCTGGTGATGCTAATCTGTCTAAGTGAAGCACTTTGCGACCCAGTGATACACTCACCCTGAGGGCACAGTGAACGCCACATGAAAGAGTCTTAGCTGCTGGTCTTGCACCAGTAGAGAAAACCCCTGTGTTATCCCTCTGCTGTGTTCCTGTCAGGCTGACAGATCAGAGACAGAGCTTTACAACAACAACAGGAGATCAGCTGAGGAATTTAGGACTTAAATGTCTTCAGAAATGCCGCCATGCAACTTTTGCTCTCTCTTCTGTCAGAGTTGGGATTAGCAGAGGTCTGCGTTTTGCTTTTACCTAATAAAGGAATTCCTAAGAGCCAGTAGTTTTTGTATGAAGGCAAAACCAAACATGTACACTGACTTTTCCTGCATTTAAATGTGGCTTGTAAAAATGACACAAAAAACCCTAAATGCTGAAAATGATCGACCCAGTGTTTTTACATAGCATGCTGGCATTCTAGTAGTATAGACGCGTGCTGCAACACAGACAGTGTTGGCCTCTAGTGTGACACATAACACACATCAGGCAGTCCTTTCTAAACAATAACAGCATAACTTGGTAATTACAATCATTTGTCGTCCTTGTTAGATGGTGGTTGATCTTGTCCTCTGCTCGTAGGGTATGAAGCTTCCTGACCACGCCCCCAAATCTGTGGACATTATTAGTCGCTGTGCTTCTTCTTTGAGTCCGCTGTTAGCTGCTTTTTAAACTCCCAGCAGTGGGTCACACACAATACACTGTCAAAACGTCACACTCATCCCACCCTGCCAACTGTCCCAATGCTCTCAAAAAGTGCACCAAGCTTTTTGAACAGTGGACTTACAACTTCCATGTCCGTCACATGATGCAGTTTGGTCCAAGACTAACATTGTGACAGAAACATCTGTGAATTAGTGGATACAATTTTTTTTGAGCATCACAATCCCCTCAAAATGACTCATTTTACTATCAGGAGTTGATCCATCCAGTCTGATGGAAAGTCTAGAAGAGCTGCGAGATAAAAATCTTTTTTTTCCACGTTCAAGTTAGCGGAGCGCTAAACCGGAAGTAGCCAGAGGTCTCTTGTGCGCTTGTTGTACGGCCCAATGATACACAAGCAGCACCAATTATCCAGGGAATTTTATATGCGGTAGTTGAACATTTTTGGTTTCATGTGCCACTAAGCATACCCAAGCAAAAACCACCAAAATCCGATTTTTTGTTTGTTTGTTTGCCTTAATGTGACACAGATCTAAGGTCGGAAATATTTTTTTTTCTATATTTATTTCTTTCTTTGGTCATGTTGTTAAAAACCCTTAAAAAAAACAAACTCTTGTGGGGCAGCTGTAGCTCAGTGGAAGAGCAGGTCGTCCACTAACTAGAAGATCAGCAGTTTGATCCCTGGCTCCTTGAATACTGAACTCCAAACTGCTCCCTTTGAGTGGTCGGAAGATTAGGAATGCACTGTGTGTAGTGCAGTCCATTTACACCTCTGTCTCTCCACAGAACTAACAGCAATAGCTGCTAACACAGCAGTGGACCAAAAGGTCAGCTGTACAACAGCCTATTATCCTGAAAACAAATGCCCATTGCTCTGAAGGGCCATTTCTCCAAAAAATACCCCACACACTCTCCCAGACAAAAGCACGTGGCTAATTATGATGCAGCATGACCTCTTAGGACCTTCCTCATACTGAAGCTTGCATCGGTGCGTCATTCATGTTTCCCAAAGTGTGACGTTAAGAAATTGTGATGTTTTTTTGGTCACGAGAGGTATGAACAGTGAAGGCAGAAAGATCAGATCTGGGAAAATAGTTTGAACTGAGCATTAAGCCGTGTAAGTTAACGTAGGCGGCATGGTGGCGCAGTCAAGGTTCCTGGTTCAAACCCAGGGTAGGGGGGACAGCTTGCCTACATGGGTTCGAACCTGGGGTGGGGGAGTTTGCATGTTCTGCCTGTGTCAGCGTGGGTTTTCTCTGGGTGCTCCGGCTTCCTCCCACAGTCCAAATTTGACTCAGATTTGGTGACTTGGCCGTAGGTGTGAATGTGATAGTCTGCTGACCTGTCCAAAGTGTACCCCGCCCTTCGCCCAATGTCAGCTGGGATGGACTTCAGCACCCCCGCAACCCCTAACAGGATAAGTGGTTACAGGAAATGAATGAATGAATGAATGAATGAATGAATGAATGAATGAATAAAGCCTTAGTTTGTAGACCGAGGTGTTTTACGAACAGAGAGGTAATGGAAAGTGTTATTCTCAGTCTTACAACCTTTTGCCCAGATAGAAGTTGCAGGTTAGGTCCATACAATGAAGTTCAGCGTAAGTTCAACCAGGAAGACTTTCTCTATGCTCATCCATTCACAATTCTCTCTTCTCTATTTGACTATGGATTCATCACCCTCCTTAAACCATCTGTAGGGGGTCTAATCACCAAAGACTTTCCACATTCTTATTCATATGTTCACATTAATAAATAATTACATACTGTGTAATAGAGTGTGTGGGATCAAAGATTAAGAGAGGGGAAAAAAAGGGAGAGGTTGTCCTTTCAGACATGCAGGGACATGTTCAGTCCAAGCAGAGAACAGAGGTTTGGGAAATGTGTGTTATTCAGCTGTTCCACTGTTCCCTTACAAAGCAAAGTCATGGGAAAAAGAAAAGAAACTATCTCTTTAAATTTGCAACAAATGTTTCTCTGTCGGGCAGAAAAGGCCTGTTGTTTCCACTCAGTGTCTCACTGAGGAAAAATGCTGAGTGAACTTGTGGGGGTAACAACAGAGGAACAAGCTTTTACCAAATAAAGGAATTCCTCAGAGCCAGCAGTTGGGTCTGTAAGGAGACGTGTGGACAGTGGACTCAGTGCTGTGAAGCCAACTGCATCATCATCAAGTCAAATCAGAAACAAAAACAAGAGCAACCAATGAGGATAAATTATTATCTGCGTGCAAAGATGATTACGTTGGTGCCAGGAGAACTGGTTGCTCAACATGTGTTATCTCGAGCGTGTGCGTGTTTATTATTATTCTTGAGAAAGCTCCCTGTCTTTTTTGATAAGTGACGAAGCTGGTAGCTTTGTTACATTCCACAGATGAACATTAAACTAATCCGCCTACTGTATTTATTTAACTTTTTGTTTATCTCATAACTACGGGGAACACCCAAAAACATACAACTTTTGTACAATAAGCATAAAAGTAAGTATACAGAGAGCTGGGCTGGCACTTCTGATTCCTGGTTTATACAGGAAAATATTACACAAAGGAAGTGAACTAGAACAAAACACTGCTGACGTATACCTGCTGTATGCCCAACATGACGTTGTAATAACTGAAAGAGAGGAAGGAACCAGGAAGGAAGGAAGATGTGTACAGACTAATGTGAATACTGTGAATCCCTGTTTTAATCAAAAGCATACAAGCAGTGAGAAAAGCAGTCTGTCAAGGGGCAGAGATCTTGTTTCACCACTTGTTAATGCTTCTGGTTAGGTAGCTTTGAAACCAGGAAGAAGAGAAGGAAGAAAGGCAAGTAAAAGAAGTAATAAAAAGAAAGCACAGAAGAAAAGGAGTGTGGGGAGGGAGGGACAGAGAAAGACGAGGAAATTCTATGGAATTGAAATGGAAGTCCATAGATGAGTTGCATAAGAAAGAAGCCAATCAAAAACAAACACACATTAAAAACCCTGGGTGTGTATTTGACACATGCGCCTGTCGTCTTCTTTGACCCAGTTTTAGGGAGGCACAGCGAGGCAGGGTGAGCCAAGCAGAGCATGTCACTGTGTTTCTGTGAGCAGGCGGAACAGATGACTCAGCAGAGCTCCAGCAGTCTATGAGTAAACATTACAATGGGCAGCTCAAATACACAGACCCACTTCAGGCTCTCAGTCAGTGTGTGAGGAGGTATTAATCACTGACACAGTCAGTCACCCCACCTTTCTATTCAGCTGCATAAGAGGATATGCCCTTTGTTTTATAGAACATGCCAAAAAGTCACTGGTTACAGCTCAAGTGTGAATATTTGCTGGTGTGTTAGCTGCCTATAAAGTGAATTTATTGTATTTTGTTTTGTTTTTGGCCCATTGATCAGACAGAAGATAAATTCATGATTAAATATGTTAGTTACATTTAACGCTTTCATGTCCACATACTTTTCGCCATGGACCGTAGCACTGTTGCAACAGAACCTGACTGTCCATGATCAAATCAACCACACTACCCATAATTATTTTGGTAAGCTAGACAGTTTGCTGAACATGTCATAAAAACCTTTATCAAACATAATATATTTTGTCTTTGCCACCCGCTAAGTTGATGTACAGTATACGTAGATCAAATGTCCTTATTTGTTTTCCATTATTTGGTGACTTAAGTGTCAACAAAACCCATTGTACCTTCTCTCGCTCCACCCGCTGAGGTTCAGCTAAATACATCAGATTATTTCTGCCTCCACAGCATCTTAAAGGGACAGTTTGGATTTTTCAATGTGGAATTAGCAGATAGCACTTTCTGCCAGGGAAGCCATTAACAGCTTCAGTTCCCCATCTACAGTATGCTCTTGTAAAAGTTACCAGACTCCATTGACAAAAACAGTCATTTTAGAGACTAACCACAGGAGCTGCAGGTCCACTGCTGCCTCAATAAGTTAGTTTGTTTGTCTTATTATGTGACTTTGGTGAATCCAAACTAAACGTTTTTAACACTAAAGTCACCAAAAACACAAACTAAGAAAGCAGCAGTAGCCCAGCAGCTCCAGCGTACAGAGAGAGTTAAATTACTGTTTTTCTCAATGGAGTCTGGTTTTGACGGGAGCAATATAGCAGCTTCAGTTCCCCGTCAGAAATTGCTGTCTGATAGTAAGGTAAAGAGAGAAAAATAGTCTAAAAATAGTGCACGAGAATATGTTTTGCTGCTGGCCCCATCCATGACAGCACATTGCTTAGCGTCCATGCTGGGATCCAGCCTGCTTCTCCAAATTAGGGGCAGGCGAACTGACATCTGAGTAAATACCTCATACACTTCAAAAGATCTGAACTGTCCCTTTAATGTTCCCAGACACTGACAACATATCCATGTTATACCTGTTAGGAATACTGACAGTGGTGTGTGTGTGTGTGTGTGTGTGTGTGTGTGTGTGTACGTGGGCCAGAGGAAACAACAGGATTCAAGCAGGTAATAAAGTGTAACTTCCTGTAAATGGTGTTGAGTCATTACTTCAGTCGCCTTGATACTTTTGACTGCACTTTATAACACTGTATTCTCGCTCTGTAACAGTTAACCTCTCACATAACTGAGATTGGTTTCTTATTATTGTGTCCCTGTACGCCTAGCCAATATTAACTTGGGTAGTTTTCCCATAAACCATTTCAAATCAAATAGCCTTCATTTTAAAGGGCACAGGGATGAGAAAGGGCCGTGACACCCACCAGGTGTTTACACAAATTTATACGTAGACAGGAATGTAGCTGTTTAAATACATAGATTTGTTTGTATGAATATATATGTGTATGTGAGTACATTTATATTTTGTATGTAAATAGTGTATTGTATATCAGATGTATTGAAAGACTTTTCAATAGTTGATCAATATTTGCAGTTAACTGGTTAATAAAATTGTGTGTATGATTGGTAACTACATTTCTTTGTGTAATAAAAAAAAATTGTAAATGCTCAGAATTGTAAATAAACAGATATATGTTTGTATATATGTACACTGATACATTTATGACAAGCTGATTTATATAATGGAGTTTTCAACTGCTGTTTTTGTTTTAATTTACATGTTCTAAATAAAGATATGAATCAATGACTTGTAATAACATATGGTTGGTTTAAAAGTTGGACTGTATCATACTTGTACCTTCACAGAAGCTCTGTAATTACGTCTCTAGAACACAAATAATATAAATGACTACATTAGGACAATGATGATGTCCCCTTATCTCCCCTGTCCCCTGTCCCCTGTCCCCTCACCTTCGTGGCCTCCTGGATGAGGCGCCTCACCACCTCCTTGATGTGAGGTCCGTTTCCTTTGGGCGGGTGTGTGTGCACGGCCACCCGGGTCACCCCTTTGAACAACCCCCCGCTGGGCCAGCCGATATCCAGCGGCGGCACCTCTGTGTCCGACATCTGGGGCCAGTAAGTAGAATGGACCCCTGAATCCGCGTCCGTGCCGGCGGCTCCCGGCTCCGACCCGGCCGGCCGCTCTTTGCTGCTGCTGTCATCACCCGAGTCGTACTGTTTGAAAGTGCTCAGCAGCAGTTTGACCTCTCTGGCCGACAGGAAGTCCTTCATGTTGTCCTCTTTGAGTCTCATCTTGAAGGCGCCGTCTCCGTTCTTCAGCAGCTCCTCGATGGCCGCGCGCTGCTCCTCGCTGTAGTAGAACTCCGGTTTGGACTCCGGGACTTTGACTCCTATGCGGCCGTCCTCCATGCACATGAGCTGGGATTCGGCCATGGCTGTGGCGGCGGGTCCAGCTCCTGGAGCTCAGAAACTCTCGCACACTCTGTGTGTCTGTCTGATGACACCTGTGTGACGCTGACAGGTTAAATAAGGCTGGGAACTTTTCTTACCTGGACGGACTGGGGAGAGGTGGGGCTCGCGGAAAACCCATGATGCGTTCAAGTGACACAGGAATTAAGAGCACTCCAGTATAGGCACGCCAAAGAAACCGTGAAAGTGTAAAATGTAGCTTTGATTCAATTACAAACGGTCAGTGAACAACATCAAAATGTTGTGTTGCTGTGACAGCAACTACTAATGTGTTTTTCTGCCATATATTAGATTTTTGACACTCTCTCTCTCTCTCTCTCTCTCTCTGAGAAGTACCAATAAAATAAAATAAAACAAAAAAGGACACTGGATTTACATAGCGCTTTTCTGGATACTCAAAGACACTTTAAAATGAACAATAACAACCCTAACCCAAGAACAACAAAACGAAACAAAAGAAAATAAATAAATATAATAATCCATGAGAAGCGACACAATGCAGAGAGGGAGAAGAACAGTTTTTTTTAGAGGTTGTAGGTAGTTTTGAAGAGGTATATTTTGGGGGATTTCTTGAAGGTGGAGAATGAGGGAGGAGTCTGATGTATTTAGGGAGTGAGTTCCAGGGGGTGGGAGCCACAACAAAGAAAGCCCTGCGCCCTTCAGGCACAGTGTTTAGTCCTGGTAGTTGCATCAGAATTTAAGAGCTGATGTGGAAGGTGAGGTCAAAAGATTTTCCAGCGTTAACAGGAGCATTTGGGGTCGTGACCCCCAAACTGGGAGAGCACCTCCAGCAAATTCCAGGTACGACATCTGTGGTCTCTGTCCAGACAAATTTAGTCCTGGGAACATCTACTCAGAACCTTCAGACTGGGGAAGACACACATCAACCCCACCAACAGGTGCTCTGGTAACCACTGGCACCACTGTTGTTGCCTTTACCCCCCACATCTAACTCTTTTTTCAGCGCCTAGTATTTTTTGAGTTTCTCATGTTCCATCTTCCTGATGTTGCTGTCGCTCAGGATTGCTGCATCTATCACCACTGCCTTCTTCTGTGTGTTGATCAACATGATGTCCGGTTGGTTAACAATCGTCATTTTGTCAGTGTGGATCTGGAAGTCTCACAGGATCTTAGCTCTGATCTCAGATCGCAGTTCTCAGTATTCTCAGAGCAGAAAATATGAACCCATGTATACATATATCACATATTCTGTTGTTGTTATTCCTACGACCCAAATACATACCAAATAAATGCAAATAAAGAACGTAGAATGTAATTCCAATTCACATCAGAGAGCTATTACCACATACACATTAGCACTAACCTTTTTGCTGCCACTATTTATGTCCTGCTTGTTGGCGATGCTGCTCTGTATGTGCATGTGTCACTGCTGCTTCAAGTGCATTTAAATACTCTGTCTCTTCCTATCCTTAAACTGTATGTCCTGTACTTGTTTTTATGTGTTTGTTTTCCTTTCTTTCTTTGATATATTTTAGGAAGTCTTTAAAAACTCTTTGCCCTGTTTTGTCTTTTGCTTTGTTGTATTTTTGGAGGCCTTTTGTAACACTTTGGACAAGGGACTACAGATGAAAATTATTAGCCTCTTGGCTAATCCTGGCATTTTAATACCATGTGTATTTATGAGTTTGCAATGTCGCTTCTCAAATGAACTTAAATTAAATTAAATACATATTTAAAAAAAAAAAAAAAAAAAAAAAAAAAAGCAGAGTAGTAACATTTAGGATTTACAATTAGAATTCCCGAATTTACGGATGGACCCTGAATGCAGCAGGCGTTTAATGAGAAAGAGTAGCGTGTTCTGTGGAAACATGCAGGGCTGAAGGAGTTTCTCTTTCCCTTCAAGGCTTTACGTTGTTCACAAAACCAGACCAGCCCAGGTAATAAACTGAGCAAACAGCAACTTGATATGTGGGCCATACTTGATAGGCTGGGTCACCTTCAGTGCGAATGACAAATCATATACCACTGTGTATCCTGTTTATTACTCTGTGCAGTTGACCTTCCACTGCTTTATGAATCTCTAGTTAGATACTAAGCTGCATTTTGTTGTCTCAGTGCAACTACAATAAAGCTGAACCTAATCTGGGTGCAAGATGACAAAGGATTACAACCCCTGTGTTACTTTGGCTCACTCTGGACTGTAGATGAATCCTGATGATATAAAGTGGCATTGTTCTCTCTTGAGGGTGTGCATTTAAACTAATGTATGTGTGTTTAGCATTAATAAACAACAACGACACTGTACATAGTGAATGTAATCAGTCATAACTGTCTCACACTTCATTCACCAGCCTTTCCTTTTGTTTTTCCAGTTTCAGTATTAAAATCAAACCTTTGGCAGACATGATCACAACACACAAAATGAATCATCTGGATGGTTTAGTTATTATGTTTTCCCACAACACTTGTTTTATGGAGGCTGAGCAATCAGTTATGACTTCAAAGGTTCTAAAATTATAATATAATGTGGACTTTGACATTGTGTTGTAGAGAGACCAGGGGCATTGCATCAGATTCTGTGCCCTATGCATTACCAGTCTCTGTGAACCCTCTGCCCTTCCTCTCTTGATCCATGTCTCTCTAACACACCTTGTGATTTATTTTTTTTAATTATTTTTATTTATTTTATTTTTTCTTTGGTGCTCCAGCAGCATACACAGACACTCACTCGGCTCTCGCTGCATTTGGAGAGGTGGACTGCAGCATTTTGTGTCTTTAATGGTGAGATTGGCCTCAGAGAGCTTTAGTCTTTCAACACATTTATTGAGACACTTTAAATTTAGTCATGGAACTAATTACTTAAAAATAAAAACATCTTCACTCTAGGATTTTTCAAGGCCCTGGGTACCTTAAAACTTTAAGAAAGCCTAGTACGAATTAAACATCTTGTCCCTTTTACCAGCCTAGTGTGGCTACATATTTTTTAAAAATAAATGCCTGTTTCAATTAGAAGACTGGTCTGGTTGCCAAGCAGTTTATTTATTTATTTATTTTTGTATTTAACACCGATCAAAACACAACAACACTGCATCATGTTCTATAAACTGATCACATGAGCTTAGTTACTGGTTACTTTGCTGATTTATATTAATGAATATCATGAAGATTTCACTGCTCGTTAAAGGTTTACTATGCTGGATCGCTAATAACTGTTTTCTAACCACACTCACCAGCAAAAGTGAAAGAAAAGGCCAACCCCAGATTCAATCTTGTTTGTCATTTTACCTCGCCATTCATGCATTTTTTCAGCATTGTGTCTCATGGATGCCTGTTGTTGTTGTTGTTGTTGTTGTTGTTGTTGTTGTTGTTGTTGTTGTTTACATTCTGTCACCTGGTTTCTACCTCCTCAAAAAGCCCCGACCTCACCTGAGCACTGTGAAAGTACACGTCCATAAACAACACATTCTCACTCCGACCTCGTCATATAGCTACGTATGGTCATGGACTTTCCATGTCCAGATATGACGTGAAAGGTACCCTGGCTGTGTTGGTTGTTGATGTTCTGGGACACCACGTCACATTCTGTCTGTTACATGCATTGTCTTCTTTCAAGATACACCTCTGTGTCACAGGAAGTTAACCATTAACACACAGTCTCTTTCAAATAAATGCACTATGTCTGTACAACACTGTGAACTGACGTTTTTTTAATTCCTTCAACAACAAACATGGTTGAGTTAAGGCAACAAAAGCACATGGTTGGGTTTAGAACAAAAAAGAACAGGGTTTGGCATCAGAATCTTACGCGAACACCACTGTCTCGGGCGAAAGTCGATGTTTGTTTGACCCATGCACCACCCCTCCCACCCACCCCACTCGGACTTTCGCTGCTTTAACTTTCGTCGTTGTCCCGCTGCCTTTCCCCCTGACACTGCCAGGCATCATTAAACTATAATGACAACTGGCTGCATATCATGCTGATGGTAAAGGACGCCTTTATTTGTTGGTTTCTGATGCCACAAGTCACTGCCCAAGCGCCGGATTTCAGAGTAAAACCTGGGTCCCATAAACGTCCCAAACACAGAAAATAAAAAAAAAGAAAACCCTGCATAGTATATATCTCACCTGAAAAGTAAGAATAAATGTAATAAAATAAATAACTGTAGTGGAGTAGAAGTATTAGGAAAACTGAAAGGGAAATACTCAAGTAAAAGTACTTCTAATCTGTACCTTAGTGCAGTACCTGAGTACCTGTACTTAGTTACACCCCACCACTGGCCAGGACAGGTCAAGATCATGTATGAATATGTTTTTAAAATGTATTCTCAACTCTGAATAATAATGTTCAGCACCGGTTTTATTAGAAATATAACAATGAGAATATAAATATGTTAATGTTGATATCATAACTGAAACAGCTACAGCACATTCCCATGTAATTATTTGTCTCAGGCTGCATTAAAGGTCATTTATATAATATCTTAAACTGAGATAATCCTGTTTAGGACATGTATGTAAGTCCTGGAAACCTTTTAACAGCCAAACAGTCGTTCCATTATATCTCTTGTACAGGATGATAAACAGAAATCCCATGTACTGTGTGTGTGTGTGTGTGTGTCTTAACCAAACGAGTTAGTCTTCATTTTTATTCTAGACAGCTGACAGCTTCTGTCGAGAGGCGCTGAGGCCTCTGCTGTACGTTTAGGGTTGTGACTTGCTGTAAATTAGGATTAACTTGCATGAATTAACTTAAGACATATTTTAATACAAAGTTATTATAATATTGCATGTATCTCAAATGGGCTCAGTATAGTTGGAAGGAAACAGGCCGGTTTTGCCCCCCAGCTCGCCTTTCCACCAGGCCTGGTCGGAGCACTCCAGGATGTTGATGATATCGCCGGCGTTGAACTCCAGCTCGTCCCTCTCTTCAGCTTGGAAACTGTACAAAGCTCTGACCTGCACCTTGGAGGAGGCTCTCCGCTGGAGGAGGAGGGGGAGGAGGAGGAGGAGGAGGAGGACAGACAGGATGAGACACAGATGCACAAACTCAGTCCATTAGCCAGTTGTCACTGAACTTTAAAAGTTCATTGAAAATGTTTTTGTGGTTTAACTATTAGAGCTGCATTAAGTTTCAATCTCCCATTTTTTGTGTGCTGAGATTCACATTCACACCTACGGCCAATTTAGTGTCACTAATTAAACTAACCTGCATGTGTTTGGACTGTGGGAGGAAGCTGGGTACCCGGACAGTGACTCGAGGTGAACATGCAAACTCTGCACAGAAGGGCTCCCCCACCCTGGGGTCTAACCAGAAACAATTTCACTGTGAGGCAACAATGCTAAACGCTGCACCACCATGCTGCCCCACATCAACTCCCTAATATCCTGAATTCTGGTCATTTTTTTCTGCAGCAATTTATGGTGTAAATGACTTTAATACACAAAATAAAAGTCCTTTGCTACTTCTGAATGTTGAGGGGAAACGGAAATCTACACCTATGGTGAGAGAGATCATATCTTGTCGCTGTCCACTGACAAAACCTGTCGATTCACGGTGGGTGGTTTAAATAGCAAATAGATGCATTTACATAGTGCTTTTATCCAAATATTTTAACAGTTTACACTTACAACAAGTTGCAATGCAACATGCTGGTCTGACCTTTGACACGCCAACATGTGGACAGGACGAGCAGGGGATTGGACTGCCCACCCTGTGGTTAGTGGACAACGCCCCCTGTTGGCCTCTGTTCTCAGTTTTGAACGAATACATGCTTTGTTTTGAGATGACAAGTTTATCTACTGCTCATAAAACCCTTTGGCAAAAACTCATTAGGTCATGGCAACATTTGTAACATGCTTTTCTAGGCCCCGAGACATTAAAATGTTGGAGCAAACAACAGCATACAGCAGACTAAATTTATAGTGTAAGTCAGTGTTTCCCTGCTGGTGGGTCACGGTCCAAAAGAGGGGAACAAGTCTGTTCTGAATGTGACTCGCCAATGTGTGAAGTCTGTAAAGAACACACTTTACTTTGAGGTACAGTGAATTCTGGGCATAAATCTTTTATTTTGAAGTGCTGTTTCCTATTGTGGATTGAGTGACTAACAGACAGCTCCTTCACAGAGACAGCAGACTAGCAGGACAACATGGCGCAACGCTGTATGACGCTGAATATATTGAACTGTGTGGACCTTGAACTAATGACTAAGCAGAACTCTGGACCCTGTGGCTGGACCAGTTGGGAGAAGTCACCAAAATACTTCAGCTTGCTGCCACATAACCTGAGTATCTTAATGAAGTAGACTGGTCCTCTACAAATATGTACAAAGAAGCCTACATATGGACAGGGACACACAGTATGTACACACAGTCAGTCAGACATACAGCACACACACATCAGTGTATGCACAGAAAAACAAATGCATATACATACTGTACTGTACTGTCCTGTCCTGTACAGTGTGTGTCTCTACATACTTGAAGAGACAGACTTAATGCAACCCAATTGCCAGAATAAATGTTGGCATTGTACCTTTATGCAAACCATGGATATGTTATATTTGTACATTTTATATATAGCAGATATGTTCAAACTTTGGGCTTCTTTATGTTTCAATGAGCTCTCAATAAAAATTAGAACAGTCGTCTCACCATCCCCCATCCCCTCCTCATCCTGAAGAGAAACTCAGCTCGTGACCTGTAATCTGAACTACGTCATACGTATGGGAGGTACAGACCTAATATATCCAGGGTTGCAGAAATGTACAACATGTTAGTCTGTCAGCACAGAACTATTGAGTACCTGTCGTGGTGTAGGTGTAGGTGAGCAGTTGGAGAGTCGAGGAGTGGGGAGAGGAGCTGGGAGCGGCGGTAAATTGTCTGAGCCTCCTCTTTGCTGTTTTGACACAAAACTTTATATTAACACATTTGATTTTTAACAAGTAGTTTTATTCAAAAATACTTTATTAGAATAAGTTAAGTACTACTTATATGACAGTGGATGTTTGTATTCAAATCCTCTACAGTACATTATAATGAGAGTACATTCCTTAAAGGTTGACTCCATCACTCAGGTTAGGTTTCCATGGGCATGTTTCCTACCTGTTGTTGCATCTCAAGCAGGAATACTTTACTCTGTTTGGAGATAGATGTGCTTTTGTAATATTCCACCAGCTGGTTGAGAGAGGGGAACTTTTCTGACCAGAGGTAATACTGCCCTCTGGTGTCCCGCAGCACTTTGAAGTGCTGCACATCTGCTGCATGTCTGCAATGGAGCAAAATTCAGAAAATGCTTCATTTTTCAGAGTTTTTTTCTTCCTTTTCATGTTTCATTAAAAGGCCCAGTGCAATATGTATTCGTGAAAGTGTGAGAGTTTGCACAAATTGATGTTTTTTTCTTTTTCTCAAAGGTTATATTTGGGCCTGTAAAGCTTGTCAACCTCTTGTTCCTGAACAAACATATCACAGCCCTACCGGAGCAGACAGGATGTAAATAAGGTGGACAGGAACAGGATGCAAAGGGAGGAGAAATTGACAGATAACTTGAAGGCATGGACAGATATGGGGGACAGAAAAAGAAAGCACAGGAGAGGACTTCACTGCGCTGTTAAAAAGACAAAACTCAGTATAAGATATTTAACTAATCTGCAATATTAATACTGATTAATTCTTCAGTTGCTCAGCAGCTTTTTTGTAAGGTTGCATCCCTGAGGCTGCCACATACACCAATGTTTAATGATCATACACCTCCTCCAACTGTGACATGATGTGGACAAAGTTTGAAATTAAATTTGCGTGATTCTGACCAAGAAGCTAGTTATATTTTTTGTTGGTTACACAAAAAACCCTAGCTCCAAGATCTTCAGCCAAGCCTTACTGTTTCTGCCATTCCCTACACTTTTACACTGGCATATTAGTTTAAAAATGCAAAGACAATCCTGCCCGGTTGGAGTCAGGTTATTAAAAGTTGGTAATGCATCCTTAACCCTTGTTGCTCTAAATGTTTTTATACACTGACATGAAAGAGGCTGTAGGGTGAGAGTAGTAACAGATGTCATCAAATCAAATAGAGTCTTGCAAAGTATCTCTGTCAAAAAATGTATTGCAGGTATTCTAATTTTGCAGTGTACAGACGTCTCCTGTCTTGCTTGTAACAAAGCATCAACTTTGTACAGAGGAACATGCAACCGCTGGAGGAAGTGATGTTGTTATATATAGAAAATGCATTAAAGTCAAAATGCAAATAAAAGTTCTTATTACAGGTCGTTCTAAACCACGTTGATGTGACAGTGACGCAGAATGAAAGAGAAAGACGGATGGAGAAGTGAGGCTTGATAAAAATAAGACAGAGAAGATCACTGACTTTTTTTGCATCCCATAATAAGAGGCTGCAGCAAGAAATCTGGATGTGTTAAGATTTCTCGACAAATAGTTTTAATTTAATTAAATAAGGTTTGTTAAAAAAAAATTATCAGAATTTCAAACTGGATACTAGTAGGCCACCACACAGAAATGGGACCAAGCCATTGGTTTGCAAGTCATAAATAAGTACCAAGTCAAGACTAACAAGTCCTAAGTTAAGTCAGAAGTCCTAAGCTTTAAGTTTTGTGTCCTAAACAAGTCATATCGCGGTCTTCGCCAAATGTAATGCCATTTAAGCAACACAGTAATAATATGATAAATTTACAAAAATCACAAATGCTTTTTAGAATTGTTTTCATTTGTTAAAACAAGTTTGTTACTGAGATAATTTTAGCGAAGTGTTTCTGGCTCACCCTTTTTCCCCCTTTAAGGCGGTGGCCTTGTGGGTAACCTATGAGTGTGTGACGTGTGTTTCGTTGTGTGTGGAGGGAAGCAGCTCTCCAGGGTGTGTCATGAAAAAAACAGCATGTGGCAAGGAGTGATGATAGTCAGCTGAATTAAGTGTCTAGATAGCTCAGGGCTACTGTTCAACCTCAGGAGGAGGCCAAGTTTATTGCTTTGTGGTGAAGACTGCAATAAAACCATTGCTGGTGAACGGCACTGGAATGCCTCGTTATCTTTCCTTCAGTGGAGTGTCTGGACTGCTGGAAGCTAGTAACCAGCTGATAATAAACCAAGCTAAATTAATGCAAATAAACCAGCGTGCTCACGACTACGGTTTTGCTAATGCTGATGTTTCCTCTATGTTAATATTAGCCTGCACTTACTGTTCTTAGGTGCAACTTCAAATGTCAAACCAAGTTGGAAGTTGTTGCGTCTCTAATCTCTGAACAGCATCGAGACAAGATTTTGGTGTTAGAAATTTGCTGGTTTTCGTTCGTAGTCTGAGTAGTGGTGACCAATCATATTTGAACAGCAGGTAGCCTAATCAGTCCATGTGGAGAGGTGTTAAACCAAGATGCAATCTCAGAAGCCACTGGCCGTTGTCTGATGACGGATTAGCTTTATATTAATAGTTTTGTAAATGTATCTGCATTCATACGCAGACATCTGTGTAAAGAGATTAGCCAAAATGACCTGCACACAGAAGCAGAAATCTTGGCTTGGCCATCCGTTGGCCCAGAGACTTTATCATTGTCAGACGATAGCCGATGGGTTTCGACATTGTTGCAACTGTGCCTGTAATTTTCAGCCTATGCATTTTACATACTGGAATTCGTTTTTTGTGACCACCAATTTTTTTTTATTTTTTTATTTTTTTTTATGCAAATAAAAATATATCTTTATATATTTAATAATTTTGGGCTTGGAGGATGCTATCCAATATTTTCAAGTCACATTTTCAAGTCAAATTGAAGTCACAAGTCATTAGCATTAAAGTCAAAGTTGAGTTGCAAGTCTTTTTTTGATTTTGTCAAGTTGAGTCCAAAGTCCTCATGTTTGTGTTTCGAGTCTGACTCGAGTCCAAGTCATGTGATCCAAACCTCTAGTCCCAGCAATTTTACCATGATGCTAATGCTAATATTTGGAACAGCAGCATAGCAAATTTGACTGCAAATGACTAAAACCAAGTGTATCATGGGCATCAACTAAAACAGTAAAAGCCATCTTTTTAGTTGTTAGCAGTCACTAACCACACACATAAGCATATAAGTTGCTTTAAATACACAGCTCTTAGCTAGTAGCCAAAGTCTGGCTATTGCTGGCTCTATGTGCACATATAAACACATCAAATGCACCTGACAGAGATGGAGAAGTCAGCCTGAGCTGCAGTTCTGCTGCTCCGTATGAGGAAGGCCCCCGCAGGCTGTTGCATCAGCTTCTCCTGGGCGTCGCTGCGACTTAAGTCCTCCTGGTACCAGCTGGAGTTATGGAGGAGGGAGGCAGAAAATGACAGAGGTTTGATGTTGACTTTACAGAGTAACAAAGTTATGATGGTGATGACAACGGGAGGACATATGATCAAATATTAATGGGAAAACACTTATTTTCTGTGTTATTTCCAAATCTAGACACTGTCTGTGTATCTCTGTATACTTTTCTCTGTCATTTTCTCTTTGGCTTCATGTGAGTTTTACCTGGGCAGATGAAGGTTGATGAAGTTCTTGGGTACAAAGCCCTCCGATCCGTTTAGTTCTGCTTTGTACCAGTTTCCAGTGGTCTGCAGAATCTGACACAGTGGGACACGATTACAGAAGACACGCTCACTACAAATGAAGTCACATCAAGGTGAATGTACAACACAGCAGTCTTCATATACAATATTGATTAGGAGAAACAACAGAAATAAAATCAGTCTCATACTGTAAGTCAGATTTTTTTTTTTTTTTTTTACATATTATGCAGATCTGTGTTGTTATACATTCTCATAACAATGATGCCAAAAGTCAGAGACCCCTCAGTCAGATTTCTTCAGGTCAAGCAGTCCTTTTTTTTTTTTTCTTTTTTGGCAGTCAGTGTGCAGTGTGCCACTGGGGATGTTTCGGTCCCCATATTTAGCTGCAGAGTAAGCGCTCCTTGCCTTCACGCTGCTCTTAAATACAGGAAGCTGTGAACATTGGTGCACTTTACCACTTCTGCCTAGAAGTGGTGAATTTACGGCTCACAGCAACTTCATATGATACAGTCTCTGGGGCTTTAGTTTGATAAGATAATCCTTTATTTGTCCCACAACGGGGAAATCTGCAACATTACAGCAGTAAAGAGAGTGCAAACAAGAAGCAACAGCAGAAAAAAATAAAATACAAAGCAATATAATATATAAGACGTAAAGTAAGTAACTTGTACAAAAACAGGAAGCATCAAAAATAAGCAGAAAAGACAGACTGACTGATTTTACATGATTGACTGATGGAAGTATAGATATTGCATCTAATTCAGTTATTGTAAGCAGTAAAAAATAGAAGCAAGATATAGTACATAGACAGGCTGAGTGTCAAAATTGCTGCACATATCAAGTGTAGATCTTTTGCAGTTGGTACATACAGAAATTAAACGCGTGATATCTAGTGTCAGCAAAAGTGTCGCACATCTCCCACCCAGTGTTAGCATAGTTAGCTTGTGATATATTATGTGGATGTCTGTTACACTAAACATCCCGCTGAACCCCGTCCCAACTCTAGAATTGAATATGGGGAAAAAAGAACAGATGAATATTGGTATCGAACAGCCAAATCTGATTTAACTGGCAATGTTCAGAGTCAGGTACAGTATTAACCAGACCTCTTCTGTCACCAGGTACAAAAAACAAGTGTAGCAAGAGCACATCTGTGGTCTGTGTCTGTGGTTTGTCAAAACTTTTTTAAGCCATGTGGTTTGTTGTTGCATTTTCTTTTTCATGTTGATGCTGCTGTACTTTCTCAAAGTGCATTTTATGGGGCACAATGAGCTTCAACACCTGAAATGAAGAGACTAGGATTAAAGGAATTTCATTTTTTTTAATTTGAATTGTTTTGAGTATATTTACCTTAATAAGTCCTGTTTAACTGTCAATCAATGGCACTACAAGATGGTGAACCAGTGGTTTAGAAGGGAGTGTCACCGCTTTATAACCAAAAAGATCACGAGGATCATCCGTGTGAAAAACACACACAAGTAGTTACACTCTGGTTTACATTCTTCACTGTATTATTGCTACTGTATTTTGGTACAGACCACCTTGTCCTCACAGTTTTGTGTTGCACTTTTTGCAAAAAGACAGAGACTGTATTGTGAAAATAGGAAATAAACTTGTATTCGAGCAGCAGGATGCAGTTTCATAACACATTTTCATAACCCGCTGTACAAACTCTTAAAAAGTGCTGCAGAGGACAATGTTGCAAATGCTGTTGTTCTCATGCTGCATGAGTGAGCTGAACGTCCAGTCACGTAGGCGACAATGATTTACATGACAATGCTACCTGCGCCACATCAACAGGCCGCAATTTGAATGCCTTTTACATCAAGAGCTATTAATAACTTGAAGGGTGTGTACTGTGTTGTTGAAAACACAAAGCAGGAACTGTGTGTGAACTGTGTACAGCATGTGTGTCTCTGTGTGTGTGTGTGTGTGTATTCCTTACCTTTAATTGATCTCCTTTGCTGAAGCCAAGTTCATCATCAGCTGTAGCTTCATAATCATACTTGGCCGTAGCCTCCATGATTAAGAACTAAAAGGTAAATTAAAAAAAAAAAAAAAATGAAAAACTAACAAAAAATATTTTAAACATAGCACATTTCTAGTTTTATTTACTTTATAATGTAGCCAACTAGCTGACACTCTTACAGCATGTGAACGACTCAGTTATACATGTGTGAAAAGTCAAAGTTTTCTAGGAGTGTCTGTATGTAAAACCACTATTTGAATGTGACTTGTGCTGTTGTACTTAATATTCTCTGTTATCAGTTGTATCCACAGCAACACATTCCTGATATTTCCACGAGCTCCACACACAAGTGCTTTAACCCTTCTTCTCTCCTTCATTTTTCTTTTACACACATTAAATAAATGGATTTGACAGATGAAATCAATAAGCTATCACAAGCTTCACCTGGACTCAGTGTATTTCATGGAAAGTGCAACTGGACCCAGTGTGTTGTGCCTTCAGTGTAAGAGGAGAGTCTATATTGACAGCTCAGAAAACACCAGGCCAACACACCATAATTCAAAATGACAATCTTTTCCCATTTGCGCCTTGTTGAAGAGAAGGAGTTACTCACCATGTATGTGTCGTCCTCCCTGCAGAGCTGAAATCATGCAGTTTACAAAGAGAAGTGACAAACTCCTGCTGTCGGCTCACAGGAAGCACAGTCAGGCTGCAGCTGCCACTGAAACACACTTTCTCTCGCTGCTGACCACTTGCACACAGCCTCACGTGCTCGCACTGAAATAGACACAGGTGCAAAGACACACACATCAAAATTTGAATTTACACATGTACAGGAACAAATACTGTATGAACTGAAGGCGATATTTAGATCTTTAGATTCGATTAGATTCTTTAGATTTTTAAGTGTTAAATATATTGATCCAGTGGTGGAATGTAACTAAGTACATTTACTGAAGTGCTGTACTTACTGTAAGTGCAAATTTTAAGTACTTTTTACTTTACTTGAGTATTTTAATCTCATGCTACTTCTTCATACCTCATACTTAATACTTATTTTACACCACACCTCAGAGGGGAATATTGTACCTTTACTCCACTATAATTATTTAATAACTTTAGTTGAGAAGTACTTTAGAAATTACTTTGTTGCACATAAACCTCAGATTGGTTGATTGATTATAAAATAACTGATAACTATAGTGATAATCATTTGTCATTCAAAGCAAACACACAAGCAACACAAAGCATTTTAAGCAAAGCATTTCACGTTTCCAACTTCTTAAATATAAGGACTACCTCTTTTCTTTTCATCCATCCATTTTCTAACTGCTTATCCTCTTGAGGGTCACAGGGGGGGCTAGAGCCTATCCCAGCTGACACTGGGCGAGAGGCAGGGTACACCCAGACTATCACAGGGCTGACACATAGAGACAGACAACCATTCACACTCACATTCACACCTACGGACAATTTAAAGTCACCAATTAACCTGCGTGTCTTTGGACTGCGGGAGGAAGCTGGAGTACCCAGAGAAAACCCACGCTGACACAGGGAGAACATGCACCAGGATCCCTCTTGCTGTGAGGCGACAATGTTAACCACTGCACCACAGTGCCGCCTCAAAAGATTCTGAAATTAAACCAGACTTGTTGAAGTCGCTGAAACAAAGTGGATCATTTGGGTATTTCAGTGTCGACTTGCTGGGGATGAATAGCGTCTATGTTAGCCCTAATTGATTCAGGAAATATAAGAAAACTTCAAAATCTTCAAGTGAAAAGGCTCAAGTCCAAGTAACGTCATGAGTCACTGATGTTTAAGTCCAAGTCAACTTGCAAATCTTTTTTGGTTTTGTCAAGTCTAAAATCAACACATTTGTAAATCGAGGTCATGTCACTAGAGTCCACACCTCTGCTATCCATGGCTTGCAAAGAATATCAAATCTACTGCAGGCTGATACACAGGTGTCCAATTAACATGTTTACACAGGTAGCTGAACGCAGTGTTCCAGTGACGGTTGCTCTGTTTATCATTTGTTGTGATGTCTAATTTCAGGTTCTGTGACAACATAAAGCATTTATAAGCCTCCAGCACAAGTGATTTAAAAACTCCAACTATGAGTCATGTGTGAGGGAGGATGACAGAGAGCAGAGCAGGTTTTGAGGCTGATTCGATACCAAAATAAAATTTACTCATCAAATAATTCTCGACCCTTCACAAAGGAACCGTCTCTTTAAAATAATGTTTGTAATTTGTGTTACTATCAACTCAGTTCTTTCCAGGATCAATATCTGCTTCCCAAATGTGTCAATAACACTATGAATTTAAAATTTAAACAATGACCATTAAAGCTATGAGCTTTTGGAGAACTGAGTCCATTTTAGTTTGGGCTGCAGAAGAAGACATTCCCTTTGTTCTGTCCAGTGTAGAAGCTCCATTATTAAGACTTTATCAAATACACTTCTCTCCTGTGTAGAAGTTGTGTTAGGACTTCTTTGGACAGTGTGAAGACGAGTCTGTGTTGAGAACCTCGATCATTGTTCTGGTGGACGGGAAGGTCTCTGCTACAGACGGAAGACTCTGGTACCAACCTGGTAAACTGTTAGGAAAGAAACATATCAAAGAAAAATAAGGGCTCTGCCAAGCAGAGAAATAACAAACTAATAGCGTGATTTGACTTCCCACCTCTTGAGATTCATCCAGCTCTTTGCTGTTTTACTGAAGCTGTCTGGACTGGGTGTGGTCATGGCCTCGAAATCCACCAGCTGCAACAATATTAAACAAACACAAACACTGTTTAGAGGACGCACACACAGTGGGTGCATTTCACTGCCTCTGAGGCCATGTCCACATAAATAAAGATTTTGTCTGGCTCTTTATGTTGACCTCCCGTCCTAGTGAGGCACTGATCGGACAGAGTGCTTTTTAGCAGCCTGGGGTGGCCTTTTGTGAAGTGGTTTGCTAATTGCTTTCGGTCAGGCCCCAAGGAAGAGCACCAGGCTTTGAAGCCAATTTGAAATGACCAAACCGTGAAATCACAACCTTAGGATCCATCACGTCATGCTATGGGGCCCAGAGTGACTTTTTCTCTTAGACTTGCATTGTGAAAGAGACGTCTGTGAATCTATGGATACATTTTTCTGAGTGTCACAACCCCCTGATTTCATCAGGATTCAAACTATTTGGTCAAATAACATTTTGAAAGTCTAGAAGAAGGAATTAAATGATTTTATCCCTGTTCAAGTTAGCTATCCAGCTCGGCCAGCAGAAGTCTCTAGTGTGCCTGCTCTATGGGCCTGACAGTGTGGTAGATCCGGGTAATTTTACACCCAGAAAGTCAGTTGGCTTGTTCGGCCTCTGAGCAACTTATATAGGTACAAACCGAGCCTTGCCTCCAATGCTGCACCAAGTATTTTTTATACGTTCATGCTTTTGTTGTGCTTAGTGCCTCACATTTTTACACTCTGTGCATCTCACATTTTTCAGTAGCCTTCTTAACGCTTCAAGCTGGAAAACAAATAAACTCAGAGCAAAGAAGTGCCTGACGTCATTCGCGTTTATTCCCTGATGTCCAGTTGGATGAACCGAGAGGTGGGCCTTCTGTAGATACGACATTTTTTATGTAAATATCTGTACACTAGGGAAGGTAACTAGCTTCTAACTGTCTAAAAAAAAAAAACCAAACGTACATATCTGTAAGTATAATTCACAGCAACATAACAGTTAACGGACTTAGGAATAGTGATTCAGTGGTTGCCTAGCAACAACAACAAAAAAGTCAGAGAAAGCTGCTAATTTTTTAAACTGTAGGGTTCAAATAAAAAGGGCAGTGCGGTGAACCCACGTTTTGTAGCATGCAAAAAGCCCTCTGTCTGATTGAGAAGCACACATTTTGCACACCTATTCAAACATGGTGCTTTTGTAAACCTCTCTTCAGAATGAATACATCTAAGAATCCTGCTCTTGCTCTGTGGTGCAGACCGGCACTAATATAGCTTTGCTATAACGATGACGTATTGCTTTACAGAACCACTACGGATTCAATATCAAGCTGGCCACACACTGTACGATTTAGCCCTTTTCTGATACAATTCTTGACCTGCACTACTCACAGCACATTTTTGCCTTGTCAGCATTATTGTAAACCTAACTTTTTCTGTGTAATGTTACACACTTCCCCTTGCTAACAAACTTCTACCTGCCTCTGAGTTTTCCAAGAAATCTTTGTTGATCATTGTCAATAGCAAGAACAGTCTGCAGGAGCTCACAGGCTGTACAGAGTGAGCACTCATAGTGTAAGCACTCATGTTGTGGCTTGACAATCAGCCCGTACAGAGTGAGCTCATAAATCATGAGCTTCGTTTTTACATCCCACGTGATTTACTTGTATAAGAGGAGTTGGAGTGTATACCCAGCTTTAGGTAGAAGTAGTAAGGGAAAATGTTAAGAAGCCAAATTTCTCTTGCTGCAAACTCCCACTCGTTTTGATATTCATCATTTTCTACATACAGTATGATGGTACGGTTGCCAGAAATTCAACTACCTTGTTTGCTAACAAAACATGTTTGGAAAGGCAGAATCACAGCATGTACACCAAAAACAGTTTTTCTTTGCCTCTTCAGGCCTTTAAAATGACGAGAAAAAAACTCTCTTTTGAACTTATGTCCTCACTGGCAACAATATGTCTGCAAGTAGGTTCATATTATGAACAGTTTTTATGTGTACTTTCTCTCTTTTCAAGGTTTTTATTCATTCATTAAGATCCATAAATCACCAGGCATTCTTTAGTGCGGGACATTAACAAGCTGCCTGGCTGTAAAAAGGCTGACCTCAGCTGAACCTTTCCTGAGCTTCAGCTTTCTATCACCTGATCAGATTTCTGCGCTGTCTTGTTCCCCTCCAATGGGATTTTGTTTCAGGAACAATGTGTCTGCTTGGCCGGCGCAACATAGGTCAAGCCAAGTTTCTTCTTCTTCCAGACGGCTGGAATAAACGTTACAAACAATTGGATAGGCTTTGTATCCACGAGTGGAGTTGATAGCAGGCTCTTATGTAACGTAAACCTTTCATTTGGACAAAGGAACAAAAACAAGCGTCACTGATCTTCAACTAGTCTTTAACTTAGTGTATCGTTTTCTTTTCTTGCTCAGACATGGAGTACGCAACATTATCGGCTGTAAGACGCTGTTAA
>JAPZEB010000020.1:16258497-16269995 GCA_029783705.1 Chaetodon striatus | reverse complement strand
ATGAAGGAAATCTGAAATAACTGCATTAGAGTCAATGGAGACCCTGGTCTAAGGCGGCCCTCTGCTACGTTATGATTGGCCAGTCTGCGTCTGGGGGCGGGACTCAGCAAAGGAACAGTTTTTCTGAAAAATCTGAGTTGCCTGATTATTTATTTCAAACTAATTATGCAAGTATTGAGGAGGTCAGTGAGGGAAGCTCTGGGAGGTGCTGTGAATCACAATATTTGCAATAACAAAGCAGCTGAAGCTGAAAGAAGGGGTGCTGCATCATGTCGACATGGGACTAACCCGGAACCGGTATGATCTACCATAGGCTGCTGGCTACTGAGGGCCGAATTTGAGCCGTGAAGTTGACCCGTGGCGGGTGCCTGATGTGGGCCAGACACTCAGCCTTACCCGCGTATTTCTCGAGGGTTAATAAAAACATAGAAAACTGAACCAGTGCGACCCGAACTGTGTGTGTGTGCCCGTGCCCGTGCCCGTGTGTGTGTGTGTGTGCCCGGTCTCTGTCCGTGGTGCTGATCTCAGTGTCTGTTCTCTGCGCACAGCCAGTCTCTCCCTCCCTGTTTGGCTCCACTCTTTCCCTCCATCATGAACTTGCTGTTTTTCTTTCTTGTTTTAAGAGTGCTTTATCTCGCTGACTTCTCACACCGCTTCCCATTCCTCTCTCATCCACTCACTTTCCTTTGCGCACACTCACACACGCATTGCTCACCATTGATTTTGATTCCCACATCTCTCTCTTTCTCCCTCCCTCTCTCTCTCTCTCTCTGGCACGCACGCGCGCACACGCCTCCTGTTAAAATATTCATTTCTGACACCTCAAAGGCCCTTTGCCTCCCACCTGTATCCTCCGGCGGAGACACGGAGCCCGTGGCTTGTGGAAATCAACGCAAAGACATATCAATAATGAGATTTATTAAATCTAAAACTCGCAATCGATTACTTTAAATCATCTTGTCGGTTTTTTAAAATATACATTAATCATGCAGGGATCCCTGGAGACCGATCCGTGACTCACAGGCTGTCAGTCCCGTTTCAGAGCTTATATTTCGTCGCTGAGATGAATCCACCCGTGGAGCCCGTGGATGTTTTATGCGTAGGCTCAAGCGGCGACTGGGCAAACTGTTGATACCCCCCCCCCAACCTCACCCACACCCCACCGGTTGGAAATGCACCGGAGACCCGCCAAGCAACCGCAACAGGCAGGTGTAGTCTCCACTGCATTTTTTTATCCCGTCCCCCCCCCAGGGTTAACCAGCTCCACAGCTTTTGATCCAGTAAGTCGCATGTGCGCCTCAGTTGAGGAATTCCCCGAGTTTGGAGAGACGAGCCGCGCAACGGGAGCGTAGTTTAAAACCCGCTGTTGGCGGGGGCGGCGGGCGATAACCTTCAGTTTTATCTGCTTTGCCTGGAATTAATCAGAGGACATCATTTTGGAGAACCTTACGGGGGTCGTGGGGGGGCACTGATTAAAAGTGGAGAGACGGAGAGGCTTGGGGCTGGGCAGGAGACACCCCTGCGTGTCTTCTTCGTGTATTCCCCCTGTCAATGTCCCTGATATTCTCCGATGCAACGACACCGACCTGCCATCTAGAGCCGCCCGTAACCTCTCCAGTCTCCGGGGCGCAGCGCGTCAGTCTACCCTAATGGGGCGACTACTCCCTTGGTCAACTTGGATACCGTTTCTGGGCCCCTCATTTATATTTGCCCCCCTGTTGCGATGAACTGACGGGAATAAAAAGACTCTGGAAAGAAGGAAGGACAGGAGGGACACGTGGGTTCCCGAGGCGCACCGTCGGATCCGGCTTTGATGCGCGCAGGTGTCCACTTCATCAGCTCATTTTCTCCCTCTCTCTCTCAGCTATCTTACAGAGTTCTGCGCAAGACTGAAAAAAATGTTGAAGAGGAAGACGTTCAGCCGAAGTGCTTTGAACACAGGAATGCTCCTGGTCGGATATTTGCTTTGGGTTTAAGGGGAAATCGCTCGGATATCACACCTCTCCAGCGGAGACACAGCACAGGCTCTGGAGTTACAGAGAGCACGGGAGAAGAATTTGGAAAGTAGATCTCATATTTACGGATTACCAGGCTTTTTTTCTTCTCCTGAGACACCGTATACGCGCTCTTCTTTCATGTCTGAAAAGGTAAAAGCAACCTTTTTCCCTTCACCTCTCTGTTGCTTTTCTCATGTTCTCAGAATGAGCATAAATACAGTCAAAGCGTTGGTTTAAGGTGAAGTCGGTGATAAAGAATACAGCCCTCAATATAAACAAGAACCAACAAGGTTTCTGCTCACAGAGGCTTTAATTTATTGTTGATATGCAGTGAATTCTCACTTTTAAAAATCAGTTTAACACCTTGTTTTCTACCAGCTAAGAAGAGTCATAATCAGTCTTTAGGCGTAAAATGAGGAGACGATTTCACAAGAAAAAAAAAAGACATAGGCCTACATTACGCACTGCAAAAACAAGACAAATGTCCCAAGATATGAAAGACCATACAGCTTCAGTTTACTATGACATCATATAATTAAGATGCTTCATTCCACAGGATGTATACTGCATGTCATGTGATTTCATGTTGTTCCAAGCCTCTTGGTTATTGAAGAGAGGCGCAAATTCATCAGGAAAAAAATAAAAATAAAGGTGCTTTTTCAATTACGTGACGCCCTGCAGGTTGGTCCAAGCGCGCAGCACATAATGAATTTCTATTTTCTTTATATAGCTCTGGGTCAACAGGTCCGGGAGCGTCTCTCTGTCTCTCCTCCTCTTCCTCTTCCTTTCTGCACGTGCGGACTCTTCTAATGAAAAATATGAAAACTGAAGAAAGTATTGATCTTTTTTTTAATGTATTTATTTTCTAACTTGTGCAGCACTGATATTTTTGCTTTATTCAAATCTCAGCACTCCTGTCTTTATTGATTTTTCCGGGGTAAAGCGACCAAACGGGCAACAGGGGACGCTCTTTCAACTGATTTCGAGTAACCGGCTGCCTTTTCTAAATCCATCAGGTTTCTTGCTGCAGGTTACATATGAGATCACTTTCTTCTAGGTATTTCCATATGGAGCTTTAACTAACGCACAGTAAATGGATCCAATTGATGCGCTGATGATGAGCAGGCAGCTCTGTATTACTGTGTCATCTTTACAATCAATCCAATTAGTTTATGGATTAAAATCAACTGGATATAATGTATTAATTTATGCAGTGATGGAAATGCATGATAGGCAATAGATAGATAGATTTATAGACAGATAGATACCGTCTGCAGTTTGCTTCCTAATACACAGAACACTTTGTGTAATTGCCACTGGATAAAATCTGTTCAAGAGTAAAGATCCAAAAGGAGAGAGGCAATTAAAATCCCAGAGGATGACATTTCATCTCATCATCAGGAATGATCAGGAGGGCTGTAATTGGCTCATTACTTGTTCCCCTGTGCATGCTTGGCCTATCAAACAAGGACAACATTTGTGACAGCAACATGACATCTCCATCAAAACCCTGAAGGCACATGATACCTTTTTATTTACTTGTCTTTTACCCTCCAAACTGGGGCTTTGCTGAGACCTCGTGATCTTGCTTCATGTTCACACGTATTGCAGGTTAGAGGAGCAAGCGCAAGGCTGCTGGTGCAAACCACCAGAGAGATTTGTGATTGGTGGGAAAAGGACTAAGGTTTTTATCTTGCCACTACTGCGGTGCATTCAAGCAAAGCGCTGAATTCCCAGCTGCCCCAGTGGTGCTGCTTAGGAGGTAACCACAATGTCCTGGGTGTCTCCCAGTTGTGAATATGTTAAACCATATGTTTTCATGGGTAAATCCACCAACTACTTTAACTTTCTCTGGATAGAAACACATCATATAAAGATGTAGTTTCACTCATACACACGTGGGAGTTTCCCAGTATTACTGCTGTTTAGCCACTGAGCCTTTGATGCTTGGATGCATCAATCAACCGCACTCACCCTATTTAATTATTTAATGGGTGTTTCCCATTTGTCTTGATTCTCCCAAGAATCAAGACAAATTATAGTTGATGTCAAAGAGCTGTGGGGGCCAATCAGTGCCTAAATGTTTTTGTAGAAATAGATGTTACAACTCGTAACAGCAACAGTGTACTCAATTTAAAATTTAATTTGTTGATCAATCTCAAAGGACGTCAAATACAGCTCTAGGTGCTACTGCCAGCACACTCACTGTGACTGAAATCCAGGGGCAGGTTGCACACAACACCTGACGTTAAGATTTTCCCTTAAAGTCCTAATTAAAGTTTCCTCATGGTAAAATAGGTTGCACAAAACATTAAGTCTTCTTCTTAAAGTTTCCTTAAAATGTGCACTTGAGTAATTATGGTTTTGCCCTTGTGTTGGTCTTATACTGAAGAAATTCCTGGACCGTTGCACAAAAGACCTTAGCAACCAATGCAGGGTTAAAAAAATAAAATTTACTTTGTAGTTTGTGCTTTCTATGATTGTATCCCTGCAGAAATATAATCTTTTCCCCCTCGGACCTATATGGTTTTCTTGTTTTTCTTTCTTTTTGAGCCCAGTCTCACTCTGAAGTCGTTCAAATCCAGCATCTGGGTAGTGACTTGCAGCGTCCGAAACCAATGAAAAAAGGCATCCTTTGACGTCGGCATGATACGCCGCTGGTTGCTGTTATTGTTTAAAGGCACCTGGCGGCATCAGGGGGCAGGATAAGGACAAAAGTTAAGCTGGCAAAAGTCCGTGTAGAGCAGACAGGAGGGCTGGTGGATGGGTCAAACAAACATCGACTTTCACCCGAGAGAGTGGTGTTCGCGTCCTGTAAGATTGTAAAGCCAAACCCTGTTCTTTTTTCCTGAATCTAACCATGTGTGGTTGTTGTTGAACAATCTCTATGGAAACTTTTACCGCCGTAGTATCTCCTTTCAAGGCAGTAAGTGAGTTAAGGTTTTTTCTTAACAAAGGAAACCTTTTAAGGGATTCTGTGCAACTATTTAAGTCCCTCAGCTGAGGAGAAATTAAGCCTTATGTGTTATACTTAAGGAGAAAACTAATGGTGTTTTGTGCAACTGGTTCCTGGCCCTCCACATGGAGATGGAATATATGTGTTGTGATGAAAGATGATGGAGGAAATAAGACCAAATGTTGACATTTACTGTACAAACAAAGATGTGCTCAAGAGCAATTCAAGAGCTGGATCCCGCAAATGATGGTGCATTGGTGGGATATGGGGTGAACAAGAATTATTAATGAGAGTTTCATTTGTGGCATACTGCGGAGTTCAAGGATTTGTTGGCTATTTCAAAACAGATTCCAACTGTATATTAGATCCTTCATACATTAGACTTGTGTATTTGCTCATACTACAAGCGCTTAAGGTGTAGCAGGAATGAACAACCACGACTCTTTAGATGTGTGTTCTGGAAATCACCAACTTTTGGCTTTAAGGGGAAAAAAAAGTGGCTTAGCTCACTGATGTGAAGCAACACGCATCCGACACAACTACAGCTGCATCCAGTGGCTCGTGGGGCTTGTGTGGTTTCAGTGTGGCTTAACGCTGGCTGTAGTCCCTTTAACTGGATGATCTTTGGATGACTGGATGACACGGCTGCTGAGGGAGAGATAGAGTAAGTGAAGTCTTGTGTGTGAGGGGGAGTGACGCAACCAGTGAACATATAATAAAGCTGTTGCATTGCTTGCTCTGCCTTTTGTGTCCAGTATACCCACGGCTGTTTGATAGGTGTAAACAGGTGTGCAACTTTTTTGGCAGTACAGAACTTTCAGCATTGTTTCACTGGTTACTCAGGGAATTTTGTTGCCAGGAGACAGCAGAGCAAACTGGATGTTGATTTAATCCTTGTTGCTATAAACATTGCCTAGCTTCATCACAGAACACATAAGAATGTGTGTTTATATGGCCTTTGCTGCTGGCTGCAGTGTCTTAAACAAGCTGACACTTAGAAAGTAAATGTGTGAGAGACAGTGGAGTATTTATCAATTTGGAAGAGCAGAGTGTGATGGATATGGTTGGTGGTGTTGTTGTGGAGACCAGAGAGCATTGCATTTTGACTCTGTGACTGGCTTGTAGCAGGAACAGCAGGACCTCCCATATGCTGCTAAGGGAAGACTTCAACCCTTACAGTAGAACACAGAGGACAGCGGACTGTAACTCTACATATATAGAATGAGCGCTGTGAGAAAATGAGCACCAGATCAAACTGACATTCCCTCAAGGTCGGCCGCCCCCGTCCTCCTCCCCATCTAATCCCCTTATCCGCTGAATCTACTTGATCAGACACCATCTGTATGGCCAAGGTGGTGGTGGTGGTGGTGGTGGTGGTGGTGGTGGCGGTGGTCGAGGGGCTGGGGGTCCCAGGCCAATGACCATGAGCCAATCAGAGTCAGTGGCTGAGGAGGTGTGTGTGACCTACAGTGCAGAGCTCGATATTGCCTTGGAGAAATGGCAAACAGGGTCGCCTTGGGCTTATTAGTGGCCGTGTGTGTGTTTGTCCGTGCCTTCAAAAAATTGTTTTTTTTCCTGGTGCTGGTGGCTTCTTTGCCACAGGACACATGCTTGTTGATTTAATGTGCTGTGTTGGTTTTTAGTGTGTATGTCTATGTGCGTGTCCTTCTGTATTTGTACAGAAATTGCTTGCTTTGTATGAAATGGATACGGATGTGCAGTGAAGTGGTGCTCTGAGTGGGTCCCCATTTTGTTTGTGTCTTGGGTTATTTATACTTGAACGGATGTGTACACACACAAGCACATGAGTGACACGATGCATTTCCTAACAAATGTACATGGTGGTATTGCAACAAAAGTGCATGCAAGCCATAAAACATGGAGAAAAATGAGAAAAAACAACAGGACAACTCACGTAACAGTGGTATGTTAAACAGGAATTCATCAATCAAAAAAAGAGGGGACTTTATGAAGTTCCTCACATTTACAGAGTTTGATTGATCAACACATTCTTACTACAGCCTCGTCACAGATGGACAGTTGGTCATGGACTTTCCACATCCAGATATGACGTGAAGCTACCCTGGGTGTGTTGGTTGTTGACTTTCTGGGACGCCGTGTCAAGTTCTGCCTGTTATATGCATTGACTTCTTTCAAAATACACTTCAGTTTTCAGGAAATCTACCGTTTACATCCACTGCCTTTAAAAAATAAAAATAAAAAAAATGCATGGTAGAACACTGCAAATTGACTTTTTTTTTTTCTTCAACAACTAACACACATGGTTGAGTTCAGGAAAGAATAATAGGTTTTGGCTTTAGAATCTTACGGGACATGAATAAGGCTCTCTTGGTTGAAAGTCAGTGTTCGTTGGTCCCATCCAAATATCCCGCCTGCCCTATTCAGACTTTTGCCATCTTAACTTTCTTTCTTGTTCTGCCGTGTTTGCCCCTGATGCCGCTGAGTGCCGTTAATGTATATCAGCGAGCGGCCGCGTATCATGCCGACGTTAAAGAAAAGCTTTTTTTGTTAGTGTCTGACTCCACAAGTCACTGCCCAAGCGCCAGATTCTGATGACTTCAGACCGAGACCAGGCTCAAAAACAAAGAAGGAAAACAGGGAAAAGAGAAAACCATACTGGTCAGAGGAGGAAAAGATTATACTTCTGGATGAATACAATCATAGAAAACACACACTACAAGGTAAATTGATCCCTAAATACCAGAAAACACAAAACGATTGTAGAAAGGAAATGCAACGAAAAGAGACGGGGTTAGATTGATCGACAGTTGGTGGTCCTATAGTACTATGAAATGCAGCAAAGTTGCTGCAAGAGGCAGGAAAGAAGAAGAAGAATGCTAATGATAACATGAATATAAACAAAGCCAGTTTTGTAATATCTAAAAAAAATCATGTTTGCTAATGTTTCATGAGGAAATGAATGCATTCAGGATGCCTCAAGGATATACACGGTGCATTTTTGTGAAAAAATACTGAATTAGAAGAAAACATCTCAGGGTACCTTGAGAATAAGATTTTTTTTTTTTTTTCCCCGTAAGTCACCATATAAAAGACTGACTATCTTCATTGAAATTCACAGCTTTTTACAGCACATGCAGGCATTTGACCCGGGGTCACAGTGTAGGAGCTTCTTGGCAACTTAAATGCTTACATTTAGTTACTAAATGCTGACAAGTGGAAAAACACAAAACACATAATGGAGAGGAAATCTCTCCTCAGTCAGCATTCAGGAACAATGTGCAGCAGTTTTTTTTTCTTCTCTCACGGACACACAATGCATTGGATAAACATGCCATTATCTTGCTGTAGCATGTAGGATGGAAATAAACTCTCAGGAGATGGGGCACTCTCTTCAGAACAGTGTCAATCCTCCTTGGAGGGCTGTCATACCTGTCCTGAGCAGTGTCAGAACCTATCAGATCATCCCTCACGGACTGGAGGAATGCTTTCAGCTCATTGGGGGATTGAAGGAGATGGAAATGTACTTAGCTTTATAGGCCTGAGAACTTCCCATCAAGATTTAATGATGTTTAGAGCTGGTGATTAGGGAGGCCAAGTAAGGTGTTAAACCACATTGAGGTGGTCATGAAAGCAGTGTTGTATTTGTTTATCGCTGATTGCAGGGGGCAATTTCTTGGAATATGGCATCAGGGAACAGTGTTGACCCTTTGTCTAGAAGTATATATGACCCAGAAGAGTGTTCTGACCGAATGACTCCCCCGAGATAGCTGACTGTACCTTTACAGATAAACTACATTGTTACACATACAGCAACAGTTCACAGTGGGTTGATAACACCCTCTGGCTTTTTCTAAATGTAGACCTGTCCAGATGTAGGGAAAAAGGATGGGGGAGAATTATATTACTTTTCCTTTGCTGAAGGCTCCAGCTTTTGTGCTCCTGATACCGGGTTATGTGTCACTTTGCACTGGCCTTGGAGTCTGAATGACAGCCCTGCTGTGAGCGCTAGGTTTGGGAATCTCTTGATGTAGAGTTTTTGACGAGACCGAGTCACAGAGGTGTTGATTTCGTTCTCCAATGCAGCTCTTGAGTCTGTAATTTAGTGCTTTCAGCAATTTTTCTTTGAAATCTACATCTGTCCATGTCAGTGAGCTTTGACTTGCAACTCCCTTTTCCTCTTTACCAAAGACTGTTTACTTCTGTGCCTTCTTAAATAATTTAGCAGTTTTTGTGACGGATGCACCTTCAGTTTGAGTGCCAACTGTTTGGCTTTTTTGGACCTGAGTTGCCTCAAGGCATTTTGAAAATTCACCTGCAGAAAGATGGTGATTGTCAGACCTTATCAAAGGTTGACACATACTACTTGTTAGTATTCTATTTAATCACTTGCATGTGTAGCAGTCCACATTCTCAAAATTTAATAACTGTCCAGCTCTCAAGCTTAAATTATGCTTCTGCAAAAATGCATTTACACATCTGTGCAAGTGTGTTCAGGGAAAGCGGTGAAGGGTAACCATGGAGTCACACAGGCTTGCAGAGGAGCCAATTTATCACTGTATGTTCAATTCCTTTAGATTTTGCAATGTTGGTTTGAAAGACCAAGACATCACCTTGGCCTCAAAGAAACAGACTGCTGCAGGGATGACGTTGATTTGTAGGAAAACATGGAAGTTAATATCGCCCTGGTTCCCTCAAGAGAAAGCCAGTGGGAGTTTTCCACTGGATTTTGGATTATTGCAGAAAATAAGCTTTGTGGCAAACAAAAGTTTTTGATACTTGTTTTGTTCAGCAAGATAACCTCTGCAAATTTGCACATCTTATGATTTTGAAATGTAAATGCAAAAAGAAAAAAAGTGAAGCGTGACCATTGACACAACAAAGCTGTTGTGTTTGGCATGATGACGTTCAATGTCCATGTCAACCTCTGATGTCTCGTTTAACCACACATCACGTTTTATAGGACATTAAAGCTTGAATATTCACATATGGGTTCTTTACTGTTTTATAGTATATTGTTAAAGTGCTTAAAAATCTCTTAAAGGAACAATTTGTTAGATTTAGGGGGATTTAGTGGCATCTAGTGGTGAGGATTGTGGATTGCAAACAGTTGAAACTTCTCCAGGTTAGCATTCCTTCAGTGTTTGTTGTACAGAGGGTTTTTACCGGGAGCTGAATTATCTGCAGAGACCCTCTCCTCTCCAAAACTCATGAACCAGGTAATTTAAACTGGTAAAAACACCAAATAAAACAGTTTCACATTAGAGTTCAATGTTTCTCCTGTGCTATTTGGTATGTCAGAGACAGGCTGCTAGTCCAGCATCTGCTAATGTGTGCTTGCTTTTTTTTTTTCTATGAAAACTTAAGACCCAGACATCCAGGAGGTTTTTACCAGGAGCCAAATTATCTACAGGGGTCTCTTCCTCTCTAAAACAATGATGATTTAATTGGATAAAAAGACTAAATGAAGCATGTTTAAAAAATAAAAAAATAATCCAAAACCTATCTAAAACCAGTGTTGAGTTTGTTCATTCCTGGCTACTGTAGAAACATGCTGGTACAACATGGTGATCTCTGTGGACAAGGACCTGCTTCCAATAGAGATTTAAACGTGTCATTCGAAGGTACTAAACCACAACAATTCTTAATTTCAGCTGATTAGCAGCTCAAGCAAACATGAATATTATACTATATTTCATGTCTGGCAAAATATTCCCCTTAATTTAAACAAACAAATTGTTGTTGTTTTGTATCTGTCCTTTACAGCAGACCTTATCCTTGTGATGTAACTTTTTCATCTTTTTATTGCTGTTTATAATCGTTGATAGACATTGCTGATACTTAATTGTTTTTAGGGACTTTTTTCATGATTTTATTGTGATTGCTATTATATATTTGTATCCTTCTGGCCCATTAAATAAAAAAATAAAAAAAACCTTTTAAAAAACTGTTTAAAACTAATTAGCCGTTTCAGGGCTCATTCCTGCAGCAGTATATTGCAAAGTTGTTGTTTTTTAAACTATGTTCTGATATTTGATAGACTAAATGTTGAATCAATTTATGTAAAAAAAATTCTTTGATTAAATTATTCAGATACATGGTTTCCAACAGTGTTTTGTGGTAAAGATGCCCCGTCTTGTGAAATGAAGAGCCCCTCTGCTAACATCACTTTTATGAAATATAACATCAGGCTTATCAAGCTTCGGGGAAAATTAGCAGTGGTGTTACATTTCACAGCAAAGTGTATGTATTTGATAAGTCAGGCGATTGTTTAAATCACTATCCGGTAGCTAAGTTGAGATGTGTCTTATTCATCTCAGCAGGTGAGTGATGGATCAATCAGACTGTCTATTTGCTTTTCAGTAATTATTTAGAGCGGCACACTGCTTCTCGCCTCTGCTAACCGATATCCTGGGGGGAACCTTGATGAAACACACGGCGTACTTGTGAAGTGGTGTTGTGTCTTTATGGATAATCCAGATTGTTTACCAAGGCCATGTGCTGCTGCTACTACTACTACTACTACTACTACTACTACTACTACTACTACTACTACTACAGTAGAT
>JAPZEB010000020.1:16229286-16240978 GCA_029783705.1 Chaetodon striatus | reverse complement strand
TATATATATTATTGACGTTAAACTAAATTTGTAGTTGTGAGTATTTGTGAATTTTGTCTCTGACATATTTTTATTTAGTGTTATTTTTCATGTTTCTTGTGGACCTTAACTTGCTTCACATTGCCTCTTCTGTACCTCCTGGGTTTCCGTAGCTCCTTCTGTCTGCCCTTCAAAGTGCTGTTTTGCATTGCAAGGGGTAGGTCGCATTGAAAATTGCTGCTGTTCAATTTTAATATTTACTCTGTAAATTGAGCAGTTTATGTTGTAATATTTGGGACATATTGTTTACCATTTTATCAACACGCTAATATGAGTTTTGTAGACTTTCGTTCAACTAACTTTTTACCACCATTTGTGATATGGCGAGCCGCCTTGTGTCATGCAATCAACATAGCACTGCAGTTTTTAACATCCAGGTTCTGGGGTAAATTGCTGTTATTCTGTGTGTTTGGAAGCAGAGGTGCAGAAATAGGTGTCCAGAAGGCAAGTAAAGTGCCATATTGTCTTCTGCAGGAGTAAATACATACTGGATAAGGATATCTTTGAGTCGTCATCTGTCCATGCCCCATCCACATGTTACATTTACACGCTTAGTTTTTTGTTAAATATCCTTGGACATGGGACTGTTAGTCTAGACTTGTTATAGCAGGGAAGTCTGTCAGCATGTGGGCAGCCTCTTCTCATCTGCTGCACCTGTTGTGTTCCAAATGCAGATGTTCAAATGCAGTTTTCAACCAGCAGCAGCAATTTACATACATTAAGGCCTAGTCCTGTAAAATGGCTCTTTAAGACAGACAAAGTGGCTCTGTTATTCAGTCAGTGTTTGGTGACGGCGCACACCAGCTGCGATAGCAAGCACACACAGAGTTGTAATAAACACAGGATCAAAATTGCATCATGCCAAAAGGGCACTGACATGACTGCAGCGGCACCACACATGCACTTATACCAGCCTCGTCTTAAGGCTACATTTGACAACGTTATGTCATATTTGCTGAAACTGTCACTGCATCCACACAGCAGTACTGTCATCCACAGACAGCCAGTGAAAAAATCATGTTCCACCTCCTCCTCTTAGCACTTCTAATGGCATTTGCTAGAATCTACTGTGGACGTTGGAAAACAACCAGTCAGAGCCCACGAGTGTAACGCAGCTGTCAGTCATGTTGATCACTCGTGAACTGAGGTCAAACTGTCAAACTGGGCAACGCCAATCAAATATGTATCAGGATTCTTATTGTATTGACTATGTCTCTCCTCCAATGTTTTCAGAAACATATTTTAGTGTACTGCACAGCTATAAAAAGAGAAAATTTTGCTCAGGCCGGTGGGCGATGCTTTGCCATGTTGCCAGCTTTGCGGCCAGGTCAGGTGTACAACCTTAAACTGGCTTGATGTTATGCAAAGCAGCTGAACTGACATTTGATATTATCACACACTCTGGTGAATTAAAGAGTAGATGACACCACATGACAATGTGATTAATATCATATTATGTTTATAGACAGACTAACGGAGCCACTCGCGTCTGACAGGATGGCTCCAATTTTACTGCTGAGCTGTGTCAGAAACATCAAGATGATCAAATTTCAGTAGGGGTGTTAGGGGGTAAAGCGACTACCCTCTGTTTGTTTACTTGAAGATTATTGTTTTTTGGAGTGATGAGAGGAGACATGGCAGGGCTTGTCTCTCAAGAAAACTACACCAATATGACAACAACAGGTTTGAGGCCAAGGAAAGAGGTTTCTGCAAGTGCTGCTTCAAGCTGAACTCTTGTTGGATGCCCTGTTTCGATTTATTCCTGTCACTGCAGTGGACGAGGAATGGCTGATTCATGAAGCTGAACAAGCAAGGCTACTTGCTGTTGACTATGTTGCATGTCATTGTCAGTTAATATCGTTATATAAAATGTTTTCTGTTTTAAAAAGTAACGTTACAAATGTATGAAGATAGCAAGTTGGCCACTCACCCATCTTTTCAACGGCTACGTCTCCAATCCGATCCCAAGTATACAGCTGATATCTATGTGGTTTGTTCTATAGGTAAAGGATTCAGTTTGGACAGAGAGCTGCAATGTTACGTGGCAGTCAGACACTCGAATTCTGTTGGGACACGGTGTTGATATGTTTCAATTGCAAGTAACTGCTGAGTCGAGTGGGACATGTGGTAAAAATTGGGTACACTGGTCTGGTGTTTGGTGTATTATCAAACTGGTTTGGAAATTTTCACACTGGCCCAACCCTAGGCCGGGTCCCATATTTGTCATTTTACAATTTTACAGCTAAACAGTGGGGTGAATTAAGGGTGATTGGGACAGTTTTTGAATTTAAGTTTTTTTGCCATAAATTCAAACAATTAGCCCAACAAACCAAACACTTCTGTAATACCCATCTCTTTGAGGAAGAAAGACGGTTCTACCATATTGCAAGGAGGCATGACATACCTGTTTGTGTAAAATGTCCCAATATTTTAGGACCTTAATGATGACAACTAGCTAAAGCTTGTCATTTTCTTCAACTTCCTGTTTAATACTTGCCCCGCCAACCTTCATATCACCCAAATGAGGCCATGCAATTTTGAGTATGTGGGTTCATGGTTCAGAAAACTTTTTTTTTTTCCACTCATAAGGTGAGAAAATAAATAATGTGTAGTTATACTGTCCCATTTGACCATATGCCCTAATCAACCTCAATTCACCCTACACTAAAATATGTTTCTGAAAACCTTTTAAGCAAGAAATGGACAATGCAGTAACAGAATCTTGATTTATATTTGATCAGCACTTCCAAGTTTGACAGTTTGACTGCAGTTCACAAGTAGTGATTGACATTGACAGTTGTTGAGCTGTGTTCGAGACTCTTCGGCGGTTGTTTCAGCCGCTGTGAATTCTTTATTCATTCATTAGAAGCACAAAAAGTAGGGAGAGGCCTCTGATATTTTTCACAGGCTACCTGTTTCATGTGGATATAGTGACAGTTTCAACAAAAATGACAAAGTTATTTTATAAAAGTTAGCAACTACAGCTTTAATGTTGTGCGTGTGTATGAATATTACTATAATTTTCAAGAAGTACAGAAGATTTGATCCCATCCTGTGTGGAAAATTGTCTGTGTTGAGCTGTGAGTGACTTGTCTCTCGCTTCTCAAATGTCTAGAAAATGAATATATTTTCTGTTTCTCAGTGAAAGCCTTTATCTCATTACAATTGTCAGTTGATTAACCTGCTGCGATCACGAACACCCACTAAACAGAACAACAGGTAAACCCCGTCACAGTCAATGAGCAATGATTGATGTTGAAACATTTTGTTTCAAAACAAAAAGAGAATTGAAGGCTTAGACAAATGCATCAGAGCAGGATACGTCTTCGGTTGTATCAGGTAATTCTTTTTATTCTCTTGTGTTTATCAAATACACGTATCTTTTTGTACCTTGATTGAGTTCTTCTTTGATTTCTTGCTCAGCCTTTGTAATCTCCATCTGTTCATACCCTTCACATCTACCTCCTCTCTTTTCCCTGTCATTCGCTGGCAAATTCAACAAGATTTTATTGGCAGCGCAATCCAAAATAACTGAACGTTGCCAGGGTGGTTTTTAATATATTACAATGCTAAACAGCCATATAAAATCAGCAGAGAGATGATGTGGCTCGGAATTTTGGAGGAACAAGCAAGAGCTGATTGGCTGGATTTAAAAATATCAATGGTGTAAACAAGCACTTGTATGTATTATTGTTGTGATTTCATCTTTGTACAACAGTTAATTTTGCTGTTCTCTAAGAATGTTTTGGCATTTTGTTCACATTAGGTTGACAAAAAAGTTTTTATTCTTCCAGTTTTCTTTTCAGTTATTGAGTTGAAACTACAGTGTTGGCTCTTTACAGGATGAGGGCAATGAAGTAATTAAATCAACAAGTTTATATACTGCTGGGAGCATGCATGTGCTCAGCAAATTTCACGGTAATCTGGCTTTTATATTACAAGATGACGTTATTAATTAAAAATGTGTCCTGAGCAAATGGAAAAAATAAAAAATAAAATAAATGAAGACATTTGGTCTACTGAGGATTCTCGACAGTGAAGCTATGCAGCAATGTGGCATTCCATTAGTTTAACTTGAAAGTGGCACCACACAAAAGGTAAAAGGTCAGAAAAATCATCTGGAATCATCCTCTGGAGTTGAACTAGCACAAAGCTACTGTAAATCTAAATCGATTTTTATGGAGGTTCGGGAAAAAAGGAAAAGCATGCTTAATGGAAGCGGAACATATGTGCCACTGCAGGCGAGAAACGAGAGGGCCAGAGATATTGGAGCTATTACTCTTCAAGTGGACGGCTGTTAAGGAAGAAGGGCCTCTGAAGTGCCAGAGAAAATCAAGCTCCCATCAAGTTCCACTAAGACAAAGAGGGATGACAGAGCCGTATGTATACAATGCGGGTGTGTGTGTGCGTGTGTCCCGGCTGCTAAAAATGGAGGACAAATTGACAGTAATAGCTCACTATTCTGACTTCATCTTTAAAGCAATTACCATTGATTTTTGTAAACCAGTGTATCAACAAATTGTGAATATAACCACATCCCTTGGCTTTACGGAGGTTTTTAGTGAGTTTCAGTTGATTGTTTAGCTGTCTGGTCCACAACTTTACTGTTCTGGTTCATTCTCATCACTCTCATTGTGTTATTTTCACCTGCAGCAGGCAGCTGTTTAGCGAAAAAAGCTCTAATGACCCAACTGTACACTACCTGCTCATTCACTTACTGAACCCTGCAAGGTGATGGGACTGAAGAGAGGTAGTTATTGGATTGGTCAGCATTAGTTTCGTATGTCAGATGTAGGGATAAATAGGTGCTTCCTTGTTGCTTATAGGACTTGTGCTTTCTTTAGTCTTGCATCTTTGCCACCTTGGATGTGTTGTTAAAGGAGTACTTCTCCACCCATTTTGTATCAATTACTCACCCCATGTTAAGTTGTATTCAAAGATGTTTTTTCCTTCATGCCTCTGGTGAATGAAAAATCCAAAAACAGAATAGCTGATGAACTGAAGTTATTTGGGAACATGTCTAGCAACAGCAAAACTATATCAAGACATTAGTTTCCAAACTGTTAAACAAGTAGTGCAGTATAATCCAAGTCTCACATATTGCATTACCTTGCCATCAGCCTTTTCTGACCGAACTGAGAGTGAAAGCTTAGATAAGATTCACTTTAGGTCCTCTTTGAAAGGGCTGAAGGCAAGGTAATACAATGTGTTTGGGAAGTACTGAGAATACGACTGGATTCATGAGACTTGGATTATGATACAAGAGTTGTTTGAGAGATTTTAAACGGATGTTTGCTTTTGCCTTTGAATGTTGTCCCCCACCACCTCAATCATTATCAACATTTGCAGTTTTCTGGATTCCTCATCACCAGAGGCCTGCAAGAAAAGGGTTTCTTCACGAATTCAGTGTAACACAAGGTGAGAACTTAATGGTCATAAAGGGGGTAAGGTTTTCCTTCCAGGTCCCTACTGTGGTGTGTCACACAAAACGTTTGCAGCTGTTTGAGAAATGGGGTAAAATCTTTTGATCAGCAATCCATGAATGTGGTCGTAGATTGCATATTCAGGCAAAGTCACCCATTGGTGAGCTCTGGTGACCAAAAACTGCTTCCCGCAAAATTCTGACAAAAAGCAGCTTCAAAATGTAGGACCTCATTCCCAGTGTGATTGCTGTTGAGACCCACATCTGCAAGTCAAAAAATTGGATTCTGCCCAACGTCCTTAGGAAATACAACCCATGCCAAGTTTCAGTGCCAATGCAGGGAGTAGTAAACAGTGTCCAGGGTTCAGTCTGTGACAAATCTTCACTTAATGTTTGCTTTTTTATGCCTCTGTGCTGGAGACAGCCATGGCTGTAGGTGTGTTTTTGGGCTGTTCGTCCATCCAAATTTGGCACAAACATCCACTTGGACTCAAGGATAAACTGATTAGATTATGGTCGTCAATGGTAAAGGTCACTCTGACCTCACAAAACATGTTATTGGTCATAAATCAAGAATTCATATGCTAATTATGACAAAAAATATAAATATGTAACAGGGTAAAAAACACCGTGACATCATAATGTTCTGCAACAACTCTTGTCTGGCCATTTTTTAACACCACAATTTAAAAAACAGAAGGGGAGACATTTGGTCTGATACTGAATTGCTGACACTAATCGTGGGTGCCCATCATGAAACTCTGGTTGTTGTATGTATTTTCTGTGCTGCTGGGTTGAAGATGTATGTGACGCATCCATGTTTTAGAGCATGTGGCTTCTCTGCCCCAACATCAACATTTGAAGCGTTGTCTAACATCATGGTGATGGAGTTGATCAGAATATGGCATATGAAATGACCCCAAATTAGCATAATGGGAAAAAAAAGAAACAGTCTTACACTGTGGCCAATCTTTTTAAAAATGTGTTCTAAATATTGCACAGATTGATGATTCAACTTGATTACGCTTGCATTTTTTTTTTTTTTATGTAAATCATGATGCTACGATCAATCAGGCATTCATACTGTAGCACAATCTGACATGCTTCAAAACTGATTTTGTAAAGTCTGACACAGACTGTAGCCAAGACTTTATTAGACCCATTTTGTGTGGAAATGCAATAAATCTGCAAGATTGCATAAGGCACAGTGTATATTGGCCTTTAGTTGAGAAAATCAAGGGTTGGAAAGAAAGTCAAAACATTCTGTGGACCTGTACTATATACATTTCTTTCCTTTTGTCTCTGTCTGTGTTAATGTTTTTGTTTGTTTATGTTCTTGTGACTCCTTATGTTTTTTCGAGCAACCCCTCGTGGGTCCTCTATGGTAAAGCACTAGAAGATGAAATGTAGACACAGTGTTCAGCTCGCTCTGCTGCACTTTAACTTGGACAGGCCTCAAAGGGAAGAAAAAGAGACTATAAAATGTGAAAATCACAGGGAGGCGGTCCTTGAAAGCAGAAGAAAAGAGGCAAAAACTGATAGAGGATAAACGCATCAAAATAAAAACAGGAAAGACGGCGAGTGAAATGAAAGGCAGCAAAACAAAATTGAAAGCAGATCGAGGAGCCATTGTACTGCAGCTTCAGAGAGCAATAGAGGTGAATGGGAACAGAGAAAATGAAAAGCAAAGAGAGAAATAGGGAAATGCTGGAATAAGGGGAGTGATGAGGAGGGCTTTGAAAGAGAGCAGGTGAATGTGTCACACTCTTTAATGATGGCGCTGCATTTTAATTCAGCTGGAAACACACAAACACGCACACAACATCACAGATTTTTTTCATTTCTTTCATGTCATTCCTCTTTGTAACCCTTAGCATGTTCCTTTGTCAATTTGTGTTCTCACCCTGGGTGTGGGTCACGCCACATTGTTGCCTTTGTTTATGTTTTCATGAATTCACATCAGCACAATTGTGCTGGATTGAAAGGCAAACTGACAGCAGCAGATAGGTCCTGGCTTTGTGTCCTGCAGTGTGACAGCAATTTTGTATGACCTGAAGAAAACACAAACACACACACATAAAAAGGCATTCAGCATTTCATTGTTGGTTACCTGACATGATGGTGAGCTTATTTTAATAGGTATATATGGTAGAAGCACAGTGTGACTTCTACCTCTTCACTTTATAACTCTTGTCATCCTCTGTCCTTTCTAGTATGCTTATTCATAAATGTATTACACTCATAGACTGTATAAAAAAATGGACGCACCCACTGTGACGTCACCCACTGGTTTGTAGACTTCTGTTTTGAAGTTTGGTCATGGCCATCTTGGATTTTTTGAGCCAGAAGTGACCATATTTGGATGAGAGGGTGGGGATATTGCTAGTTGCTAGCTTGGTAAGCACAGCGCATTTACAGCTATGGCTCATTGCGATAATGCTAAGGTTAATCTTCTCTAGCAAAGAAACTGGCTTTAAACCATGAAAACAAACAACCTGGTCATACTCCAAAGTCGTCCAAATCAGGCGTCATGATAAAAGCTGTCCTTTCTCATTGGCATGATACTGTACGTGGCTAGTGTCAGGAGGAAACGTGGCGGGGCAACAACAAAAGTTAAGGTTACAGAAGTCTGAGTTAGGCGGGTGAAAGGGGTGCAGGATGGGTCCAACAATCACTAACTTTCACCCAGGAGGCTAATGTTCACTTCCTGTAAGATTTTAAAGCCAAACCCTGTTCTTTTTTTCATAAACTCAACCATGTGCATGTGTTGGCAAATTGTAACCACATGTGTTTGTTGTTGAAGGAAAAAAAACATCAATTTGTGGTGTTGTACCAATATACTATGTTTATTTTGAAAGAGACTGTATGCAAAGTGTACATTTCCTGTAAAAATGGAAGTGCATGTTGAAAACAGACAATGCATGTAAGAGGCAGGGCTTGACATGGCGTCCTAGAACATCAACAACCAATGCACCCAGCGTACCTTGCAGGTCGTATCTTAACGTGGAAAGCCCATGACCAAATGTTGATTATGTGATGAGGTTGGAGCGAGATGTGTTCAAACAAACTGTAAACTCAAAGTGGTCATGCTCTTAATTGTACATAACTTTAAGCCATTAATAATATTTAAATGGGTGAGTTCTATAAAAATTCACCCTCGTACAGTTGTCACAAAGGGGAAAATTAGCCAGAGAGAGCAAAATGCTTTTTGTACTAAGCTGTAAACATGTTTATATCTGCTGTAAAGTTGGACATTTTAACATGGGTGTCCTTGGAGATTGACATGTTTTAGTGCCAGCCTCAAGTGGTCGCTTGAGGAAGTACAGTTTTTTTTATCACTTCTGCTTTGGCTTCATTGTTCAGCCCTGGAGGCTGCCACGTTATTACACCTGTACAGATTACAGACCATGTTTTATCTCTGTGTCTGTTTTAAAAGTCGAGTGAAATGAGACCAATACAACCAAAACTGCCTTTTCAATACAGGTCTGCACTCACCTGTTTTTAAAGATCGCACCTGTTTGCTGCAGCTTGGTTTTTTTACCTCAACCCCCTGTATTCATCCATGTATCCAGAGCCTGCATGCCAGCCTTCTGATTAAAATGCTCCGTAAAAGAGTCCCATAAGTGCCGTTTCAGTGTGAAGAAAGCTTCAGCTGTGAATTACAAACCGTTGCCAGATTGCAGTTTGGTGCTTGTGTGGCAAAATACGGCACACAATCTGAGCACTAACCAGCCTGAACTGTGACTGCACATAATCATGTTATTATTAGAGCCCAGCCTTCTGCTGCTGTGATCTTAGATACTGTGGGCCATCATGCTCCATGCATGACTCTAGAGAAAACCACTGGACACTAAGCAGGGACACAGTGCAGAGGGCTGCAGTTGTAGGGCGTGTTGTTTAAAGTATGGGTGAGACAATAAAATAATCCAGTTTATCAAGTCCAGGAGTAACAGATCATTGTGTTTAAAGGTTTATTGAATGTCAAAACACTGCACTGTGTTTGGAGTACTCACACACAGGAATTTACAACTCTGGAAAGTTAACACAGAAGCATCTGCTTTATCTTTTATGCTGACGACCATGATGTAAACAATCCAAATATGGCCTTATTATTATTGCAAATGAATCTACCAGGAATATATGCTTGCAGGTATTTGATAAGCCAAGTCATTCTTGCTAGATGACATCACGTTGCAGCAAAAGTTGAGCCAGGCTAAACCTTTTTGCCGGACAGCACTGTGTTGTTTTGCCAGAATCCCATGTTGGCACCCCCACTGTATCGACAGATTGGCCCCATTCACATGTATACCATGGCTGGTCAGTCTGAACACACCCTTAAACTATTAATCAAACTGCTGTGATGAAATTCAATTTGGAGTTTTCTGCTGATGAAAAATGTTAGGAGACAGATTTAAAAGAATCATCACAATCACAACAGTTAAATAACTGCATCATTGAAACCCTGATTGCTTCTGACCTCTGACCCCTCTTGTGAAATACAGCATGTGTCTGGAAACAAAGTACCAAGACACAAAGTACCTACCTACAATGCGCCCCTTCTGTATTTCCACACTGTGAGGGAGATGGATCCAGACACTGAGCATGTGTACATGTTGTCTTATCTTAGACGTCTTTTCCAGGCGCATTGTCGCACAGCTTGAGCAGAAGCATCTCGGCTAAATGAGAATTTGTGGTGATAGATGGTGAAACACCACATATTTCACTGGGAGCAGATGGAAGGAAACGCAACACCCTGCTTGGTGGCAAATGGATGATGCAATCGCCTCGCATTTTCTGCTCCATCAAACTGAGGAAGAGCATTTGAATATGCCTGTTGGTGTTAGACGGATCACTCAGAGCCTACAACTTGCATTTGTTTGGTTTTCTGTGCAGTGATGGGGTGTAAGGCAGGGAAGAACTCTCTACACGCACACAGATAAACACACTCATGTGCACAGCTAAAGGCAATTTTAAAGTCTCCTGACAATGAATGGAAATCAACACATCCGCAACCCAGGAAACCTGTATGAACACAAGGAAAACATGCAAACTTCACACATTGAGATACCTTCCTGCTGTGAGGCAATACAATTCTGCCACCACACTAGTTAAACGCCTACATGTATGAACAAAGACTGAAGTCAGGAAATATGTATATACAAAGTGAACAATATTTATTTAGGGCCACAACTAATGACTACCTTTATTCTCATCTTAAGGATGGTTTCAAATCTGTTGTTAGGTCTGTTGAATCAGACTCTGGATAATTTTCCTCATTGGTGCATTTTTTTTTCTGGGCAGATTTGAACAAAGCAATTATACTCAGGTGCAAAACAAGCACCAGCACTTGATCTGGTCACAAACTAATTCTGGGGCAGTTCGTTGGTGGTGGGATCATGATCCAACCTCAATCTGTTCCAACTACAAAGCGTACGCTTGAAGTTTGAGCTGAGTGACTCCTTGCCTGATGTGCTTTGCATACTGGGATTCAGATGTGCAAAATCAAGAGGTTAGCAGCCAGCTGGGAAATAAATTGAGGTCTGACCTGGGCTTCCAGCGAAGTATGCCGCCTTCCTGATGTGGGCCAGGGAGAACCTTCAGCTTAACCATCTTTATGGCTCAATTTCTTGCTTCTGCCCCAGACACATCGAACCAGTGAGCAGAGTCAGCACTTACCTGGCTTATAGGGATTTTGGTTTAAAGAAACCAAACTAAGTAGAAAGCATTTACACGAGTTCACTACCTCATCCACTGATACAGACCACAGCAAACTAACTGTAGGTTTGAAAATGGTCTAAGCAACCTGGTCACACTACGAAGTTGTCAAAATCCAGTGCTTGGGCAATGACTTGTGGCATCAGACACTGGCGAAAAAAGCCATCCTTTAACATCTGTATGATACGTGTCCGGTTGCTCTTATAGTTCAACAGTGCTTGGCGGCATCAGGGGAAACGCAGTGGGACAAGGACAAAGGTTAAGGCGGCGGAAATCCGACTGGGGAGGGTGGAAGGGGTGGTTGATGGGTCCAGCAAACACTGACTTTCACCCTGGAGAGCGGTGTTCCAGAAGATTCTAAAGCCAAACCCTGTTCTTTTTTTTTGTCCTCATAGTGTGTTTATTTTGAAAGAGACTGTATGTAAACGGTAAATATTCCGTGAAAACAGAAGTGTATTTTGAAAGAAGACAATGCATGTAACAGGCTGAACTTGAACATCAACAACCAACACACCC
>JAPZEB010000020.1:16194052-16208017 GCA_029783705.1 Chaetodon striatus | reverse complement strand
CCCCCCCCCCCCCCCCCCCCCCCCAAAAAAAAACTGAAAAGAATACTGTAGTTCATTATTTGGTGGGCACAATTAACAAAATCCAAATGAATTGTGTGCAACTTTTAATATAACGAGCACCAATAACTGAAAAGTTCTGCTATAAAATCTCGTTTACAGCTGCGTGGGATCAAAACATCTTGACTGTGGATAAAAACATCAGTCTCTCCTAATGGCATTAAGGGAATACTTTGGCATTCCAGGAAAGAAATGCATTTTCTTTCTTGCTGACATTCATATAAGAGGGTTTAAACCTCTCTCAAATCTGCGTCATATTGTATTTTATGTACTGACATAAGAATGGTATCAATCCTCTCCAACCCTCAGCAATAAAGCAAAGAAGCGTAATTTTCAGAATGTCAGACTATCCCTTTATTAGAATAAGCACAAGTGATTGGCAGTAATACAAGCACAACAGGACCATCATTTTCAGCGGTTTGTTGATCATCAGTTAACTCCTTTTAATTGTCAGCAACATATTGCATGGTTACATCAAACTGTTTTGTTTTTGTATGTATTTATTTGTTTTAATTTCCACTATACGCATGGCTTGCTTTTTATGTCCTAGTTGTGTTCATCTTTTCCCTCTCCTTGTAGGGATGCTATTACTCTGCTGCTGCAACAACCTAATTTCCCCACAGGCTTCGATAAACTTTTATGTTATCTCGCCAATGACTCGATGATTACTCTGCCAGATGCTGAGATTTCTTGTGTTAAGAACTCCTTTTTCAGTCCCTGCTCTGGTTTAGCAACAGAAACTAAATACTTTCATCTTCAGAGAGATGGACAGTGGAGACGTGTGGCTCCAGCCTCTGTCTCAGCTCTGTCTTGGAAAACAATCATTACAACTTTCTGACATAAAAGACATGTGACACTGTACAATATTATAGATGTAATCATCGAAGAGATTTGATAAAAATGGATGATGGACAAATTACTGTAGCTGAAAATCTTTACTGATGAACACTGTATAATTTGTTGAGAACAAAATGATGTAACAATGGTCAATGAAAACCAAAATCATCAACCCACTGAGGGCTGGATCCAAAATCATAGGCTGATCCGACTTGTGTGAATTTTATCACTGCATCTTATAATGTGACTCTGTAGTGTGTATGGCCCTTGTGTGCCCGTCTCTGCATGCTCCTGATGAGTTAGCAGATGGTGTCCTGGGGGATCTCCTTCCAGACCTCGCTCAGAGCTTCAGTGAGCTCCTGGACAGTCTGTGGCGGTACTTGAACAATACCTAATGAGCTGCACATTGCTTGGCTGTGAGCTCAGGTCCCCATGAGGACGGCGGGCCCTAATGTCCCCCTCATGGAGCCTGTTTCTGACAGTTTGGTCAGAAACATGTAGAATCAGAAATACCTGAATGATCCCTGAGGGGAAATTATGACGATCTGCTGGAGGTCATTTTAAAGGGCTCTGGCAGTGCTCCTCCTGTTGCTCCTCTCACAAAGGAGCAGATATCAGTCCTGCTGCTAGGTTGATGCCCTTCTATGGACCTGTCCAGCTGTCTTTGTGTGCTGGTCTCCTGGTATCGCCTCCATGCTCTTTAGATGCAGCAAACCTTCTTGTGACTGCACATATAGATCCTGGAGGAGCTAGACTACTTTTGCAACCTGATTGGGCTGCAGGTGCCACCTCATGCTACCAGTAGTGACAAGGACATGAACAGAACACAAAACTAGAGAAGAATCAGTTGGGAAGGATAAGGAGAGAGCAACTGCCTGTGGCCACCACATGTAAAGCCATTCCCTTTTTGTTTTGCTTTGCCTCTCCATTGCACCTGTTGTCACTTTGATTTGCACCAAAGCAGGTGAAACTGATTCACAGTCACTTGTGTTTCCTTACTGGACAGATTGATATCACTGAAGTTTAACTGACTTGGTGTTATACTGTGACCATTAAGTGTTCTCCTAATATTTTTGAGCAGTGTGTCATCTCACCAAGAGGAAACACAAGATACGAGCAAGTTATGATCCTTACTATTAACACCGTTTATATTTTTGGTATTGTGTGTATTTTGACTTTTGGATATGTTTGTTATACTTGCACATTCATTCATATTTTGCACTCTTTGCCTACTTTGTTCTGCAACTGCAGCACAACTGTTTCCCTCGGGATAAATAAAGCTCCATCTTATCTTATATTTTCATTGTAAGGACATGGTATTCCTCTTGAGAAGATATTTTCCTTGTACCTCTGCTCTAATTAGCTGAGTTTTTTCTCTCTGTTGTGAAGCTGTAACTGTAAGCTTTGCAGGAATTGATTCTGCACTTCCTTGGTGACTTACAAACCGATGCCATACTGCCCGTGTAATGAGGGAACATAAAGTAAGAGTCTTTTGAATAAGCCATATTTGTGTCCTGTGTAGTCATAATAATACCCTGAGAACCAACTTGCATATTCGAATGAACACAGTCTACTTTAAGGACCTCTGGAAGTGCTTGTCCCTGGACTTGAGCTCTCAGTAGCTTTTATTGAGAATTGTGCGCTCAGCTCACTCATTGGAAATCCATGGGCAGGTGCCACTCAGTCATATCAGGACTCCTGCTCCTTCTATTCTCTCTCCAGCTACACAGTATTGATTCCTCTCAACACTAAGCCTCTGACTAAATCACTGAACTCTCCTTTCCAACACTCTTTCCTTACTCCTTTATTTCTCTCTCCAACAAATCAGTTTGTTGCCTTCTCTTTTTGGTGCTCCGTCTTTATCTCTTTCTCTTGTTTCTCTCTGTGATCAGACTTGGAAGTAGAATGAGAATCGATGCATGTCAGGCTGCCTTGTTTGTGTTTAAATCAAGTGCAATAACTCGAATGAAAGAGAGTGAATTATTGTAAAACCTGAGGTTATGATCCGTTGTCATTAAATCAGTCAGGTATATACTTTCTGGGACTGATTTGTGAGACGGGAAAATCTTTCTTTGTGGTAAATCTTAAAAATCTGAGTGAGTCAAAACAGCTGCCCCTGTTTATTTCAATCTACAGCCCCTACTAGACTCGAGTCGCGCTCCTCGATGAGCCACCCTGCAGAACCTCACTCCACTGTCCTATTTCCAGCCTCCCCAACCCTGAAAAAACATGTATTTTTTTTTCCCCACTTGCTCTATGCTTGTACATCCCGGCTCCTGTAGCAGCTCTTCTTATCTGCTGTCAGCTCGTCTTCTCTCCTCATCTCTTGCTGTCGCTGTCTCTCTTGTGTGTCGAAGAATGGCTGGGGAGAGACAAGTTGTTGAGGTTAGGAAATATCCCCAGCTATACAACCCACAATCAGATTATTATGAAGACAGGCGAGAAAACAAGTTTAATTTATGGATTTACACACATGATTTTAGGCTAATCACAAGTTGGAACAAGTACAGACCTTTTCGGTAAAGCAGGAGTAACTGTCTTCTGTTGACACGCTGCAGCACTACGCTTCTTATTGGTGCTAGGGGCAGCGCTTGACATGTGTCATAAGATGTGGCACAGTGGCAGCAGTGTATTTTTATCTTTAGTACATCCACATTAAGCTGTTTGAATTTGTAAACACATCTTGTTCTCTACATTTCAGCCCTCTGTCCAGACTAATACAGCATCTTTCTCCTCCAAAACCTTTGCGAAACAGTTTCCAGATAAATCTTAAAATGCTGGCTTTGGTAAGCCAGCCCAGTGAGGGTTGGGTTGCTGTGTAGCAATAAAGAAGGACTTACTGTCGCCTCAAACCTTCTCTGTGATCACTCATTCAATTGTCATACACAATACACAGCAGAGCTGCTGTCAATGAATCTAATTATGTAATGATTTTATCACGGTATCGCAACTTAGAAATGACTGCTGGTTTATCTGACGCCATTATATAACTATTTCATATTTGTTGTATTGTCTGACCACAGAAACAGATAAAACATGTACATGAGAACAACTATACTGTGAATGTAGCCACATTACAACACAGTAGAGGTGATGACAGAGCAGGAGGGGACAGAACGGAGGTGTAATGGGCTGTCACTCAGCAGAGTAACCAGCTGTGTCTGTAGCTGCTCAGTCACAGCTGACTGTACCTCCTACTGTACCAACACTCACCATGACGCTAATATTTTCATTACTTTAACCGTGGCCAAGCTCCCTGGCCAACCTGGCTTGGTGTTTTCTCTCGGGGTAATTAAACTCAAGTCTGTTTTTACTGTTTTGTGATTTTTTTTTGTAACCCAATGAAATGGTTTGTAAATTTAAATTCTTCTCTCCTTGTGTCTTTTCTGTTTCTCTCATCCCAGACCGTTGCGTTGCCATGACGAGCGAGGAGGAGGAGGGCCCCAGCGTTGCAACATCAACAGCAACGCCACCGTCAGCGGCAACAATCTCGAGGGTAACAACAGCCATAGCCAGGGGCGATAGCGATGATGCCGTCACTTCCTCCTCCCCCCGCAGGCCCTCCCCGTACCACCTCCCATGTCCCAAGAAAAAGGAGGAGAAAGAGGAAGAAATAGAGGAGGAAGGGATTATTCAGGAAGAGAGGATTGAGGAGGAGGAGAAGGTGCTGGAGTGTCAAGGGGATGATGAAGACGATGATGACGATGACAGCAGTGATACCAGTGTGTTAGTTGTGCCCTACCCTGAGCTGGCACCTGTTGTCTTCTTCTGCCTCAAACAGACAACCTGTCCTCGTAGCTGGTGCATCCGCATGGTCTCCAGCCCATATCCTTTTTATACTGTGAATGATGAGTCTGAGCTTGTGGTTTATCTCCAAAGTGCTGCCTTTTAATGTCTTATTCATCATCATTTAATCATTCAGCATTCTCCCATTTCTGGGCTATAAAGAAAGCAATATCACTTCCCTCAAAAGATGAGTATGTGATGGATCCGCTGTGAATTGGCACAAACCCTGGCTTTTGGATGTTTCACCTCATCTGACAAGTTCACAACAGCCTCAGGGGAGGCTCTATTCAAGTCCAAATAGTTACAAGTATAGGTGACATCGGGGCCAGATTTACAAATACTTTAGCGCCGGTTTATCCATTGCAGATCTGACACATTCTGCTCCACACAAATTTGTCAAACAGGGACATCAGGCGTAAGTTGAAGTTTGCAAAAGTCAATTTAACAATGTGCGGCTCTCTTTTTACACCATATTAATTTAAAGGTGAAAAATTCCCCGCCTCTGAAAAACAGGAGTAAACCAAGATCACCAAGTATAGAAAACAGATGACAACATACAGTATCAGTCCCACAAACCAGAAGTGTAGTGTTATTTGTTCAAGTGCTGCAGCACACCTATTACGAACATGCGTGTGTCTAGTGCATAGTTAAGCTCTGGTTTGTTTTTGAAGGTTATGTAACTACCATTCCTACAGTTTCAAAATATAGTATACATTAGTCATCTATAACTATAAAATGAGAGAATGTTTTGCTGCCATTATATCTTTACGAGGTAACAGTTAGCGAGCTTGATACTTTATTATTATTGCCAAGTGACATAGTTGGTGGTCATTGTTTTGGTACAGCATGGTAGTTTGGTTAAATGCAAAGAAAGAGAAAGGTTGGATGTTTTCTTGCATGAGTTGACATTATGAATAAGTCAACGGACCTTTAAGGTCCAGTGTGTTCACAGGTACATGTTGGCAGAAATAGAATATAATATGATATGGACACTTTCTTCAGTGAATAATCACCTGAAAATAACTACTGTTTTGTTTTTATTACCTTATACTGAGCCGTTTTATATCTGCATAGGATGTGGGTCCTAGTTTATGGTTTTGCCATGTTTCTACAGGTGCTCAGAACAGACAAACTCAACATTTTAGCATTGTTGTGTCGGCCACCATAGTTAGAGGCCCATCTGTGACAAGCAGTGTCGGAAAAAAACTTCTTTTTTTTTTAAACTGAAGTTGCTTTTTTTAGTGGGTTTTACCAGTTTAAATCACCTGGTCTGTTTCTTTGGGAGAGACAGAAACCTCTGTGGATAATCTGGCTCATGGTAAAAACCTCCTGAACGTGTGGGTCTTAGGTTATCAGTGAAAAAAGGTGAACACGCATTAGCAGGTGCTGGATGAGCAGCCTGTCTTTGACATGCCAAATAGCATTGGAGACATGTGTAACATGAAACTGCTTTATTCTTTTATTTACTGGTGTAAATCACCAAGATACATTTGTTTTGGAGAGGAGAAGACCTCTGCAGAAAATCTGGCTCATGGTATAAAACACCTGAACAATGAAGACTGAAGGAATCCTCACTGGGAGAATTCTCAGGTGGTTACAATCTACAGTCCTCACTGCCATGTGCCACTGAATCCCCCTGAACCTTAAACACATATTTCATTATAATTGAAAACCTCAAAATGTATGTGTAAGTAGCATTATAGTATAATTCAAAACAAATTTAGCTACTTTTCAGCAACAAATTACATTTTCTACCATATTAAACACACAGCATTGACATACAGAAGTAAGGTTCCTTTTGTGAACCTTACCTTTACCTGTACTTGACGTGAAAGAGTTTTGGCCTTTTTGTGACCAGAATTGCTGCTTTGAGCTCAGAGAATTTGTTGAGTTTCTTGTAAGAACCTGAACCCACTGTTAAGACCCAGATCAGGAGATATCTGATGCCAGTTGTGTGTGTCATTCAGTCCTTGGGGGTGTTAAAGGTTTATATCACAGGCTTAGAGGTTCCTGTTAAAATGGTTAGCTCTACACTACATTATGAAATCCTTGTCGTCTTAAACCTGTCTATTTTTGTGAAATCCATCACACCATTGTATACACACACATGCAAAAATTATAGCTATCTGCCTATGTATGAAATAAAGGGAGTGTTGGATTACAGTACAAGCGGCACACTGCGTTAGCTGCCCCCAGCTTATCAAGTTTCTTAAGAGCAACACTTAGACTGAAGCCATTTGTGACTCACACACTTACGCTCCAACTCCCCGATAGAGTTTATCTGTAAGTAGTAACACTGCTGAGTGGAAAGAATAAGAATGAGTGCGAAGAAAAAAACAGAGGTATGACTGACTGGTTGGAATTTATTGAAGCTGGGATAGAGAAAGAAGAAAAAAGATGAGTGAAACAGCAGTGACAGAGGCAGTAAGAAGGAGACAAATGAAGGGATAAAGGGAAACAAGAGTAGGAAAGGTATACTGATAGAGAGACATAGAGGTGGGTAGACAGGGGAAGAGACCAAAAGTGAGGCTGCCAAGAGTGCTTGAGAGAGGTATTAAGGTGGAAGAAGGGTTATAGTGTGTATATTTACAGCTGCATATTTGCTTGTTTGTATCTACGTGAGTATGTATATAGATCAGCCATGGATTGTGTTTTTGTCCTATCAGTAAGAAAGAGCCTCTTCTCCTCAGACCAGCTGACATAAGTGATTCCTGACAGGGAGAAAGAAGGAGATTGAAATAAATGTTCCATTTGTAGACATTCTGCACTTCTTCCATTAAGCAGCCATCACATCAGCTTCTGATTGGGCCTGACATGAATTTATAACCAACTGCAGAGAAAGAGGTAGAAAAACTAGAGTTGAGGAAGAAAGAGTTGCTTAATAGGCAAGCCATCCATTCAGATCTAAGTGAAATGTCTTGCTAAGGAAAATCTCTTAAGTCAGTGAAAAAAAACAAACACTTGGCTTTGTCTGCTATTTGATCCTATGTCTTTAATTCTGTCTCATTCGTCTGTCTCGCTCCCTCCTGCAAAATTGTCTCAGTTTTTCACTCATTCAACGATTCTGTGTTTATTTTGGTGGCGAGTGTAGCCTCACTGTGCTGCTAATGGGGCTTGCCTTTGCCTTTGCCTATAGACGATTAGTCTGATTTGTTTTGCCTTAGGACAGTGGTCACCAACCTTTTTAAGCTCTAGATCCATGACCTCAACCTTTGTGGAAGGCAAGATCTACCCATTGAAGTGTTGAGAGAAAAAGACAGCCCAGATTGTGAATCCAACTTGAGGCCTTTTTTGAGGCTGAAGTATTTGAATTACATGAAATTCTTTGAACCAACTTTCAAATTGATGCAACCAAGAAAACACTGTAACTTGCATATCAAATGACCATAGCGTTATTGCTTTAATAATCTGGCAATACAACATTATGGTTAATTATTTAATTGTATCCCAACAGAAGAAATAAAGGCATGCGGCCTAATTTCCAAATTTATTAGGAAATTATTTTGTTTATAGCAGACAACAAAGAAACACCCTTGAAGTTAGCCGACCATATGGAGTGCCACTGTCATTTAGCAATTATCATAAGCAATTTAAAAAGAACTGTGAGGTTTGCTCACTATGTCTCATCACTTTTCACAATGCAAGGCTAAACTGTTGCAGTAGTGATACTCAGTCAGCTCAGTGTGATAGCTGTGACTGAGCACTGTCTGTGAGTTCTTTGTAGTTTGACTCGAAGCTAAACACAGCTACTCTGAGACAGTCTCTGAGGTGTCTATCAGTAAGACAGATCCTGTACTTTGATTTGATTATTTTCATTACCTCACGCTATCTCATGGAGGTAAGTGGATCCAAAGTAGGCACACACAGTGAAGAGAGGAAATGTCTCACTGCTGACGAGTCCGCAGAAGTCATTGTCACTCGATTGGCCTTTTAGCTCCATGTCATTATGCAAATCAACCATCTCCATGTAAACTCCACTTGGCAGAGCAAATATTTTTCCTGGATTTTTGGCTGCTCCTTGTTCTATATCAGTGGGCAGGAATGAGTTTTAAGATGAATGCAGTAGTATCTTTCATGACATCTAACACACCAAAACGTTGATTGAACTCAACATCCTTGTCTTTGATGGCCTGTGACATTTCCTCCAGGTTGGGAATGTCTGTCAGCCTACTGCTCTTTAGATATTTGGTCCAAACACATTCACGTTCACTGCACTTATCGTGTGGGGTGGGTGTCGGTCTTATACCTGGGACTCCTCGTTGAGTGCGTTCAGTTTTGCAGGTAGATCTGTCAGAAACCTCAGGTCCAGTAGCCACACTTTATCTGACAGTTACCTGTGCTTCTGCAGCTCCTTGTGCTCTTTGTTCCTTGTCAACAGACAGTTTGACCGCTAGTGTCATTACATGAAAAAAGTCCACAGTCATCCCAGCCAAAAGTGGCTGATAAATCACACTGGGTTCATTTAAGAAGTTTGGAAAACCAGGGTCATTACGACACAGTGCTATAAAACCTGCAAGTACAAGGCACATTGCTAGTGTACTTGCATCGACCCCAACAGTAATAACTGCCACCAGTTGATGAATGGGGATGTTATTTTCACCTACATATTTTTAAAGCTCATTGTAAATATCCTCACTGCTCATTTTTTATTTAAGTGCAAAAGAGTGAGGAAGTCCTCCTTTGTTCCAGAATCCTGGAAAGTCACACAACAAGTTAAGCTGTGTTCATTACATCCAGGGATTCATCAAACTGTAGTGAAAAATATTTACAGAGTCCTTTAACACTTGTCAATCCGCGTCCCCTGACAGTGACTCTACCCTCCTGCTCATTGTTGCCGGCCCAAGCAGAACACCACGGAGTGTGCTTTTGATGTTGTCTTTGTTTTTGAAGTTGCTGAAAACAGTCTCTGCGGTAATGGCCGATGCTTCCTTGAATAAATCACCATCTGTAAGAGGCTTCTTGTGTTTAGCAAAAAGGTGAATTTATCAGATGATGCTTCAGCAGCAGCCTTATATTGAGCAGCAGGTTTTGAAAAAAAAGAAATTGCTGGGTTCACCTCGTCAACTCTCCTTGCAGAGATTGAAGTCTTTTGGGGGTAGCTGTCTTTGACTTTGTGGTGGTTAGTGTTGTGGTGCTGCTCCAAATTTCCTCTTTTAGACAGTACTGTGTTTGGTGGCCCACTATACATACACACTTGTCTTTCACCAAGGTCAAAATAGAAAATCCTTTTCCCATTCAGGATGTAAATTGTACTTTTTTACCTTCTTTTGTGGAGCCTCTACCATCCTAGCTATCTACCTTGCAGGCTACCACTAGTGTGTGCCATATATTGACATTAGCCACAGTTAATGTACTGTTACTGTGGTGGCTGTGGCACAGAAAGTAGGGTAGTTGGCTAGGTCTGTTTACAATGAGATTGGAAGGTCAGTGGTTCCCTGGCTCTTGCAGTCTACATGTCAAAGTGTCCTTGGACAAGATAGTGAACCAACTGATGCTGAACTGGTGTGTGAGTGCGTTTGAATGCTTATCTTTTGAGCAGGTAGCAGTGGGACCTTGTATGGTAGCCTTGGCCACCGGTGCATGAATATGTGTGAGAATGGGTGAATGGTGACTGTGTTGTAAAGCTTTAAATGGTGGCTAAGACTAGAAAAGTGCTCTATAAATGGAATGCATTTACTCTTGTCCAGTCTTATTGGTCACTTAAATGCAGCACCTGCTATGCTGAAAAAAAATACAACAGCTGGGTTGAGAGGGAGGGACATGCTAGACTGAACATTTATCAGACGTAATGTGTTTGGGTATTTATTTTTCTATTATTTTTGGGAGGCACAGGAATAGATTGATCAGTCAGTCTCAATTGAGGGGTTCGCGACCACCACTTTAGGAGGTCTTCGGTGGTGTAAATGTTCTCATACAAAGTGAGGACAACCTCAAAATCTGTCGTTGACACAGCTGCTGGTTTACACTTCATCAGCACTCGCCATTCAATCAAATCACTGCAGCTGAATGGGAGGAAGTATTAGTGAATGCAGGGGTGTGTGTACTTGTGTGTACAAGCGTGTGTGTGTCCTTGTTACTTCCCTAAAATGAATAGGCTTGTATTGACCGAGTCCACTCTCTCACATTGTGGGATCAGATTGAGTGGCGCTGTGGATTGATCCACAAGTGAAATACTCTTTGTGTGTATAAATACACTCTGCCCACTACCGGAACTTGTCTGCATGTTTGTGTGGATGTGCTTAATTTTACTCTGAAGGGCTATTGGCAAAATTTGGGTGAAGACAGTGTTCAGTTATGAACCTAGAATAAAAAGAAGAAATCCTTAACTTCAATGGTCTTGCTCATTATGAAAATTATGAGCAAATGGATGACGGATGAATGAAAAAGGATGGACTTAATATGTATATGCAACTGTCTAAAATGACACCAATCCATGTCAAAACAGTGTAGAAGTGACTTAAATGATGCATACCACTTCAGAGCAGTGTAGAAGATTGCACTGGCCTGGGCATTATTTTCATAGCTGTAGCAGACATTGCTAGTTATTACTCAAATATAGTCTGGGGATGCATCGGCTCTGCTGCAGTCCCGGAAGATGTTACCCAAGGTATCCATCAGATATGTACCTGTGTGTGTGTACAACTGTTGGGCAGTATTTCTTGTTAATATATTTTTCTAATTCAGTCTCCCTTTCAAACGTGGTGTTGACTTAATTTTGATAGATGTTTGAGTGCAGAGATGGGTGGTGTTTTGTGGCAGCCAATCACTGCATTGCACTGGCAAAGTGGCTAAAATTAGCATGTCTACCCAAGTGTCATTTGATGGCAATTGTTAAAGTACAGATATTCCTCTGTTTGGTTGCGGATGAAAGGATCTGGCAAGAGAGGACACTGTGTTGGTGTCAAGTTGAAGATGATGTCACCGCAGTTTAACATGGCATTGCTGTGACAATCCGGCCTACATTAAGGGAGAAAAGTACTGGTATCAAAGGTGAGACAAGGAGAGCGAGCCATACCATGCGGTGGAAATTAGGCATTTGAATACAAATGGAGAATCCTCCTTACAGGATGTCTCACATTCAGACATGCTACTTTTTTGTTTTGTTTTAGAGTGCCACATCCCTCTTCAGTCTCTCACCACTAACAGTCAGACAGATGAGGTCGACAACGGTCAATGCAGCTGAAGTGATGTGCCTGGAAATTGAAAATTTAACTTTACAGTTGAGTGAACCATAGTGACCTGGTAGAAAATCTGAGGGCACTCTGACAAATTCAGGGAGTGTAATTTGAAAGAAAGAGTCTTATCATAAGAAAGATAAATGTGCACAGTCAGAAAAGATAGGGTTCACGTTGAAGCGCTAAGTGAAAGAGTTTGGTTTGGAAAGATTTATAAAACAAAAGTAGACTCAGAGTTTTAAGAAAAAAGAGGACTTGTTAGACAATTTTTAGTGCTTAAGGAGTTCTGAGTGCTGGCTCAGCTCGCCCTCCCTCTCCTTCTCCCTCTGTCTCTATCACTCTTCTTCACCCTTCCCTCCTAGACAGTAAATCATTTGTAGTTTTCATTGTGTTAAATCATTTTGTAGAGCCAGAGAGAGGCCGTCAGTGAGGCAGAGTAGGATAGTTGGCAGTAAACATTAAAAAAGAATGCCTCTGGCTATCCGCAGTGATAGACAGATCAGACTTTTGTCGCTCTGCACTTATTCAAATCGCTGTCTGACATAATTTTTCCGTTTACCTCCTGGCTTTCATTTGTGCATCGCTTTTTTGTTGCTTAGTGTGGCTGGTGGTCGGCTTTCTTGTTACTCATCTGCTCATTTTAATATATCTGCCGGGGTCTTTTTCTCTGTCTGTCATTCACACTAAAGCACACCCGAAATGTCCATTTCATGGTTGTTTCACTCTGTCCTTGTGAGAAAAGAAAGACAAAGTGATGTGCCAGGTATTGTTTTTTTGAGAAACAAGAGAAGTTTTGGACAAAAGGTGAATATTGATGATTGAAGGACTATTTATATCAGTGAAGGCAGACTAAATATTAGAATCACTACCTTGATATAATCCAATATAACAGTGTCAAAATGACCATAAAATTGAATCAACACCTCTCTAGAGCAGAACAGATTCAACAAAAACTAAACATTATAACCTTTATTAATATGAGGTTTATTGCATAACCATCATGTAATGCAGTATTGGTGTTTAGTGAGGTGTACCTAATAAACTGGCAACTTCAATAATATTGATATTTTTATAATTGATTCAACATTTCTGTCTCAAGTCTGTAGTTCTATTTGAAGTTTTATTAATCTGAATTATGTCCAAGTGCACTAAATGTACTCCGATATGTCTTTTTGCTAGATACACTGCCTTGCAAATTGAGCCGTGCTCCATGTGTGTACTTGAGAATTTCTTATCAGTACCATAAATATAAGTCTGCTCTACTCAGGCGTTTTGTATAAACTTTAATTCTGTTTTTATCTAAGTGTACTTCTCATTTTGCCAAGTCATGCAGTCGTGCAGCTCATAAAATTAGCATCACAATTTAGTTGTAACAACAAAACTATGAATAGCTTGACCCAGGAACATGTCTGGGTGGGCACATAGAACTCATTATCACAGGAATAATTTTACAGTAATGTTATTCAGTGCCCTACAAAAACACTGTTGTTTATGCTCAACAAAGCAATATTTTGGATATATTAACACTTTTTTGTGAAAGGGTTGTTAGTTCTGCTGATCCCACTGAGAATCACCAACCTGGTCTGCAGCTGTATGCGATGTTCAACATATGTTCGTTTGTTCAGATATCAATACTTAATGCACCATTAATGAGTAATACATAATAGCAATTGTTTGTCAATCTTTATGAAGTTTTACAGAAACACTACCAACCAATTATCACTCCAACCTTGTCACATATTGATGTTTGGTCATGTGCAATGTACCCTGGGTACGTTGGTTGTTGACGTTCTAGGACATGGTATCAAGTTATGCCTGTTATATTCTTTCAAGATACACTTTAGTTTTCACAGGAAATTTAACATTTACATACAACACTGCAAAATTATGTTTTTTTCCCTTCAGCGCCAAACACACATGGTTGGGTTTAGGGAACAAAACCACGTGGTTAGGTTTAGGAAAAAAGAACAGGGTTTGGCTTAAGAATGTTATGGATCGCAAACACGGCTCTCTCAGGTAAGTCGGTGTTTGTTGAGCCCATCAGCCACCCCTTCCACCTGCCCCACTCAGATATTCGCTGCCCTAACTTTAGTCCTTGTTCCGTGGCATG
>JAPZEB010000020.1:16169567-16181884 GCA_029783705.1 Chaetodon striatus | reverse complement strand
TTGACCTCCCAGCACAGAAATAGATGGATGTTACAGCAACTCATAGAGGGAGAGACGGGGGAAAGAAGACGGAAATTTGAAAAGCTAAAAAGGGAATGGATGTGTATGGAAAGAGGAAATATTGATACAAAAGGGATATCACTGAGGAAACAAAAGGGACAGAGAGTATGGGAAGGTGTGAATTGAGGATAAAGGGCAAGGATACTCAACCTGCTTTTTTCAGGGGCCACTTTTGCAAAATGATAGGGGGCCAGGGGCCAGAAATGAACATGCTGAATTTCCCTTTGGGATAAATATAGTTCTTTATATTCTATTCTATTCTATTCTATTCTATTCTATTCTTCTACATTAATAATTAATATATACATAACTAGCCCAAACCTCTTTTAGGGGGTTTAGGGGATCATCCCCCCATTTATTCTTAATAAACAAGATCTATTTTGATGCGTTCTAATGCACTCTGGCACCTTATTTACATCATAATGTTTTAAAAGAAAAAAATCTCAGTTTGAATATATTTATCATCATTTTGATTAGAAATGGTTGGTGGGCCACCCGGCACCCTATTGTGGGCCAGATTTGGCCTGTGGGCAGTATGTTGAGTATCACAGATGTAGGATAAAGAAGATAGGACAGGAGCTGCAGAATTGAGGCTCAGACTTGGGTCACACATTATTTAAGTCATACAAAAGAGGACCTAAGACAACACGTGGACTTGACTACTGTGAGACTTGACTTGCTCAACACCTGACTGTCCAAATTCTCACATTTTGACAATCCCAGAACAATAAGTAATAAGATCCTGGGTATTTTTTCTTAGGCTTATTGTTTTGTAAAGACCTGGTCTTAGCAATGTGAAAACTCATTACGAGCACAGCTTTAAGAGTACAATTTGATTAACAGAATCAGACAGATGGGCCTAGAGTAGCGCTCACTGGTGTGCGAAATATAGCAGTGTTAGATTAATGTTGTTTGAAATTGAATTAACAATTGCTCTTTTACAATAGCTGGACTTACACATTGTTTTCTTGTCATGGCTGAGTAAAGTTTGTCTTTTGAACAACTTCTTAGAAAGTTTTATTACTTAAAGACTGAATTAGTTTTTGGTGTAAGAAGAGACTGGGGCCAAAAGCCCTGTTTCCACCAAGCAGTCCGGTACGGTTCAGTTCAGTTTGGTACACTTGTTTTCTGTCTCCACTGTGAAAAGTTGTGGATGGTACCAATGGAACCGTTGCGGTACCTAGCACACAGATCTTGTACTACAAGGTGGAGCTGTGAACACTACAGTCTGTTGATCGATCAGTAGTGGGTGGTCACTCTGCTCATGGCTGAGTTCTGGCTGGTTTTTAGGCTCATGTTACCACTGTTCATACTGTGGAGAGTCTTACATATGTTAGTTAACTATAACTATAAAATGAAAGGTTGTTTTGCTGCCTCTCCCAGGACCTATAAAAAATAACTTTACTGAGCTGACTGCCAGCAACTTGTAATGTGGAACTTTAACTTATAATGTTACTCAATGCATGAGTTGACAACATGAATCCATCAACACACCTTAAATTTCAACGTGACAACTTTGACCACTGCTTTAGAACTTATTGTCTCTCTTGGATGACAGACACTTTTAGTAATATGTGGATCTGCAAGCTTTTAAGAATATATATTAATTTCAAGCTTTTGTGATATTCTAATCCTCACTTGGAGAAAAAAGTTCCTGTGGGCTCCGGGAACATTAACCCCCTGCGCTTGCCTGAGAAGGACTAAATGCAAAAACCCACTATTTTTAAATATCCAATCCAGAGAGACAATCTGTGTCACTGGGGATGAGGAAATACAGCGAGTGCTGGACAGAGCGAGAGTGAGTGTTTGGTGGAAACAGGGCTAAAGGAAGCAGAACAGAGAAAGAAAGAAAGACAGCTGGTGAATATGGCTGCTAGTTCTATCTATCTATCTATCTATCTATCTTATCTATCTATCTGTCTATCTGTCTATCTGTCTATCTATCTGTCTATCTTAGCTAGTTAATGTTGTCTAACATTAGCAAACTCATGTGGTTAGTACAAGTGCTTAATGTTACCTTCCCTCAGTCAAAATATTCGGGTGGTGTTGTTTAACTTGGTATTATTGGTGGTGGTTGTGTGGTTTATTCAAGCTATTGAACACATGCTTTAATTGTATTCTGATGATCGTCTCTGGCACACACAGTTCACTGGCATTCTCTTCTCCAAGCTCAGGATGGGGGAGTGTCTGACGGGGGAGGTGGGCTTGAGCCTGGAGCTCTACAGCTAAACCCCTCCAGATGAACAAATATTTATCTACAGCAGCTGACAGAACTCTGAGAAGAAACAGATAAAGGAAACACATCCACTGAGCCTTATTTACCCAATCCCAATTCCATGTGCACGAAAACACAAAGCCTTCACATGAAATTCGTCTTTGATTATGAATAATATCTTCCATGAAGGCGGCAGCAGATGTGTAACATTATTCAGCATGACTGCATGAAAAATGAAGGCAGTTTGTCGTAGGGAAAGCCCATCAACATGTACTGAAACAGGACCACTAGTTCACTTTATCATTTCAAGCTAATTATAATATAATATTATTGTAGCAGGTGCTACAGCTGCAGTCAAAGCTGCAAGCTGGGTGAATACTCATCACACACCTATATCAAAATCGACACGCCCAGCATGGCGGTGTGGACCAGCAGAAATGGGAGAGAACAGGCTGCTAGTTTACTGTTGTGAAACTAGAAGCTCATGTTCCCGCTGTTGCTTATTACCGCTTACAAGATATACACAACACACATCTGCTTTTTGCTCTGACTAATTAATTGTCTCTCATCTACTCACAGAACTTTTCTTTTCCTGTCTTCTCTCCATCTCCTCACCTCTCCTTTTCTCCCTGATTGTTTTTCCTTTCTAGGCTCATCTCCATCATTTGTTCTCATTACCTTGCTCTATTTAGGTAGCTATGTCTCCTGCACTCAGCGCCAAATGAAAGCAGCTTATGTCAGTTTTAAGATTGACTGTGAAAAATGAGCAGATATTCACTGATACTTGCACGCTGAATACGTTGTTTTGACATATAGTTAACTTTGGCATGACTTCTTATTGGATTGTTTTGTTGTGCGGTAATACAAAATAATATTTTGCTCTTCTATTTTTCGATTTTTCCCACTGGTCTCAGTATTTTTAGCTCTGTCAGTAGCTGTATTGCGTAATTGGTGGTCAGTCTGTTCCTCTGGTTTTTGCTCTCAGTTACACAAGCCTGGCAGTGCTGGTGGATGGAAATAGCGTGTAACAGTGGTCGTGGGCAGGAGAGGAAACCTACACACTTGAACGTCCGCATCATATTACCACCATGCTACATCACAGAAAGAGAGATAGAGAAGGGGAGGGAGGAGAAAAAAAAAAGCAAGAAACCAAAAAGGAAAGCACAGAAAATCCTACCAGATGGTGTTAAGGAAGACTCTGTGTGCATGTTGGTGTCTTTTCCTGTTTTATCTTATCTGTAATTGCACACTGAGTATTTCCCTGCGCCCTCTATTTATCGTATCTCGCCATCACTGCTAACAGACACCTGAGTTGGCAGCTGTTTGTAAACCAGTAGAATGTAATATATCCCTTTCCGTGGCTTCAGCCCTGCCTGTTGCTGCAGTTTATCTACCTCAGTGTGTTTCCAGGAGGTGATGGACTTCCAAATTAACTAATCTGATAATCGCACCCAAACCACAGGTCCCCCATTTCAGGGAATGTGTGTGCACACAGTTTGGAGCTTGTAGCATCAAATGAGTTGGATTTTAAGTGGCAGCTTATTATATAAAAAGATTGATAGCACATTATTAAACCAAATGGTGGTCTAAATAGAGGAATGGCAGCTAACTAAGACTTCATCAGTTAACAATTCTTAACAGAATGGATCCTCGATCAAGATAGCAAATGACAAACTGAGAGTTTAATTAGCCTAAAAGTGTATTATTCACAAACCCAAACAGCATGCACCCTCAACAGAGGCTTCCTAATATTTTTGTCAGTGCTGGTTGCCACAGCAACAGGGCAAAGCTTGTCTTAAGGAATCCTATGGCAGCTGTGCACCGGCCATCTGGGCGAGAAACAGAGTGGGAGACACAGACAGGGAGAGAAGTCAGAGATTTGAGGAGGTGGAAAGTTGAGTAGTTCTTTAAAAAATGTTTAATGTGACGAAAATGTTATCGGTTATTTAATAGGGATGTCTTTTCGAGGCTTTTTCACAGTTAGAAAGGCCAGTAAAACAGTTTGGGAGCTGGCTGCAGGATGACCCTATTAGAGTTCCTCCTCAGTTGAAAGACCCATTTTAATGGAATCTAGCCTGCAGCTGATCCCTGACCTCTGACCTGCCAAAAAATCGGAAAAGTTATGCTCTTTTGTAAAGCACTATATTTTCTAAGTTTAAGACAAACCTTCCCACAAAGCTGTAAGAGAATCAGTAGAGACACTAACAGCTAGCTGAGCATTCTGGCAGCATCACATTAATTTTTAAGGAGCTCATTATAACATTCAGAGTGAATCAATGATTCAGCAGTTCCCTGCACACAGCTCTCAACATGGAGGTGGCTAAGCCGGTGGCTAGCAGGTAATGGTGCCAGTAGTGCCAACAGTGCTAACAGTGGTAATGGTGCTGACAGAGCTAACAGTGTTAAATTACAGTCACACATCAGCAAACGCAGGTGAGTGACCATTGCCTCCTGAAGCAATATTTTTGCTGAATGTGGGCAGTGTCAGATGTGACAGACACCCAATGCTAGCTTGCTAGCTAATGTTAGCTATCTTGCTAAATAATACAGCAAAATGTGATGTTATTGCTACATTTTCCCTTTTTTTCTTACTTTCCGTCTCCCAACTCTTTCATGTGGGGCAGTTTGTGTTTTTCATGGCTACGGGAATAAAGTCCACCATTTATACCGGGGGGGTGCACCAGAGGATGGTGTCGACAAAGCTCTTCAGATATCAGTGGCTACTGGCATATGAGTGCAGTGCAAAGTGGTAGCAATGAGCTAGCCAGTGGGATACACACATGGAGACTGAATAGTTCTAACATGCCTGTGCGGCCAGAATGAACAGAGAATTTCAGATTACAACACATACAGATAATAATAGAATAAACATAGACTGGTTCATGTAAAAATCCTCAGTCAAAAATCTTTCCTAAAACATGGCTTGTTGCTCCAGCTTGTCGGCACACACTGCAAAATGCAGCACAGAGGCTGATAGAGGTTTACCTCGCATATGCATAGACACTGTCTTGTGTTTGTGTAATATTTGGGCTGATGTTAAACTTGTAAGTTTCCTTCTGTTTTTTTACTCCAAACCTCCTCCTTCTTCTTCTGAAATCTTTTCAACTTGCACACACAGGATTTTGGCACAGTGTGCTCTGCCTAGAGCGAGCCCACATCTATTTGCATTCATTCACATCTTTCCATTTGTACATATGTGAAATAACACTGCCTCTATGTAATGAATTATGATCTGTGCATCTTTCTATGAATTATTATGCATTTTTATAAATAGAGCATCATAAAACCATCATGTAACATCGTTCGTCTTGCCCTGATTCAATGTGTATATTTTATGGCAGGTGAAGTGCATTGTACGGTCAAATACAAGGTTTTAAAGTACTGACCAACAAATATGGAGACCTCACTGACCCACTGTAGAGGATGCAGTTTACTGTAGCACACAGTCAGCTTTAGCCAAACATAGGTAGAGGCTGCCTTTCTTGTGAGTGATGGTCTCATTTGTTAATAGTAATTATACTGGTGTTGTAAAGTTAATGTGTTAATGATTCATAGTTTAAAAGCTTCGTATCACGCCGTTAACCAAACATCGGATTCAGTCTAATTAAGAGTGAAGTCAAAATGACTGTTTGAAAGCCCAGAAGGCAGCAGGCTGATGAGCAATGAGAGATTCATAGAACAAGTAATAGCTTCTGTTGTTATCGTCATACTGACAATTATCCATATAACCTTTACTATCAATGTGTCTGAGTGTGTGTGTGTGTGTGTATGTGTGTGTCCACTCCTCTAACCTGACAGCTAAGGGAAGAGAGGAGCTGACATGAGACGCTGTGAAGCATCACCGTGTGATATCCCATGACATTTGCTGCTATCCAACACACACATGTACACACCATCACCCCCCCTACACACACACTCCATCCACCCTTTGTCCAGTCAGCTGTATGGGATCGAAGAACCCCTGATGGAAAATTCCAGGAAAGAAAAAAGACCCAACAGCTCCTCTGAATATTATACAGTGATGGAGGAGAGGATAGAGGGAGGAAGAGGAGGCAGGGGTAGAGGGAGTGAGCAACTGAAAGATAGATGGCAATGTGAGAACAGTTTTAGGTGAGATAAATGTGTAAAGAAAGAACAAAGGGACAGAAACAGAAGACTAAAGCAGTAAATGTTGTTGGAATAAGTGGCTGTGTGTCGAATGTGCTGAGAGCAGCACAGGAACTAACATCAAGTCTGCACTTCCAGGCAAGTTTTTCCTCTTAAAACAAAGTCAATAAATTACTGGGGAAAGTTGAATGCTCAGTGAGCAATCCAGAGGTGGCAACCTTCCTTTTCCAAACACAGGGAAAGAATGAAATAACAAAGTCCCATGGTTACACCAGTTTATGATGGTTTTATCCCACTTCAAACCTGTTTAGGAACTTTAAACATGTTGTAGGAAGTTGTGAGTGAGATGCCTGGCTCTGTCCAATGTGAAACTCGACGGGCTCATTTATGCTCAACCTTAGATACGTTTAGGGACACGGACGGAGCCTTCTGTCCATATTCTGCATTCATTTTGTCCATATGTGTGCCTGTTTTCCGAAAGCTCAAGGATACGGTCAAAATGGAGTAGCATCACTGGAGTTTATTGGGGTAGTGTAGTTCAAGCTAAATACAACTATAGGAAATGATGAAGACAATTACAAAATGGTGGGACGGAACAAATTGCTAATAGAGTGAAAAAAAAAATCTCAGTCTGCATGTTACGATGTATTAAATGGCCCTGCAGTCCACCCCTATCTACAATGCTGCCTGCGTTAAAAAGGTAGGCCTACATCCTCGTCTCATTTGTCGTTGTCAGAAACTTTTGACTCTTCCCTCTAGTGCCACCTGTTGGCTGTATCTATGGATGCATGAAAGTCTGAGGGTAGTGATGTTTACAGTGTTTTAAACCGGCATATTTATTTTTGTACTTAAGCGGAGTATAATTAGACCGCAACGCTGTTTTCGTTACACAGTGTATTCTCACCAAATTGTTGGAGATCAAGCTGCATTGTGGGTAATAAAGGCACCAGGTGTTGACAAGTAAGAATACTGCATTGAATATCAAAGTCAATATCTCAGGTTCAGAGTCCTGCGTCAGGTCTACAGATGATTCGTGGGTGGTTATTTGTCTTAATCTTATTTACGGGTTTGCTCTGGGTAACACAAAGAACATGTGAGTGGGATCACAGGTGTTGGATGATAAACATATTAAAATTAATTGAAAATAATAATTTAATTTACTGTTTTAACGTGTTAATCCTTTTAACTGCTGACTTTGTGTGTCAGCTGTGTCTTCTGTGCCAGCTGGAATATGAGAGTCGCTTCAGTCGGGTGCATTACTAACAGGTATGTTACCTGTGAAAATTTGTGAGAATAAGCAAAAAAATAATAATAATCATTTAAATTGTGTTTCCTGAATTACCTTCAGTTTGAAATACATTACTTTAGATTCACATGTGTGAAATGGCCCAAAAAAATGACTTTAAAGAAGCAACATCCAGGGCTGAAAAATGAAGCCAACACGGAAGTGCCAACAACTGCAGTTCTTTGAACGACCACTAGAGGCTGACTCTGGAAGCCATTCAATCCCCAGAGACCCTCATGGTAAAATGCCTAACTTTACAGTAGAAATGTTTCATATAAAAAAAGTTCAACCGTCATGACAATTTACGGGTGATGCATTTTTATGTAATTCACTCATTTACATTTTATTAAAGCTTAAATTTACGCACAATTAAGGGCTGGTCGCTTTAAATGACAGGATGTCTGCCAATAGTGTCCTTGGCTTCTCAGTTAGATCCCCCCTCACTCCTCCACAGATCCAACCTCTGGTCACTTCTGGCTCCAAAAAACCAGGATGGTGATGGCTGTAATACCGAACTTAAGTCCTCACAATGGGAATCCACAAACCAATGGCTACGTCCATTATTTTCAGTCTATGCTTAATGCTGCCTAAGCAGATTATTTAAACAGCGCATGGTTAGTATGGGATTTGTGCTTTCAGGTCGGGCCACAGATCCTGTGTCGAGAGGTCTGGTTGGGGCGTTATTGCGAAATTGGCCATCATGAGTCAACGTTTTTGGAATGCAATGCTAAATCAGTGGGGTAGTCTTTTAACATGATGGTACCAATCCTGGACACCTCACTAAAAAATAGTCCTAGCACCTAATTCTCCCCAAAATCCCAAATGACAGTTTTTGCCTTTTTGTTTCAGTGTGGATTTAAAAAAACAAGATAACTGGTCCTCTGGTTAAAACTCCACACCAGAATTGAGGCACTGAGGTTTCTGTTCAAAGTTTTGATTACTCTTCCGTGGCCCATCATCATATTTCTAAAGGCACTGTCCCTATCTTAAATCACAACTAGAGCTCCTGCAGTAGCATGGTTTCATTAACACTGGAAGAGAAATTAACACAGCCATTGAGGCCTCGTGATGTGCCGGGATCTCACTTAAGGACACCAAAGCCCCCAACCAAAATAACTTCACCCCTCTTTCTTCCTCTTTCCGTCTCTTTCTATCCTTCTCCCCTCTCTTTGTGACTATTTACTTCATTTGCTAGTCGATTGGTTGCCATGGAAACCGGAGGTCGTTTGCCTCCTGCGTGTCTCTTTGGATACAATAAAAACAAGAGAGGGAAGGCAAGAGAGAGAAAAGGCAGAGAGACGTCGAGAAAGAGTTCGAAAGAGTGACGCCACGCAGTGAGGTATTAAGAATTCATTTAGCCCCCGCTGCCGCACGCTTTCAACCTCCCAGCTCTTTCCAGCTCTGTCACACTGATGCTCTCGGCACATCCAAATGTTTTGGGTAATGGTCTCTGATGCCACTGAATTTTATCTGGCCTTTTTAAAATCTTGGATTTGTTTCCTGCCAGCTGTATGATGTAACTGAATCTGCTCCTGCAGCTTTGGATCAAACCTTGTAGTACCTTCACTCTGCAGGTGTGGAACTTGGGTTGCCAGAGCATGCTGAAATAAATGTAAAACGTTTAAAGGATTGAAAGGAGGCAATTTAATCAGTTATCAGAAGATTATTTAATAATTTTATAAGTGATTTATTGATCAGAAAGAGCTTGTGATGGCAATTTTTCTCATGCCTTTGACATTTTATCAGCTCATTTAATTAAGAAAATAATTTATGGATGAATCCAAATATAATTTATTATTAGTTGAAGCCTTAAAATGTTTTGCCCCACATAACAATCAATATTAAAGAGTCTTTAAGTAAGGGACTGGACAGTTAGCTAAGATTGGACCAATATTGATGGCTTATTGTGCAAGTAATTGTCATACATCAGTCATGTCAAATTTTTGACACCCGCCTTACTCTCAAAATCCCATTAATATAGAGGCTTTATGTGTGCCAGCATTGCTTAAATTCTATTTTAGAAGCTTTTCCCCTTGCCAATGACAAAAAATCTATCAGGAAAAACCCTAAATACTCTACCTTTTTCACACAAACGTGATCAGAAAACTATCAGAAAGCCCCATCAGTCACACTGTACTCCCAGCTCTTTTAATGGAGCTGCTCAGTGGCCCACATTGAAATACTGTAGGTGTTCCCGGCAGCTTCCAGTAGTGAGTGACAGGCACTGGATGAATGTGAAGCAGAGCATGCTGAAAAACACTACCCTTCTTTGCAATCAGTCCCTGGTTAAAACAGAAGAAGGTTAAAGAATTCCGGAGGTGAAACTGTTCTATAAAACAATTTCTGAGTTAATCTTCTTCGAACACTCTGTCTGTAATAAAGCTTTGTGCTTTGAGTTTCACCTCATTCTCCATCCAGTTGCAGTGTTAATGTGCAGTATATGTGTGTGTGTGTGCGTGTGTGTGAGGGAGAAAAAAAGATACAGAGCCTCCTCCAAGGCACCTACACTAATTGACTCATTTTTCAGAAGTGGAGAGAGACAGACAGATACTTGCACATTGTTAAAGGCAGCTCATGTATAGGCAGCGTGCATGAGAAGCTAAACCGGAAAGCTGGCAACACGCAGAGGCTGTTTTTAAAGAATGCATTTGGCAGTGGAAATAACCCCGAGATAATCCTTATAGCATTAGCCCAAAGGCTGTCATCATTACTTGGACTGGGGAGAAATAAGAAAGCGCTGACCTGCAGTTTTATCCAACCATGATATTCACATTAAAGTGTGTATCTGCCTGGAAAGGCTGCGATTTCTAGGTGCTGTGTTCACAGGCGCCGCCTGCAGGGTCTCACCAGGAGCTCAGTGACACCTGCGGATGATATCTCTGTCCTCATTAGGAGGGGCTAGCTACAGAAAACAGCTGAAGTGGCAAAAGTGTAGTGTGTGAATGTGTGTGTGTGTGTGTGTGTTACCCTGCAGCATGTGCCTGCCTGTGGAGTGATGGCAAAATTTGAATATTTGTATCATTTATAAGCAGGGGTGTCACGATCAATCGTTACTGAGGATAACTGTGATATTTAAAAATGAAATATTGATATCATGTGAATTATACACATATGAAAACACTTTGTAAATCCAGCACCCCTCAAATCATTTCTGTTTCTTTCAGTTCTCACTTTGCCTCCATCTTCACCTTCCTAGACTCGTATATTGAGTGTTATTTATTTACCAAAAAAGAGACAGCGAAATAATTTAATTCTAAATATAATAATTTTTCTATAGATATTGCAATAATACTTTTATTGTGATTTCTTTTGGTCACACAAATCATATCGTGAAAATCTGATATTAAACATACCTCGCATTTATAAATGTAAGGTGTGTTTGATATCAGAGGTAATAGTCAAATACAGAGAGAACTGTTGTCCTGTATCTCTCATTCCCTCTGTTTTATAAGTATATCTGATCACATTAAGATCTCTCTTTGTTTTCTGATCAGTTTTAATTTGCTGTTGATGAAACGCAAAGCTCTGTTCATTTTACTCCTCATTTCGATTATTTTCAATACCATGTACCACAGGCAAATTCCATCAGTAGAACAACAAAGGCGTGTCACGACTCAGTTGAGTTTTCCTCCTTTTACAGAAACAATGTTTTTTAATGCACTATTTATGTCCACATGTTTCCATTTGTTGTTTTTCAATCACTGTGTAAGTATTGTCAGTAAAAGTCAACGATTCCTGCAAAGATGTGTCCCAGTGAAAGCCTTCCACCAGCTCAAGAAAACCTTTGCATGGAAAACCTTTAACTGATTTCCAAAAGGCAAAATGTTAATGATGACAGATTTAATATTTCAAGCAAGGTTACTTTTCTTTTTTTCAGCCTTATACAGTTTCAAAATAACAATAAATACGATACAAATTACAAACAAAAATGGCAACCTGCATGGTCAGTACTTAGTAGCATCCCCTTTAGCAAGTATCACAGCTTCTAAATGTGTATTTGTTGCAGGTTAAGAGTCTTTCAATTCTTGCCTGGGGGTTGTCACCCATTCTTCTTGCAAAAGGCTTCTAGCTCTGTGAGATTCTTGGGCCGTCTTGCATGCACTGCTCTTAGAGGTCTATCCAGAGATTTTTAATGATGTTTAGGTCAGAGGACTGTGAGGGCTATGGCAAAACCTTCAGCTTCTGCCTCTTGAGGTAGTCAATTGTGGATTTCGAGGTGTGTTTAGGATCATTGCCCTGTTGCAGAAGCAATCCTCTCTTCATCTTAAGCTTTTTACAGATGCTGTGATGTTTGCTTCCAGAATTTGCAGGAATTTAACTGAATCCATTCTTTGCTCTACCTGTGAAATGTTCCCTGTGCCCCTGGCTGCAACAAAAGCCCAAAGTATGAGCAATCCACCCCCGTGTTTAAAAGTTGGACAGGTGTTGCTTTTATGAAATTCTACAAACATACCTTTGCTCATTGCATCCAGAAAGTTTTATTTTAACTTCATCAGTCCACAGGACTTGTTTCCAAAAAGCATCAGGCTTGTTTAAATGTTCCCTTGCAAACTTCTTATGCTGAATTTTGTGATAGCAAAGGTTTTATTCTGATGAGTCTTCCATGAAGGTCTCATTTGTACAGGTGTCGCAGCACAGTAGAACAGTGCA
>JAPZEB010000020.1:16128994-16154131 GCA_029783705.1 Chaetodon striatus | reverse complement strand
ATGTGAAATGACCCAGTCCTAGTTACGAAATAACTGAAATCGAAATAGTCAGTTCACTTAAATTACAAAAATATATATTTTCTCATTAAAAATCTGTTTGTAAGTTCACTGTGAGCTGCTGAGGTTTAGAAATGTCTTTCTCTGCTGTTTCTGTCTCCACCTCCAATGGCAATGAAAGGCTGTTTGTTTGCGGTGCCATAAGAGCTGTAAGATGACATTCTCTTCTTTTTCCAGTCTTGACACCTTGTCTCTTTGTCTCCCTATGTCTTCCTGACAGGCCTTTGATGCATTCATCTACATCTTCTTTGCTCTGGAGATGGTTATAAAGATGGTCGCCCTGGGAATCTTTGGTCGACACTGTTACCTCGGGGACACGTGGAACCGACTGGATTTCTTTATCGTCATGGCAGGGTGAGGGCCTCCTGCTCCCTTTATTGTATCCCTTTTGTCTGTCAGGGGACTCACAAGTGTGAACAGTGACATGTTTTCTTCCTAAACATACATCTTACAGAGCTTAGTGATTTACAGCACAGAATAAAAACTGTGTAGTACAAATTAGAGCAGAATGGGTAAACACCAAATTTAGAAGACCCATATGTGGGATTAACTGGGAACAGAAGCTTATTCATTCCCAGTAATGTGTTTTCCTAATCATAAACCTATTATTAGTCTTTCTGTATGTTCGAACTACAGCTTCCAAATGAAGCATGTTTGAATGAGTTAAAAGTTCAAATGTTTAATTATTACTTACCATGTTCCAAGGCCATGTTCCAAATCCCTTTTGTTTGGCCCCGGCTGTCTTTGCTGTCCCGACAGTCTACGGACTCTTCTGCTACCATGGCCAATCATGTCAGTGTTAAATATGAAACATGACATTAAATATTGACATCTTATTAGTCACAGGCTTTCACCTGGGACATGGCTGACAATGACACAACAGTGACATAATTCAGTTGTGCTAATTGCCACAATGTAATTTAATAAAGGAGCTGAAATTACCCTGTCATAATTTTGGCACATGGTCATAATGTTACTGCTGACTTCAAGCCAAAATCCTTTGGCTGCTGAAATAAAATCACTTAAACTGACCAATTAAGAGCAACATTTAACAACAAGTCTTCAAAATGTGCCCAGCCTGACGATGTACATGTTTGTAAAATAAATTATACACTACAAGATGAGCCCTTGAAAAACACAACACTATCTGTGACCCTAACCTCAACCCCGTCCTGTTTGTTTGTATAAAGGAATGTGATTTCTGCTTTGAGATTTTCTGCATTTATCTTACACAGTGTAGCCGATACACTCTCCGCTTTACTATGTTGCAATCTGTTGCAGTGTTTTTTGATGGCAGTGCATTCCTCTCACTGCTTCCAGTTTTCTTTGAACGTCTTATTTTACTGTCTTGAGTGATGCTCTGCCAGCGATAGAAGTTTTGCCTCTCTTAAAATCATTTCATGTCTTATCTATTGATCAGAACAGGGACTGTAAATGTATTTTTTTTTTATTACAAGTTAGAATTTCAAAGGATGCAAATGTTTGTAAGTTACAGCCAGTGACTGTAGTATTGTAAATTATGACAAGAGACATTATGGTCGCTTTCACACCTGCTTTTTTCCTTCATTTCGTCAGATATTTATATAGCTTATACACACACTGTCACACTGACTGCTGCAATAAGGAAATATGAAGTCAGCAAGACTGACAGGTAACTCATTCATCGGACAGTTCCGACGACTGTCATCTTGCATTATTGGTGCTACATGGACCCCCATGGGGAAATCATGTTCTGGTGAAATGACAGCAAGTCATGCAGCACTTTACTGTACCTCCTGTGTTTATGTATCCTCTCAGTTGTCACAAATAGCTCGTAAAGAAATTTTTGATTATAGACTTTTTTCACACCAGACATTCTTGACATTTCAGAGTTGGAAAAGCAAAGCATCCACACCGTACTGTCAAAAGCAAAATGTGCATTTAATAACATTAATGATGGCTGTGTTCCACTGAGGGAAGGCCCTGGTATTGTGTATGCTGGCTCACTGGAATAGCTTACCAGGATACTTAAACTGGATTTATACTTCTATGCTGTAATACTTTTTAGGCAATACATGACATGTATACAATCTGACGATGGACTTCACAGCAGTTTATCTTTGAATTCACGTTTACATCACATACCTGCCATCACAGAATCCTGTGGTTTGTCTCTTTGTTGTCACACCACAGACGAATGGCATCAAAGACACTTTAGGTTTTAGGTGTATGCTTACACTTCATGACCTAGTGTTATAGTCTAGTGCAACAGAATGAGTAACTTCGTGTAATGGACATATAAACTTCCATTACAATAATTCTGACTCTACATCAAATTGTACACTTGTTTCTCTACATGCAAAATCCTACACAGGTGTTTCATTGCCACAGAAGGGCAAATTATTGATTTCCAAATATCACACCAGCTGACAGCACTGTCGAGGACAGGGAGAGTTGATCATTTTAACTGCAGTAGCACTGTAATGAAAACCCAAATGTTACTTTCCTCGAAGACATGATAAACACGCCATTCTTTTATGTGTGCATCACTCATGTTGCTTTCGGGAATTAATACAAGACCATTTCCACTAGCGACCTTTTAAGTCGGCTTTCAGTGTAACTAGCAATTGTGCTAGATAGTAAAAAAACAAAAATGAGTTGGTAACAGAATAAAAAACACAGCAGAAGCCGGCATTTGTATAAACAAACAGACATTTCTAAAGCTGGGATACCAAATTATCTTTTGGCACCTAAGAATTAAAGTAATTACAATGATTTGATGACTCAAAACAATCAAGTTGCATCCTATCATTTTTATGTTCTCCAGTTTGTATTAAGAGACGATTAGCATGCACAGTGGTACCCCCCGTGATCAGTAAACAGATCCCTTTAAAGGAGATGACACCACCAGGTTATCAGGGGATGCTGTGTAAATATCTCTCATCTGTGTCTCCTGTTGGCTGAAGCTTTTTAAAGAGACATTTTCCATTATGTTGGAGTCTTTCCAAACATAATAATTAACTTTGACATACTGTGCACAGGAGAACAATTAGGAATAGTCAAAAACAACACAATAAAGTTTCAAGGGCGTTTAGTCAGCATGTAGATACTCACCAATTGGCCAAATTTGTACTTAACAAAAATCAGCTGTATACTAAATGTTTCCACCTCAGTTAATCTAACATAATTATTGTATCTAAAGTCATACTCTCTATAAACAGATGTCTGCATATGAAAAAGGAAACAGGAAAATATCTGTTGGTAATGGGACACGATTTTGGTATCGGAGGCATTCTGGTTTTTGTTTGTAGTCTGAGTAGTATTGATCAATCACATTTCAGCAGCAGGTAAAAAGTCTGTATGGAGAAGTGGAATGCACTGGATGTAATACAATACCAGAACCAACTGACTGTGATTGTGAAGATGTTAACAATGATGTAGCTTTTTAGTAGCTTTACTGATAGAAACATCTTTACAGAGATTAGCCAAAATGACTGGGACATGTAAGAGGAAGTCTTGGCCGGATATCTGCTGGGTATACTCAAAGTACTGGCCATTGGCCCCAGAGGTTTATCACTGTCAGCTGGTGGTTTCTGAGATTGCTAAAGTCATAGAACGCTCATCTAAGTATGTGCAATTACACATACTAATTTACTTATAGACTATGAGTTGCCTAATAGGTCATGCAACTTTGCACCTTCACACCAAAACCACACTGGAGTGCATGTTAACTCCTGCGACAGGAATCTCAAAATGTTAACACAGAGATGACTGTCAAACAAAACTTAATACAAAATGTCCTTTACCCTCTGTACACTAATGTGGCTGCCAAAACAGATGTGCCTGGAAAAAAGTCAACACCACAAACCACACTGAAAACCACATTTTTTGATAAAAGCTGAACATCTTTCTCCTCTGACATTTTCTCACCCCCCAATGCCCTCTTTTAATTAATATTCAAATAGATGTTTTAAATATTGCGTCAAGAGAAATCCTTGCACTTAATTTTTATATGTTTCTTTTGCCTCTTTCTTAGATTAATTATTCAATTTTCCTTTCCGTTGTCCCCCTGTAGCTCTCCACCATTTTTAATGTAACTTGCATTTTTCTATCTTACACATTTTCCCTTCCTCTGCCTTTTCGTTTCCACTCTCTTCATCCTTCTCTTCTTTTCCCTCAAGGGAAGGTGAACATTTTTCATTCACTTTTACGGCCCTGGTTTCTCTAGATTTTCCATAAATCTCAACAGTCACCAAGCGCAGTGTTCCAGCCCTTAGGCTAGAGATGATACTGCTGCCACCATCTTGCTTTCTCGTAATGTTTTATCTGGTCCGTTTCCTCCGCTCTGATCCCACAGCTTCAGCACATATGTCTCTCCTTGCTCTCCCTCTCCCGGTTTTTCCTTCAGTCATCCCTTAAGCAGCAGCCTCAGAGATCTGTCACCTCGTCCCTGCGCACCAAACCCCAATGCTCAGCGCGTGCGTTCCAGGGAGATACCACCACCAATTATTCCCCAGTGTTACATCCACCACATGCGGCGCATGTAGCAGCAAGGATGGGGGGGGGCATGATAAAACGCTGCACCCCTGGGAACTAGTGTGCTGCAAACACAAACAGTAGGCGAGCTGCAGGAAGGGGATTAGAAGCAGCATGAGTCCCACACTAGGCTCTGTTTAGCTTGCCTGTACAGCTGAACCAGACCTCTGCACACAGTCAGATTGTATGAAGCAATGTGTGGGAATGATGTTTGTTTGTGTGGACTGGTGTGGAGAAGGCAGGTGTTCAACACAAAACCCAAAAGTTTGCTCTTTGAGTGAATTCTGTCTTAGGCGCAACCCCCCGCTGAATGCCTGTTTGTGAGGCATTTTTTGAATTTCAACAAACAAACTTCAACTAAAAGCCTCACACATTGTATTCTGCTGCATTATGACTCATATGAATAATTTTTTCCATTCAATTAGATGTTGTCGACTTGGCTACAGAGTTTCCATACTGCTTGATCATTTAGACATTTGAAATGGACAATCATTGCTTTTTCCTGGTTCTTTTTGCAAAACAGTTTAATTTGATTTTTAAGATGACCTCTCCTGTCAATGAAGGAGTCTTAATGAATTCATAAATGTAGATACAGAGCATTAAAAAAGTGTCTTTTGGTAACTTGCCCAGCTGGTTTGATGCAGGACGTGTTTACAGAAACCAGGTTGCAGCTTTAATTAAGATTTATCCCACATATGCCAATGATTATATAGTATGTTTAATTATATCAAGGCATCTTCTTTCTTTTGTATTTTTAGTATCACCTCATAAATCTTAGGGTTTCAACCTGTTCTCATACCAACAGCATCAAATATGGCAGGCTGGTCAGCCCTACAGCGTTTGTATGACATGCCCTCCTGCTGTGTTGCCTGATGTTGCCTGTGTTTTCAGCCAAAAAGTTGCACAGGAACACAATGAATACAAAGACTACAGCTGATGGCCAACCAGCACATATGCTCTGCACCAGTGTGACAGGGAACAGGGACAGGGAACTCTCAACACCGGCAGGTGGCTGTAGTCTGTAACTGTCATTCAAAAAGGGAAATTAGAAGACCATTTTGACGCTAGTTAGCTAGTTAGCACATCAACATCACAATCCAGTGTTGCAGGAACAAGGCATATTTACCTGACAGCAGTGAACTGAACAATAACACCATCCTGAAACATTTCCGCTTAAGAACTCCATGGCTAAAACAAAATCATACCTTGGGCAACAAGTTTGTTGTGGTCTCACTCTCTCTTGACTTAGCTCTTTGTTTACTTTCCTCACTTCCATTGCTCTTCTTGTGTGCTGAGTTAAACTGCCCATCAGGGGAAAAAAAAGCCAACTGAGTGCTGACTAGGGCAACAGATGCTCACCAATGCCCAACATTGACCAACTTGGTCGGCTTGGTGTGTCAGGGCCTTTAAGGCCACTGATCAAGCTGCCAAATTTGAATAGAACGTGTTGTGTGTGCATGTGCAGCAGTCAATATGGTCTTCAACATATGGCTACAATGTAAAGTACAAAAATTTAATGGTAAACATGCAAATCTACAAAAGCGACTGTGTAAAACTATAGTTAAATTATTCCACAACCATGGCTTACCTGTACCATCACAATACACACACTGCAACCAGTGTGGAAACATGGACAGATATAAGGCAGCAGACTTTAGTGTAGAAGATACAAAAAAAAAAGACTAAATTACATTGCACAAGTTTAAGGAGCTGAAGGGACTACATTTCACAGGCGTTACACCTTGTATGATTTCATGTGACGAATAAATGATTGATATGATTTTAAGATCTGACTAAGCTCCCTATTTGATTAAATATCTGGAGTAATGTAGTCTGCAGGCATTAATCTTTCCATCAACCGTAAATTGGCATGCTTTACTTTGGTATCCATGCACACTGCTTCCTGGTGTTTTCTCCCTCCTCACTCCCTTGTGGGTTCGTACTGGTGTCCAGGAGTTCAGCCCAGGGTGTTATGAAAAAAAAAAAAAAAGAAAAGACTGCACACTGACAAAACACTATAAAAGAGTCACTTCAGGTACAAAAAGGGATTGATTTCTTGTAGGCCTGAAGTCAAGAGTGCAAGCCTTTCCACATTAATGTGTAAAGGCCGATATGTAAGACCATCAGGGAGTCCTTGAAGGACAAGGTTTGCGCTCTGCAAGCTGATGCTGATTCAGTGGGTCTGTATGTGCACATGCGCATGCATGCACGGTTACTTTCAGACATCTTTTAGTCCTCTTTGGCACATACTTCACATACATTACAGAGCTTAACCCGGTGAAACCTGTACTGCCAGTGTTGGTCTTTTCCTTACTGAACAAGTGAATACATTTCCTTATTCATTCCCAGTTTTTCCTCTGAGGTTTCTTACAGCAGAGATAATGATAGCAGTTCCATAATGTACAACATAACCAGCGCCATAGGATATCTGTCTCTTCATATTCAGATCTCTCAGTGTGGTGATTATATGTACAGCTGCTCTTGGCTCTTGGTTGCAGTAATAACATTACTTCCGATGAGTGACTCTGATCCTAATTTGTTGGAGCACTGCGCCACCGTGTTCGCCTGCAGCAGAGTGGACAGAGAGGAAAAGGAAGGAAAAAAAGGAAGGTTAAGCAAGAGAAGGCAGGAGTTTGCTTTTGGTTTTTTACTGTTGGCACCTGCCATTGCTCAGCATTAGGACTCTTGCCTTGCCTGCATGAGGAGATTGGAGGTTTAGTTGTAGAAGCATTTTTGGAAACTGCACTGTAAGCGAGGGACATCTTGGCTTGGATTAACTTCTGGGTAAATAGTGCAAGAACCAGTTTTCAGAGTCAAAATGGCAATGGGATGAACAAGTTCTTATCAAAACATGCAGGAAATTAAATATTTGATTGAAAATTACTTATCAGTGACCAATGATCTTAAAAAGGAAGCATGTTACAGCTGACTATATTAGCTATAAGTCTGTAGGATTGCTTTTTTAAGCATTTGAAGGCACGTTGAGCAAGTACCTGACATAGGCTTAGAATAAATTCCAGTTCCTTTTTTGCCCTCACCCTTTCACACTTTCCACTATCCATTTCAGCATTACAGCCACTATTCAGCCATTGGATTCTTGTTTTTTACCTCAAAGCAACTCTGCCTCTAAAATGTTTGTATAACTGGAACCTGCCCCCTCATGATTCTCATGAATTGTATGCTTGTGTCCATGTTTGTGAATGTATACTGTATATTCAAACATTTGTGTGTGTATTCTTTTGTGACAGACTGTCATCTGGGGTAGTTTTGGAGAGGCTATCTGTGAGTGCAGGCCCAGCTTTACACCTCCTCTCTCAGGATCCATTCATTCTCTCAGCTCCTCCTCCCTCCCTTCATGCCCTCTATCTGTCTCCAACACTCAGCAGAGGGAGCAGGAGAGGAGGTAAAGACACGCCGATGTGTTGAGAGAGCATGAATGAAAAATATTAGCAATATAGCGGAGACAGGAAGGGACATCAAAGCGTATTAATGGAGAAATGTCAGGGCTCATAAATTTACACATTTTAAGCTCTAAATGCATTCTTATCAAACCTATTGTAAGAATGACAACCCAGACTGTGTCCTCTGCTGCTCAGGCTGTTGCTCGCTCACTCGACTGTTGCTCTGAGTATTACCCATGTTAGCAGAACCACCACTGTTCAATGGGCAATCTGAGCCAGATAATTGCTTGCTGTTGCTTGCCACCATTGTTACAGCCATAGATGCTGGTTGCGTGATTGGCTCCTGATGGGCGACACTGCACAGAAGTTCAGCAGTTGAGAGGTTCACCACAGTGGCAAACGATCCTGTGTTTCACAGATAATTTTATTCTTGCCAGGGTAGAAAGGCTTTTGTTAGTCATTAAGGGAGACTTAAGACAAGTTAGTTGGTCCCTCAGGCAGGCAGGGTTACCAGCTTTTACAGCTATCTCAGATCTTATTACATGATTTAAAGAGGACATTGTTCACTGCAGTTTATAATGGGGTCCCCTTTTGCTTTAGACAGTTCAGAATGTGGGGCTGTTCAGAGAAAATGTGAAAAAGTGGAAGAAAGCTCTAGAGACCTACTGATTTTGCTTTTGAGAGTCACTTCAGTCAAAATAACTAGATATATTCTCTTTTTAAAAAATGAAGAACAGCTAACCCAAAAATAATTTCTTTTTTTCCCTGGTACCCTTTTGAAATTCCTGTATACCATGGTTAAGGGAATACACAGTGTGTGTCTCACGTCCGTGGCACTCAGAATTAGGATTGCATAACGAGAATCGCAATTAATCGATTAGTTGTCTTCTATTAAAATAATCTTCTATTAAAAAATAATAATAATTTGATGATCAGTTAAGTCGTTTAAGTAATTTTTTGAGATTTGATTCCAGCTTCTTGCATGTTAGTATGAATATTTTCTGGTTTCTTTACTCCTCTATGACAATTAAGGATATCTTTGGGTTGTGGACAAAGCATAGCATCTTGGGCTTTGGGAAACACGGATCAACCTTTTTCACCATTTTCTCACATTTTATCGACCAAAATCAATCAATCAATCAAGAAAATGATCAACAGATTAATCAGAAAACAAAATAATCATTAGCTGCAGCCTTACACATAATTGCTTGTAGGTTTAATTTTCCTATGGAGGGAACTCATTTCGGCTGCTTGTATTTCATTCTTTCGGGAGGTCACAGTGTGATAAAGACAATAGAACCACATCATCTGCAAAAAGCAGGGTCCTAAACCGGACTGGCTGTGCCTTGAGATCCTGTCCATGAATATCACAAACAGGATTGTTGACAAGGTACAACCTTGACTATTTTGCTAATATTAGTGTCACGAATGTTGGTTTTATTTGTCTCTGAAAAGTCCAGAATTTTTCAAATCTATATAGAAATTTGGTAGGTGGATAACTTGATGTAGAAAAAAAAAGCACAATTGGAATGGTGAAAATGTCTTTTTTGCCTGTTTCCCATCACATTCTGTGTGGAGTGTGGAGATCATGTCATGTTAGTGAGATCATACTTACCCGTATCCGTCCTTGTGTGTGTGTCATTGTTTCTCTGTCTTTCCATTTGCCTTTTTTATACGTGCCATCTGTTTCTCTCCTTTGGTATTGTTTTCATGTGTATGTGTGCATACCTTTCCATCCTGTTAATGTGGGTTCCTTCATATATTAAATGTATGTTTTCAGTATGTATCGTAACTGTCTCCCCCTTACATTGTAAGCTGCCAAATCTTATACTGTTGAGGAGAGCAGATGGGAGATCATAATTGATCTCGATTTGCGCTGGCAGAACTATATTTACATATATATCAAATCCCCCCCCCCCCCCCTCCGTTGACAGAAATAAGCGCTGTCCGCTCATATAGTTCTCTGAAATATTGGCTGGGAGTAATCATGTTCTTGGATGAGGTTAAAAATAATTCCTCATTAACCACTAAGATTCAGCAGGTGCATTTCAACATTTATTGCAGAAGACCGTGTACTATGTATTCAATATTTTACAAGACCACCAAGGTTTCATCTGCGAATTTTATGATTTTGTAAAACTGATATTTTAGATTCATAGTGTGGAATTAAAGGATCATTTTGGGTAAAATGTAATTTAATCAAGACAGCAGCATTTGTTGGGTTGAATTCTTACAATCTACATTAATGGAACCAAGTTTTCACAACATAAGATGTTGTGAAACCCATTTTTTATGTTTCTGAGATCATAGTTCTAAAAAATATTTATTGTGTCCCTAACACAAGAAGTCTGTACGGTTGTATTCTTAGAATGCCCATTTTAGGGGCTTTTTTTTTTAAGCTCCAACTTTAGAGGAGGGGATCTACCAACACAAGAAGAACCTTGAGTGAAGTGAGTGTATGAAAAAAAAGGAAAACACAGACAAATGGGAAATCCAGGCTTTACTGAGCATACATGCAATGGAGGAAATACAACGTGGTGTGTGGATGCATCAAAGCAAAACAGAAGAATGTTTGAGAACCTACTTATGCCACTTAAGTGTTCCTATTGGTGACGTGAATGCAAAAAGAGCCCTTGAAGCTAGGTAGATCTCAGGGGAGCTTTTCAGTGGGCAGTTCCTTTTACAAAGTCCCCAGAACTTTTAAGCGTTAATAAACTTTTTAAACCATTTTCATATGTATGACTGATACGTATGGTAAGTCTGGTAATACTGGTCAGTATGAAAGGTAGGATTTTTGTCAATAGGCAGCAGTGTGAATTGCTACCGGGAATTCCCAAGACCTGAGGTAAAGTTTCAGGTTTCCATTTTCCTAGCCTGAGAAGCTTGGTAGTTTATCCCCACAGCCAACAGGGGACACTTTCACATGTAAATGAAAATGCTGTGATCTAAACAAGTGCAAATCAGGATAGTAGGGGGAGTCTGACCCACTAATGGTCCAGGGGCTATACCTTTTTCTAAAAGGTTCCAACTTAATTTCCAGAAAACCTCTGGTATAAATAGATCAAGCTTAGTAAATTGTTGTTTATATAGATTTGCCTGATCTAAGTAAGTGAGCTTTGTTGAATTACCTTGTATACCACCAGAAATGGTCAATAATGTGAGAGAGATACAAAGCAGTACAATTTATTTCAGCAATTTATTTACTATCCAAAGAGGTTCAGATACTTGTATTTACAAATCAGTGCATACATACAGGGATTGAAGTGCTAGTTATAGTAGTCAGTTGTTTCCCTGGACTGGAACACAACACTCAGAATTGAATCTCTATTTATGCTGACCTTTCTGCTCTGATTCATCTGTAAAGATTGTGTCATTGCAAAACAGTCTACCAGTAATTATCAGTCCAATTGTCCAAATATTAAACTTTCCCAGTACAAGGCAACGGGGCCTATATGGGGGGAGTAAAAATAAAAGCCAACTTGCTAGAAATGGCATTGACCTTCTCCATTCTACAGGCCTGTGTCCAAGGAGTCTGGCCAGCAGGTGCTGACTCACTGCAGTATGTTCAATAAGTTCATCCAACCAAAACCAAGTGTTAAAACTAAGTTCTAACCAAGTGTTTCTCTCTGATAACTGCTTTGATTGATGTGATGAGATGAGAATGATCAACTTGTGATCTAACTCCCTGAAGGCGGACTCTTACTAATGTGCTGTCTGCTTGTGGTATTGAACTGCAGCAGTGTTTTACTGTGTGTTCTCTCTAGTGTTGACCTTCACCTGCTGCTTTTATTCCAGCAGTATCTTTTCTAATTCAATATGACTGACATTTTCTATTATCAAAATCAATGACTTCTCAAGTTATGGAACCAGGGTGGCTACTAATGTAATAGAGGTTAATTCTCTTGGTAGGTAAAATGGTTTGTATCTGATTCTAAGACTCCCACACTGACAAAACCTTTGAGTCAGTGCACCACTTTTGCTTCACATAGCATATGCTGCTATCTCATTGTTTTTAGTGAATCTACCATCCTGTCAGCTCTAAAAGGAAAGAACTTCTGCTGCTGTAGTGCTGAATCAGGCACTCTATCATCTAGTCATTACTCAGTAAAAGAGAACAGTCTGCAGGCTCATTGAGAAGGACAAATGCCAGCTAATTTTATGTGGACAGCTGAGAGTTTATTGCTCCATGAAGGAGTTTTTGAGTATTCTGTCGATGTCTCATCAAATTCTTGATGCCCTTGTTTCTTCAGGTGTTTGTTTAAAGATGTATGAGTGGGTTGTTTTCATAATGCAGTAGGTTCCAAATGTTCAAAATGTCCTTTGTCCTCTGCAGAAAGTAGATCTGGTTTATAATCACCTGAAAATAAGATTCATTGTGCTTTAGTTACATTAAAATGAGTTGTTCATATCTACATATCTACATGCATAGGGAGCAGGTTGTCTTCTACAGAGTCTGTCATAGTGTTTTTACAGTGGTAGTACAGAAGTAGCACAGTGGTTTTTGTATTGGCCATCATAGTTCCCCTACACACTTAGCACACCAGAGAAGTATCAGTTCTGCATCCTCACCATTAAATGCCACTAGATCCTACACACTAGACCTTTAAATATGATAATGTATGTATATATATATATATATATGTGTGTGTGTGTGTGTGTGTGTAAAACATATAAATAGATAAGTCACCCTCTCGCCCTCTGTGTCATCTGGCCCTTTGGCCTGGGGGTTTGAGGGTTCTGGGCAGTATCTTAGCTGTTCCTAGGATTGCACACTGCTGGACTGAGGCTTCAGATGTTGATAGGGACCACATCAGCTTTGACCTTCCACATCTGTTCCAGCTGTTCTTTCAACCGTTGACGCTTCTCCACCTTTTCGTGTTTCTTCTTTTTTCATATGTTGCTGTCAGCTGGTATCGCTGCATCTACCACCACTGCCCTCTTCTGGTGTTTGTCAACCACCACTATGTCCAGTTGGTTATCCAGCAGCTGTTTGTCAGTCTGGAAGCTGAGGTCCCACAGGATCTTAGCCCTGTTGTTCTCAACCACCTTTGGTGGTGTGTCCCATTGGGATTTGGGTACTTCGAGTCCATACTGGGTACAGATGTTCCTGTACACTATCACTAGTGTGACTACATTAGCTTTGCCTCTCCATGTACGCTGATCCTGCTTGCAGGGGCATCTTTGCACAGCCTGCACCTTGGGTCCGATCTGCTGTGGTAGACCCTGGCCTCTATGGCCCTTGTGCTTAGGGCCTGTTCTTGTGCTGCGATGAATAGTGCCTCCATGCTGTCTGTCAGTCCAGCAATCTCCAGCCACTGGTAGGTCTTGATATCAGCCACTTCACATCAGCCTCTATCTGACAGTGGTATGCACCATGTAGGGGCTTGTCCCTCCATGTTGTTTGCTCCTCCACCTCTTTGCCCTCATCAGGTTGTGTGTGTATATATATGTATGTCAATAACACACAACAAAGTAAGTAGATTATATTGCTAAATATTGCACAGATCAATATCCATACATTACACTATGAAAGCACAGTCATATCACTGTTGATTTACATGGTTTGTTCTAATAATACAGTTAACATATATAGAATTAAATATATAATGGCGCATGATGATTGGCACTGCCACCGGCAGAACACCAGAAAAACAAACTGTCAGAAGCAGGCAAACAGAATAGCACCACGATGCCAAAGGATGAGAGTGAGACCATCTTGGATCAACATCATATGGTGTCACATATTCATAAACCATGCAGCAATATGGCTTGTGCTTGTAAGTGTGATGTCCATAATAGCATTTACACATGATGCAATTTTACTGCTCTGTTGTCAAGATTTTCCCACTTTTTGTTTGTTCTTCATTTAATTTCAAGAATATAAAAGGTGTTAAATTGTTCATTTCTGTGGTGCAGTGCTGTACTGTCACATGCTATCCAATACACTGTGTTCAGTGTGCGCACATGTATGTGTTGTTATACTGTATCCATACACTCTACATGCTAACACATCATTTATTAAAGCTTAGTCTTTTGCATGTATGCATTAGTGCAGTATGTTTGGGTGTACATATTGGCATATGCACATACACTAATTAGTTTAATTGGAAGATGATGCATGAGTTTACTGGGTTAATGAGGCAGAATGGTTTTTGACATTAAGTGTGTAGTAAATGGGGCCTGGGAAACAGTCTGGTATCATATAGCACCAACTGTCTAACCAGATGTGTATTCATGGCTGATAATTCTCAGATAAAGTCATGATGTCATAGAATTAATTTACAATTTATATACAAACTGGTAATTTCTTGCCAGGTTATTTTTTGTTCCTTTGTTAGTCAACCAATTTAGTCAGAAGTGTGAGTCATTGTTAGTTCAATCCAGTGGACTCTCATATGTATTTAAATTATTTTTCCCCATACATGTAAATCTGGGATGGTGTTAAGTGAATGAGTGAGTACTAAAGTGTGTTTTTATGAGAATGATTTGGATTACTACTTGCAGGCGCCCCCCCCCTGAGTAGTGAATATTTTCCTCACATCTATTTAAATGCCTCCTGGGTGTCATACATTTACTTTGATGATGGATGCACTTTGACCGAATAGCATAACTGGAAAAGCACATAGACTGGGTCAAAACTTCAATTAGGCTACATCTTCAGGCCACCCCGCTTAAAATGTGTTTACCCTTAAAAACATAGATTAAATGTTGCCGCAAATAAAATAGCCTACTGGCACAGAAATATAAATGACATGACTCATATTTTGTTTTTTCTCTGTGAAAATGAAGCTTATTTGTTTAAAGACTACTTCGACATTTTGGGAAGATGTGATCTTCTATGAAGACAGTGAGAGTAAGATGTAAAGATGGATCATAGTAATCTCTGTGCACTTCATGAAGAGGTGGGGTTTAGGTCCAGAATGTGTTTAGCCTAGCTAAGCTCAAAAACTAGAAGCAGGGGTGAAGGCCAAGTGGCATTTTGTGAAAATCATCCTGCTGTGCAATGAAGAGACTCAAAACACAGTATTGGACATTTGAGGGTTTACTCACGAGAGAGCCAAAGGATTGGTACATCATGACAATTTAAAGTGTCTAAAAAACAAGCAGTATCAGTTGACACACCTACAAACTTTCCCATACACACACAAAAAAAGTGTCTCCTGTCACTTAAGCTGCTGTTTCCTGTTATTTGGATAACAAATTCTGGGAACAGTCAATTTCCCTCACCTATCCAACTTTGGCCAAAGTCATGTCAGGTCATCTACACTATAATGGCTGTCAAACTCATTGTGTAATGATGTGTGCATATACACATAATATTAATGAATAGGTTATCTAGTGAATTTTGAAACAGGCTATAGCTACTATAAATATTATTTGACAAGTCTGGGCACATTTAATGGAGCTTGGTGAGCCATTTTCTCTTGCTGGTAGTGTTTGCTGTACACTTAGGTGAAACTGATAATCTATACACAGTGCAGTACAGTACATAGAGGGACAAAACTGTGTTTCCCTGGTCCCGTTGCAAAACAAAAGACTGAACATAAGATGCAAACAAAGAGATAAAAAAAACATATACTTAACAAGATACAAGACGGTGATTAAAAAATATATATGTATAAATACAAATAGTGAGTCTGAGATAGTCTGGTTTACTGTGCAGGGAGCAGACATTTCTTGAGAAAACATTTGGGAGAGCTGGAGTTAGCCATTAGCTTTACACAAACACTTTTTCATTGCCACTTTAACATTTCCTCTCACACCTCCACCAACATCTCCTCGCTTGGATGGCTCGGTGCTGCAGCTGCAGCTTCAGGCTTAGGTCCTCGTAGCAGGCTAAAGGCTGCACAGCTTCTCTGTAAGAGTCGTTTCATGATTGTCAGGAAGTTGGTTCTTAAAAATCTAGCAATGTGCAAAAGTAGTAGTCATTTATTTCATCTTTTTACATCGTGAGAGTGATCCCAATTCTGTTATGTACCAGCAGTTCTATGAGAATTACCATCCTGTTTTCTTTGCAACTTTGTGAGCCTGTAAAGCCCTTTGAGATGACACGCTGTGATTTAGGGCTCAAGCTAATGTTGGCTACGTAAACATGAACTTGAAATAGCTGCATCAGTAAGCCTTTAGCTGCAGTTAGTAGAAAGCTATACAATTAGCAACATTTTCTTTCCATCTCTGAAACACCTTGCGGATGTTCAGACATGTTTTATTTTCATGCATTGTCAGATTTATAAAAAGCATCTAAAAGAGAGTCTGTCTTCCTGTTTGGGGTTGTTTTGCAGTGTAAAGGCGTGTTGTCAGTGCTGGAATAGCAACTGTTTCTGGAACATTCTCCGCCATTGAATCAGGCTTTCACCCGAAGAGAATTTCTAAAGCCCGAAACTAAAGTAAAGAGGAGGTGCAGTGGTCTAGTTTTTTTTTTTTTCTTTCATACCACTTGAACTATGCTATGCTGAAGGAACAGATAGACATGAATTTCCTAAATCATCTGAAAATTCTTTCAAAGTGTTTCGGTCATGTTACACTACATCGTGACCTCTCTTTATCATCACACATATTCATGTTTACCTTGACAAAGTGGGACCTTAACCAACAGTCCATTTTACTGGGACAGAGTCTCGACCACTTACTCTCCCGCTGTGTATTTTGTTTTATAGCAGTATGTTGCAAAGTCAGAGGCTTAAATATGATGAGTGTAGAGTCTAACAGGAAGAGATGGGGGAGAACATGTGGGAAGAGGGATGGATAATGTGACCATAACAGCTTCAGCAGACAGATGGCTTTCATATTTGACAAGATATTCACATGTCCGTGTATATAACACACACACACACACACACACACACACACACACACACACACACACACACACACACACACACAGAGGGACATGTGTATGAGTATCTGTACCCAACTGGAGGTGTAACAGTAGCTCATTAGAGCTCTCACACCACACCACACACTGCAGGAATGTGAGAATTGAAAATAATACACACAGAGAGGAAACACACACAAGGGACAAAACAAATAGGGAAGAAAGAAAGAGGATGAAGATGTAAAGGTGGAAAAAAGGTGGAGAGTTTGAGCAATAAAGGAGGAGATTTAAGAGAGTTTGTGAGGTGGAAAAGTCAGTAGAAAGGATAAAAGAGGAGGACAGGCGGGAAAAGGTAAAGAGGGAGACGAGCGCGTCAGAGCTGTTGTAAATGAGTGTGTGTCTGCAAGCTCATTGTCTGTGTGCATGTGTGTGCGCCTCTGACTTGCAAACCACTTCTGGGACAGAAGATCTACTGCATCCATTAATCTCATTTTAATAATTAATGCCATCTTCTCCAGAAGGAGTTTTGCCTGGACTGTGAGACATTTAGTGCTCTCTGGTAATTGCCATATTAGTTTATTCTTGCCTATTAGACCAGTGTACAGCCAGAAGAATGGTCTAAATGTATAGTATCTATTCAGCTGCATTATTTTGCTTTCCAAGGCAATCTGCTGCATGGATCACCAATTAAATACCTTTTTTGCTAATGTATGTTGCACCTTGTGTGACTAAAGGCAGATTAACTTCTGCTATTAATGCTGTTGAATGTGTGTGTGTGTGGAAGTGTTGTGAGTGTCTGTATACCTCAGCCACTGTTGCAGATAAACGACCATGCTTCAGAGCTTTTATAAATTGATTTGGCCTGTACAATTAGAGAGATTCAGGATTCACCATCATTAGCTACTTTTGCCTGTAGATGATAAATTAGTTTCCATCCCTCATTTTATCAGTTCAGCATCATGTGTAAGATTTAATACTGTAATATTTACAAACTTAAATATTTACAAATACTGCAGTGTATTAGCAGAGGTTTTTGATCATTTTTAGCCTTGCTAGCACTGTGGCTCCACAGATGTGCTGCTTCAGAAACTGTATACTATGCACTACATATCTTTGTTCAACATACTTTTGGGTATACACACAGTAGTGTGTATCTTTTTAACACATTCTCACTCTGACCTTGTCACATATTGACATTTGGTCATGGATGGTCATGGTTTCCATGTCAAGATACAGCATGCAAGGTACCCTAGATGTATTGGTTGTTGATGTTGAGGGATGGCAGAGCTTGTCATGGAGCTCTGCCTGTTATATGCATTGTCTGTTTTCAAAATACACTTCTGTTTTCACAGGAAATGTACGATTTGCATACAGTCTCTTTCAAAAAAACACACACCACATTGTTACAATGCCATGAATTGATGGTGTTTTTCCTTCAACAACAAATGCACATGGTTACATTTTGCCAACACATGCATGTTGTTGGGTTTAGGCAACAAAAGCACGTGGTGGGGTTTAGGAGAAAAGAACAGGGTTAAGCTTACTATTTTACAGGAGGTGAACACCGGCCTCCCAGGTGAAAGTCTTCGGTTGTTGGACCCATCCACCACCTGCAAATTGCAGTCAGTGACGTTAGCCTTTAGTGATCGAAAGGCTAACGTCAGAATGCTAACAAGCTGACGTTTTGCAGGTATAATGTATATGTGTGTACCAAATTTCCATGGCACAACATCCAAATATTTTTTGAGATATTTCAGTCTGAATCAATGTGCTGGAGTGACAAACTGACACACTTTGAGCCATGCTACTAGCATGGCTAACAAAAAGCCCGAACTATGTTGTACCAGCAACAGAGCTCTATAATTACGTAATATGTCATCCATCTGTCTCCCTATAACAATACTTCATAGAGAGTTTCCTTTGCACATCAGTCAGCAGACTCATGACCAAAGTTGTTTACCTCCAAGGAGGTATTTATTACTTATTGACATTACAGAGCTGCTTCTATCGCTTTTTATCAAGATTGTCATCACTACTGCGCTGCATTGAGGGGTATTTATGCTGCCGTAGTGTCCAGTGTTTGCTCACTGTAATATTTCACCAGACCAATAGCATGTTAGTATGTTATTTCTGTCATTTGGTAGGTCCACCTCTTTTGGTCCATACTGAAATATCTCGACATTTATTTGATGGACTTTTTGTGAAGAATATTTAAGACGTTTGGATACTCTGGTTCAAGGACTTGTTCAACTCAATGGTGTCGGCTAGGACAGATGCGCTGATGCAGGAGGTTCCATTTCAGTATTTTATTTTAAGGCAATTTAAGCTGGTTTGTCTAACAACAGAAGAAAAGATGTAATAATATTAAACTAGACACAAATTTGTAATAAATAATAATCCAACAAAAGGTAGTTTAACTTCAAACACAATAACTATAAACCTAGGAACCAGAAAATAAGTTAACTGAACCTTAATCAACACAACAAATACATAATTATATTGTAATGTTACTATAAATGCATTAAATAGGAAAGTGAAGCTGGTCCACATGCTCCTTTGTTCTCCAGAGAAACTGATTGCCACCTGTGAGCTTGCTGCTACATATAGACTCTGGGCTCTACCTACTGAGGAAGAGGGAGGCATGAAGGAGTAGTTGGGGATTTTCCATACAGGTAGATGGGGGCAGGTAAAGGGGTGCTTCGGATTTTCCACAGATTGGATTGGACAAACAATTGTGAACATACATTAATGTTCTGCTTGTGATAAATCCTACTTGCGTGACTTTTTCTTTACCACCATCATGAGGTTAACATTTGTTGTTCTGAGTGAAATGTTTTGACAACCACTGGATTGATTACTACTAAATTTGGTTTGATGAATTTGGTCAGACATTGATGTTCCCCAGAGGTTGACCTGTTAGAACTTTGGTGATCACCTGACATTTTCTCCAGTGCCATCATCAGGTTAAAATTTTAATTTGTCCAATACCCTCCCGTCCCATTCCCATCACCCTCGGCTAAACTTTGTGTTTTGTGCTCATTAGCAAATGCTAGCACGCTAAGACACTACACTAACATGGTAAACATTATAACTGATAAACATCTGCATGCATTAGTAAGGACTGTATCAGCAGATAATTAAAATTCTATAACTACTAAAATCAGCTGGGTTCTCCTTTTGTTATTAATCTTATAATTGTACTATAATCAAAAGACAGACATTATTTGTATCACACACTGTTTATGGAGTGCAGTGTTTGACACTGACTGATGTGAATGTAGCTTTTGAAGAGCGCTGTGCCATGGCAAAATAATTAACACTGTTGGGAACGCCAGGTTCATTTGATTGAAATTAAAGAAAAACATGAGACTAAGTGCTGTGAAGAGAGGCTCCAAGCGGACACACAGTCTCGTCCAATTTTCTAACTTTAATGTGCACTCTAATGTGTCCTTCAGTATTCTCAAGTGTACAGTCACTGAGAGGAGAAAACATTATGCGAGACATCACCTTTCAATGAGAAAAAAGCATCAAGTTTCCTTCTGTTTGAATCTGAGGCATCCCGAGATTGAATGTTAAAATGTAATGTGTGGATTCATTTGTACTGATCAGCAACCTCATCAAATATTAATTGCAGTCATTTGCAATTGTAAATTCCACTCTGGCTTTCAGTATGAAATTTTAAACTCAACACTACAGATATACTGATGAATCCTATGTAGTGTTTCAAAGCCTGCCTCGTACATTAGCCTGTATCCAACAGTCAGAGCTTTTCCCTCGAACCAGCAGGGAAACCCTGAAGAAAAACTCTCCCACTGTTCCACTCTGCTGGCTCCTGTGAGAATATTTCATAATGCTGACTTGTGACAGTGCTTTTTGGGGGTAAAGTAAACGGCAGAGACGGAGCAGCTCCCTCAAGAGAAGAGACACTAGAGAGAGAAAACCCCAGAAAGAGAAGGAGGATGTTTAAGAACCATTTAAAAATCCACACTCCTCCCTCCAACGGCGCTCAGGAACTGAAATAATCTCATTCCTCCTTTCATGAAGCTGTTTGGTTAGAGAGCAGCCCTAACTCAAACACAGACAGACACTAAATTTAGTTTGACTTGTGTGTGTGTGTCTGAGAGTGGCGGCCTGTACTGTAAGAGTGTGTGTGGGTTCACAGCTTACATAACTACACTCTTCAGGAGCGTGCGTGTGTGAGTTGGGGTGTGATTGTGTATTGGTGTGAGAAACACAGAAAGTGTGTGTGTGGCCTCTGTGTTCTGATTTGACACAGCTTTGTGAGAGCCCACAGTCTGCCCCGAGCACTTTATCTACTTTGTGTGCGTGTGCGCATGCCTGTGTGTGATTTTGTGTTTGGGTGTGATACTGAGGTTATCTCTTTATACATCTGCTCAGTGTGTGAAAAACTAGGGTATATCGGGGGTTATGTTTTCAGTGTGTGTTTTATTGCGCCCGTGTGTCTAATAGACTGTCTTTGCAGTTGTGTGCATTTGTGTGTGTATCTCCTTGTGTGCACAAGTGTAATTGTTTGTGCATGTGTTCCATGTGTGTTTGTGTGGTCAAAATGAGCTGTCTTATCTGAAATTGCTGCACAAAATTGCTCAAAATGACAGATCACTATTTTATCCTGCACCATACACACAAACGCACACACACACACACACCTACACACACCTGTCCTGTCAGTGTACTATAACGTATTTATTAAAATAACAACTGTGGAGACGATGCAGTACAGTTGAACTTACAGTCGGCCCAGTTCATTTTGTCCTTAAGCTCCTGGTACCAGCTAAACTATTAAGACATATATTTCCCTGCCCCCACACACACACACGTACACATCTACATCACTAACAGTGCACCATTGTACTGTACTTACAAACGGCAAACAACGTAACCTTATTGGTCTCACACAGAGGTCTACAGTGGCCTGCTGTTCTGCAGTTGTCTCACTTAGGTGTCATACCATCCATCATCCCCTCCACCTCCCGGTGACAAAGTCAGCTAATATACAATGTCACTTACGAAACACTGATATGATACATATAAAACATTACAATGCATTGGATCAGTGGATTGACAGAGATGTACAATTTTCCTTTGGCAACTGGGCTGGTTTGCACCTGGTCATGTCCCTACTCGTTGTGTGTTTCCCACATTCTTCATTTCTTTCAAAAAAGGACAGTTTCAAACATTTTCCTCACTCTTAACTTTGTATTAAGGATTTCATATCTTGCTTTGCTAATGTAGCCCCTCTCAGCCCTCCCTGTGCTCTGCCTTAAACTCCCAAATACAATATATTTCTTCTTCCTTCTCTTTTGGAAGTGGATGATGTGCTCACTCTGTTCTCTGCACCCACCCTAGAAAACTACCTGTCAGATTAGATCATGGCCACACACTGAAGAACCAGCCTCTGTGATCACACACAAATGTGGCTGTATCCAGGTATTCTGCGAACTCCGACCTTACTTCTCATGGCTGGCATGTTTTACTAGCACAGTTTTGTCTGATTTGTAGGGGGAGCTGAAGCAGAATCAGGGCTCAGCCGGCTCCTGTCACCACCAAGGTTACGGTAATACGCTGGCAAGAGGGGAGATTCATATTTCATGGCTCACTGAGTTGGATCCACACCTTACGGATGCTTTGAAGCATATGCAGAGTTTTGGTCACTGAACTGAGGTTTGGTCGCTGGACTGCGAGGGATAAATCAAACTGTTCTGTTAAGGAGTTTCACCTTTGAGCTAATGTGGGAGGAAAGTGCAGCTGCAGGTTTCCACTTTGGAATGGTGACGTTTTTCCAGCTTTTGAATGAGGTACACCTATGCTCTTCCAATTTGTCATTGAACTGAAGTTGATGGTGCCTTTATTTTCTCCAATCCTGGCAGAGGTTCGGCATGACCTTGTGTTTCTTTTTTTCCAACTTCCTGAGTTACATCCTTACTTGTTCATGTTTTCCATCTTTGAAACCTCACAGGATTCCATTTCAAACTGTGAAACTCCCTCTGGAACACCAGGAAATTGGAGGATTTTTATGTTACTGTCTATTTCACTGCTATTTTGCTGTTGAAAAATATCTAAAGACTCCTCTCCAGATGCGTAGGTCTAAAGGTCGAAAGTGAATAATTGGTTGGGGCTTTTTAAACTCTTGAAAAATCACCTGGTACGCTCTCCAACCACTTACTGAAATGAGCTTGTTGGTGTGCTGGATATATCTGGGAGAAGAATATTTGTGTGAAATACCTGAAACTTGCCGAAGTTTTTTGTACTTTTTCCCATGTCTTGACAACCTCCCCTTCTTAGCCTGAGAGCAGCTTTCTTCTATTCAGCCAGGTATATGCATATTGCTCTCCTGTCTCTGCCTCTGCTCCTAACGTTGTAATTATCTCCAACACTTGATAAAACCCTCAGGCTCACTCCCTCTCCCTCTCTCAATCTCGCTTTATTGCCATCGTTATATTGCACTTAATCATCCCTTGGTGCTTTACTCTTGTTGGTTTCTGATCTATCCTTCCTCGTCTCACGAGTTCTCCGTCTCCTGTCATCCTCATGTTTGCTCTTTTCTCTCTCCCTGTCCTCTCCCTCCTCTTCTCTGCACTCTCACTGTCTCTCTTTTTGCCATTCTCAGGCAAAGTATGTTTTCCCTGTAATGAATTTGCCAGAAATAGGTCAAATAGCACACTACTCGCTCCCTGCTTCCCCTCTCTGTCTCCATTATTCCACACCTAGTTTTACTTCAAGCTTGTTTATTCTCTCCACCTCCAATCTCTGCTCCTTCACAAGGCTCTGCTTTCATCGTATGGTTGCAGGTTTAATCTCACGCCTCTCATACTTGTGCACGCCTGCCTACTGACAGGATTCACTTTGATACTTTCGCTACATGTGCTAAAAGGTATATCCAGTTTCAGGGATGCAGGAAGTCTACTGCACTTACTCACTGGTGCTTTGACATCTTCCTCCATCTGTGTCAAAATGATGCTTTTAATGCCAGTGGAACGCTCTGTAACGTTGCTATGTAAAGCGATACACCTACACGCATTAATATTCATGTTAAGCTGCAAACAAATCGATGGCTTTGTTGTCTCACACTGTGTTTAAAGACAGTTTCGTGTTGCAAGCTAATGTTGCGAAGTCTACCACTGACCCCTGTTTCTTTGAATGTCTTGCTTTATTAGGTACACAAATTCCAGCTCATTAATTCATATTAGGCGCTGAACAGCAGGACCCCGACTGCGCAAGGGTGTGTGTGTGCTTCTGTTTAAGCTTATTATTTGAAACAAACACAGAGGGAGGAGTACATTAAATCAACACAACTCGGAAGTTGAGATGAAATGTACTCCCACGCCGTGATCACGTAGGTTATAGTGTTTGCCTTTTTGCATCGGCCTAGCTTTTAATTTTCTTTGATACCCTTGGTGGACTTGTTACTGAATTTTTCTGTATGCTTTGTGTGTGTTTTCCAGGATGGTGGAATACTCGCTGGACTTGCAGAACGTCAACTTCACCGCCATCAGAACAGTGAGGGTACTACGGCCACTCAAAGCTATTAACAGGGTGCCAAGTAAGTCACAACGTCACTTTAGACTGGGTTTTCCTGTTACTAAAATTTATTCAATGCATCATAACACAATCCTAAGCCAAAAGGAGGGAGTGAACTTTGGCTGCTTTCACATGATATACGGCCTCAGCTTTGTGTTTCTAACTAAGTAAGGCACAGAGCTGGTGCCAACACTGATATCTCGTCAGATGATTTTTCTGCTGTTTATAAAAGAACATTTAAATTCACGCTGAAGAAAAAATATAAATATATCTGAAAACAGAGAGATGAAAGGGTGTTCATTAATGTAATGCCGTCTGTGGCTCTCATTCAGCACCATGGACAGCTGCCTGCTGGGGCAGCCAGAGTCTGGTTTCTTGGTCGCTCTCCGAGGTGCTGAACATGAGACATGAGTCATTGAGCCAGAAATACCTCAAGTGTGAACACGTTTAGATTTGATGACAACAGGCTATACTTATTACATGTTGGAGAGAGTTGGACTTGGCTTTGAGCTGTTTACTGTAGAGCTAAGGTAATTTTAACTACTGTAGCATACAACTAATCAAAATTGTATTTGTGGCACTATTTATTTATTTTTTTTACTGTGTAGGGCTGCCCCCAACTAAGACTTTTCCTTGTCGACCAATAGTCACCATTTAGGGCCATTAGTCGACTAGTCATCTGCATGTTTACTATATTAATTTAATTATTAAATCATAAATTTTGGGTTGGGTGACACAATGGTTTGAGTTGAAGGTGTGAGAAAGAATAGTCTCAGTAACATTGTTAACACTGTGCTACATTACAGAGAA
>JAPZEB010000020.1:16118718-16128894 GCA_029783705.1 Chaetodon striatus | reverse complement strand
GGAATAACCGCAGGTACCAGCCCTGGAAATTAACCTGACTCCTGTCTGACTGCTGAGCGTGGACACTTCCTGTGTCTCACCTTTCAAATTAAATTCTCACATGAGCCAGTCACATATGTTTTGATCTATTTTGACAAGGTGCAGCTCCGAAGAGAGTTTAACTTTTTATTTATTTATTTATTTATTTATTATGTCTGAGAGGCTATAAATAAATATAAATACACGCGTTTATCTGTATAGCACCTTTCAACAATAAGGCAAATTGCAGCACATACCACAAGACAATATCAAAAGACACAATAAATGGATTCAAAAAAGGTAAAATAAAATTGGAATTAAAAAAAAGAGCTAAAATAAAATAAAAGTGATAAAACAGGAGAATAAAAATTACAGTGCAGCCACTGTGCTGAGAAATATATGAAAGTATTATCACAACCTTTACTCTATGTCTAGGGGAGCATCTGAAGTCATATGTTTGCTCAAAACCTTTGAAAACATGAGACCAAAATTAGTTGCTGGACCACTTTAACCATGAATTTTCTTTTATTTACAGAGAAGTGATTAACAGATAAACTAAACTAAAACTAAAATCTCTGAAAAGAGAAGCAAACAAGGCGTCAGCGTCTCCAAGGCCTACTTAACAAAAGAAAACCCAAACTAACCAGCAAATAAAAACTCACTTGATTTACAGAACTAAACAACAAGACATTACTAACCTCCCTGACTAGCCACAGAACAGAAGTGAAGCAAAACTAAAAGGCAAAGAACTCCTGCAGGGCTTGGAGTGCATACATTTTAATTAACAAGTCAGTGGCGAAGGCAAAGTCTTAACCCTTGATTAAGTTTAAGTTTTCTTGGAGTTTGTTCCAGATGAGCGATGCATAAAAACTAAAAGCAAGCTGGGCCCGGGTGATCTGAGAGGTCTGAAAGGAGATACTGAAGACAAATGTATAATGAAGCTCAAAGAAAACACAAATGGATTTAGCTGGTAAATCTTAGATGAAGTTATGTGTGTTGATCTGACAACAGTGGCATCAGAGATATCTTTGTGTTTCATAGCAGAGGTTGAGGCTGTAATGAGGATGTGAATGGGTGCTCAGTATATTGTACTGGCCTGGGTTCACATCCCATTTCATACTGTATATTTTTTTTCACCAGTTGTTGCAAACTTTTCCAAACTTTACTTTCCTCACATCCACAATGAACTGCCGTCTCACCTTCGTAAACAAACCATCATGTACACATGAACAGGCAGCTACTGTAGTCAGCTGGCAAGTTGCCCTGGAAGTAGATCACTACACAGTACTGGAAGGTTCTTTAAAGTTGTATAAACTTGAGTCGCACTTTAGTCAGCAGCTGCTCCACAGGTATTGTAGAAATAATCAGCTAAGGAAAAAAAATAGTGTGCACTGGAGATTTTTTGTATAATTAGGGAAACATCCAAGAGTGTTGCATCGTACCTCAGCAGAGTTTTATTTCACAAGGACCACAGTGATGACTGTGCAGACATTTTATCTTTTAGCAGTAGCTATAGTCTGTGAAGTCACCTTGGTCATTAATTCAGCTTTTCATCACTTTAACTGGTTCCTATAGTGGAGTACAATAACAAATGAACAAAGAAAAGTACAGACACTCAGACATATGCAGACATTTTGCCTGCGATTTCGAGTGTCTCCAATATGGATGATGGTGCAATTTAAAGTTTAGTTGTTTTAATCATTTTTTTTACAGTGGGGAAAAACAAGTACAATCACCAAGATACATAGGTAAGAAGAATTCAGCAAAACCCAGGTTATGTTCAATGACAACATTTTAATGTTTCATTTCAACACTTCTTAAAATCTTGTTGTTTATAATATGTGTGCAGGCAACTACAATAAGGTTCAACTCAACTGGTTGTGGCAGTGAAACTATGGCTGAGGTAGATTTAGGCAACTAAAACACCTGGTTAAAGCTGGGAAAGATCACAATTGAAGTACAAAAATGAACTTGGGTATCCTGCATGGAATACAGACACATTATAATACAATATCCTGTCCACCACCCCAACCTCTAGGTACATTCTACCTCCCTACATAAAGGGCACGCTACTTCCTGCATAAGCACTGAATGTTAAAGGGACAGGGAGTGCCCATAGCAGAGTGTTACAGATATCAGCCATAGAGATGTCTACCCTCTCTCCAATATCATGGAACTAGATGGCACTTGGCTTGTGGTGCTCAAAGCATCAAAATTATACATTTGAAAACTCAACAGCAATGTCTCTTTCTAGAAATCATGACCCTGTTACTCAAGATAATCCACAGAATCCATTTTTTTTTCAGCAGTTTTATGTAGGAACAATTTTCACCAATCGTATTACCTTGCAGAAGGAAGTGTGCATCTACTCATGGACGAGAAGCTCAAAGCACCAAAAAGATACCTGTGAAAAACTCAACTGCAATGTCTCTTTCCACAAATCATGACCCAGTTAATTAAGATAATCAACAGACCTTGTTGTGAACAATGTATGACAGAAATTAATTTCTCTCTTAATTTCTCAACCATACTACACCCACCAACTGTATCACCATGCAGAAGGAAGCGTGCATCTGCTGCTAGCTCACCTAGCATGACTGAGCAAGATAACATTACAGCTCAGCCACGGAGGACGCCATTAATGTTTAAATCTCATGCTATCATGAACATGAGCCTGTTGTCCATGACTAGATGCACACTTCCTTCTGCGCAGTGATACGGTAAGTGGATGTAGTTTGGTAGAAAGAAAATAGTTCCTACATAAAACTGCTGACAATACGGTTGGTGGATTAGCTTGAGGAACCAAGTCATGATTTCTGGAAAGAGACATAGCTGTAGAGTTTTACAAATGTACTTTTCTGATGCTTTGAGCACCACAAGCTGAGTGCCATCTAGTTCCATTGTATCTGAGAGAATGCAGACATCTCTACAGGCGGTATCTGCAACACTTGGCTACTAACACAGAAACAGTCTAGATTGATAAATAGTGCTACAGGTAAGAGGGAAATATATATTTTTGATTTGGGGGTGAACTGTCTCTTTAAGCACAGGTTATAAAATGTGAAGTGCTTATTTATCATCAATGTGTATTCAGTTCTTAGGACACTGGTCCTCTGATTTTAGACATCAAAAATAATATGTTTCTGTTTACTTTATCAAAAATCCCATCCTCAAACTGATGATGATGATACTCATTAGTGTTTCATGGCACGGCACCTCCTTTTTTTAACCATTCTTTGTACAATCTGAGTTAAAAAACCTGCGCTGAATGGATTAAAAACAACTCTTGTACGATTGTAAGACTGGGTCTGGTGTTTACAGCTCCATCTTGCTTGCAGATGCCTCCCATCCCGGTATTGTTAGTGACACATCGAATGCTGCTGTACTGATACTGTGCCACACCATTGTTCATCCTGGATCAAATGGGCCCCATGAAGCAGCACCATTGTAACTGCAGAACCATACATGTCGACACAAACCTGGCTGACAAATGCAGCCCAAATGCCTCGTTGTCTTGGCTGTGATTATGTAATTTTGATTGTGTACCTGTTGTTTCTATGAGCTGGCCCGGTGCTTTGCAGGTGCAGATGCAGTTTCGCTTGTGGGCAAATTGATTTTGTCTTTCAAACAGTGATGGACATCCACACAAAAATAAAAACGGAAAGAGTAAAATTTCAGTACTAAGGTCACATTTCATCTCTGTTCAGCCGGGGTGTTGTATACTGTGAGCTACACAAGTAGTTTCATCCTGTGTGAGGAAACAAATCCCAGAGTACACCAAGCGCACAGGGCTATTTAAATTCCTAAAAAGCAATTTGATTCACCCTGAGCTGTTCTAATTTGGACAAAATCTCCTCAGCACCCAAACCCATCACTGGAGCGATGCTCAAACGTTGTGAAGTGCGTTTCCGAGAGTGCTGCTTAGTCTCTGTCCTTTTTGATGAGAATAATCAGAGCTCGCTTCTACTTGCTTTTGTGCTTTATGGGTCTAAATTGCACCTAGCAGGCAATAATTTTAAGAAGCTATGAGTACTCTCTAAGTCGGATATGCTGGTGCTTGAAGTTAATGTTGTTTTGCTTCCTTCATGAGTATAATTGCTAAACCTCCCACTGCTCATAAATCTGCAACATAAACTATTCGAGCAATTGAGTTTTTTCTTCTCTGAAAGCAGGTGGAGCGAATTTGTTGTTCACAGGGGAATGTGTTGATCTCTGTATTTGTCACATACATGAGTGTTCACACATGGAGGCTATTTAAACATGCATGTGGTCACAGTGAGACTGTTAATGTACCTGATGTAAATAATACTTATATATATAATACTACGTCAGTATTATAGCAACAAACAGAACCTTTGATACTTTGTCCGAATGCGTTCAAATGACCTGTGTTTTCGCTTTCTTGACAGGTGATCTCTTGTCCTCACATAGTAAATAAACAATGACTGTCCTCTCTTTGTCACTCAGATTAATCATGATACCAATTCTATAACCTTAAGCATGACCATTACCTTTCTCAATTCTTATCAGAGTAGTTTTGGTTGCCTTAAAGGTTTAAGATTCTGTGTGTAACTTTCAGAAAATCCTTGTTGTTGGTGAAATCTGCAGTCATCATCCTGTTGAGCACCTGGGTATCGGCCCTACGTGACATACGCAAGGCTGAACGTAAACTGGCAATATAGTGATAGAATGGAAAATAAATAAGCCTACAATCCTATTTAGATCAATGTTTCCATCTGTAATGTTCCTATATTTCATTTGATTTCATATTTCACTAAGTAGCTTGTCATTTGCCAATTACTTTATTAATTTATCAGCAAACGTTACAAAGAAACCAGCGGGAGCTAAATTAGTGAGCTTTGTGGTTAGCCTACTCAGCTAGCTATAACTTAGCTACGTAACATGGATATGGTGTTGGTTGCTTTGTAACATAAGCTGATGAAGCAATTGCAAACCAGCCCTGGAAGTCTGGATGAACTAGCTAATGTTAGTCACTGAAAACTGTTTTTTGATATGTTAGCTAGCTAGCAAGCAGTTCTTCCACATTAGCAAGCAAGCTAACATTTGCTAAGATTAGCCAGCTCAAACCACAATATTATAGTATATTTGAGTGTGTCCTCCAGGATTTTTTCAGCAGCCGGGGCGATGAAATTCTGAAATTGGGATATTGATTTAATGAATTTATTGTTCTATCAGATGGCAAATGAGACAAACGTTAGACAGTGCACCCCACAGTCCTGCAGATTAGCGTGCTTCACTGGACATAACATGCAGCCAGGGCAAACCCCTGCACTAATGAAGGTCCATTACTGAACTGCCACTGCAAAATGCATGCACTGCAAAATCCTAGTCATTAGTTAATGTTAGCAGACTCCATTTCTAAGCTAACGTTAGCTAGTGTTGCACACTGTTAGCACTGTAGCAGAGCTGAGAGGCAGGGCACTTGGGAGCGCACATAACATCACATCCTTTGGGTTTTCCCACAAAATTTGTCCCAGGTTCTTTACATAGAAGTCATTCCACAGCTGTTATTGGCAACCACCAAAGTTGAGGATGGTCTCAGTTCTTCAGTTAAGTTTCAGTTTGTTTACCAATTGGCAGTAAAAAGCAGTTAATACATGTAAAAAGTTAGATAAAGAACCTCTATCTCAGACAGACCATAAGTGACAGGTGACAAAACATCCATGAGTTATTGTTTGCATCAGTCATATATATGGTTGGAAGGCGAACAAAAAGTTTTTGGTGTAGGTGTGATGAGTTGTTGTTTTATAGGCCACATGTATATAAAGAGAGATATTTTTTTTAGTGTGAGAGGAGCTGTGCTCACCAGATGCCATGAAAAACCAAACTTTCTTAACACTGCACTCCTTAGTGTAACAGAGCAAATACTAAACAAAAGCTATCTATAAAGTGTTCCACTCTGTAGGTTTTGCATTGCAAGTTTGTGTTTTAAACTTTCATTACATCCCTAATGGCAACCGATGTTTTTGTGCAAGGTGGACTTAATTTGCAATTGAATGGGTTGCACGGCTCTCTGTTGGGATGAAACACAAACAAGTCATTTGAGTCTATAGCATGTTTACAGCTGTAATCTGGGAGTTTTATGAGCAGCGGTGGCTTTTTATTCACTGAGCTTCCTATTTGACATTTAAAAGGCAATGTATTGTACTGGCCTATCAGTAAGACAGCTTAGAAGCAGGACAGAAAAGAAGCAGTATAAGAAAGTCAAACATTTTGTACAATAGAAAGGATAATAGAAAAAAGAACCTCCCCTTGCACTAGATTGATGCTTTCTTTGTGGTTTAGTCAGCAACATTTCAATAAGGATTCTGAATTTGGGTTAAAGAAGCATAAAATAGAAGAAGAAGCAGGTGAGAAGGGAAAAGAAGAGACACAAAGAGAGACAAACGAGGGAGGGAGGCAGGGATTATCCAGCTCCATGAAGGATGGGAGAAGATAGACGGGAGGAAGAGAGGGATGATGAGAGGAGAGATGCTGGGGGGACTCAGATGAGCATGCTATTACGATGATGGATAGAGCCGAGGAGACAAGTGCAAGGGATGGAGGGAGATGGAGATAAAATGAGCAAGGGACGGAGAGGACGGAGGACCGGAAAGTGGAAGATCTGATGAGAAAAGGGAGTTGATTAGATCTTAGAGAAAAGGAAGAGGCAATGCAGCCATTGCACTTGTGTTTTTTATTATTGTTATTTTGTGTACTGACATGCAGGTGGATTGACAAGCAGCACTATCACAACAATTATTCATACGCACACAAACACACACAGACTCAATTGCAATACATTGTCCTCAGCTTTAATGAACTACTGTTGGCTGAGGCATAAATCCCAATGTTGCAATTTCCCTCAGACCTTGAGTATAAGGAAGATGGCAAAACACACACACACACACACACACACACACACACACACACACACACACCACTTGAAGCCGTCACGGTCCCATGTACTGTACCTTCAAGACATTTGCAGTAATTGGATGGCTTCAATGTGCCAGCCATTAATGCAGACAAATCTGAGGCTCATGTTTGAGAGACTGGAATAAAATGGCAGCCTGTTTACCAAAAATGTCATTGTAGGTTTTACCTTTGGCTGGTGAATCCTTGTTTAGCCATGGTGATTATTTCATTCTAAGCTAACTAGCCAGAAGCTCTCACAGCTGTTCCTGGAGAAAGCAAAATTAAATGTGGCTGCTTGTAAGAGGATGTTGGATAATTATTTGCCACACAATTACTGGCCAGTGCCAATGTTCAGAGCATTGTTCAAAGTGCAGGGAGCAAAAAGTAATCTGGTGGAGGTTGCGGTTGGATAGGCATCTGTCAACTTTCATGCCAAAGATGGGAGATTGTGCCCTGTAAAATTCCAACAGTTAATGCTGTTTTTTGTTTGTTTGTTTGTTTGTTTTTTTAATTATTATTATTTATTTATATATTTACCAGGAACAGTGAGTTTTCACCTCAATGTAAATGTGCCAGAATCAGCTAATAAGTTAATTTTCATCTGTAGTCCCTGGGCGGGACTTAACAAATTATTACAGTAAAATTATCCACAAAGGTCTCTTCCTCTCCAGAATAGATTGACCTGGTGATTTAAACCTGTAAAAATACAAAATAAGGCAGTTTCAGGTTTAAAAATTGGCGATTCTGCAGTGCTGCTCATCGTGAAGGGGCTGCTTACTATGGTTACCAATGTGAAAATGTAAATGACCATATCTAGAGCGAGTGTTTAGTTTATTTGTTCTGGGCCACCGCCTCTGTTGTTAGATATGGTGTTATATGCCTAAAGTTAGTCAAGTTAAATTTGATAGCACTGGCCACCTTTTTAAATATGCTTTTTAAACAACATATTAAAATCTAGAATGATCCAAGAGTATTGAAAATTAGACTCAATCAGACAACTTAAGCTTTTATCCTTTAACAAAAAAATCAGGTTGGTAAGTCTCTGTTGGTTTCTGTGTGAAAGGTTTATGTTGAGATGTAAACATGAAATGCTGAAGCAATCACATACATGGGCCATGGCCAGCCTGTTGTTTGTTTGTTTTTAGCATGCACATAAGGAACATTGTCATCAGCGTGCATATGTATTTTGACAGATGGGCTGACTAAAAGCAGATCACCCATAAACAAGCTGACCAAAACAGGGCCCAGTATTGATCCTTGTGGAACAACAATTGAGTATTGCCGATACATCCGCTTTGTTTCCTGTTTGTTAGATATGAGTTCATCCATTTAATGGCACCAGTGTTTTTAAACGTGCTAGTGGCGTGACTGGAGGGTTGGCAGTGTGAATCAGCAGCTTGGTCCAAACTGAAATGTCTCAACACCTATTTAATGGATTGCCCAGAAATTTGTTTACAGATATTCATGTCTCCCATAATTGTTACATCATAGTTGTAGACCTAGGCTGTTGTACACATAGGCTGTAACCACAATCTTTCCCTGTTTTTTTTTCACTTGTATTTCTGTAACTATGGGCCTTTTTTACAGCAGACATTTTTTACTTGCCACAGCATGCCCCAGTAAGCTGTTACAATGTTCCAGTGAGCCAGTGTGAGCAATTCCAGGACCCTGAGACCGAAGCACCTATACAGAATTTAGCCATTTTAATTTAATTATTTAAAACTGATATTTTCCAACTCTCACATGTGAAAATGTGTTTTGTGAAAAAGGCCTCTATCTTGTTAATAAGCACCGTCTTTCCCTACACTTGACGCAAAGCTGATAGAGTCAGTCCATTAAAGTATAAATGCTTTCTGAACAGGTATGAAACAGCACACTTATGCTTTATAAAGTATCGACAGGGAAATGATTAATTATATAAAAATAAAAGTGTTAAGTTATTTAGTAAACTACCAGCCACAGTGGTCCCAGGATGCAAGGTCAGTTAATAACAAACAGAATCGTGCGCTGCGCCAGCAGCAGCTGCCAAAAGCCAGTTATTTCACTCCTCTTTATTTGTTGGATGAATAAAGAAGCAATTCTCTCCTTTATTAAAGACAATTTACCACAGAGCTCATCTCAGGGGTAATTCAATCTCCATGCTGCAGGAGACACACATACACACCACCATATGCAAACACACTGCACAGACAACAAATGCAGTAACACTAAACCACAACCAATGCAAAGCCACAAACACTCTCATACACATACTTGCAGGCACATACGGACTGAATGTGTACACACTTGGTGGAGGATGTGTGAAGTGAACAGAGGAGTCAGTTAATGGGACGCTAATGGAAATTATCCAGGCCTGGTTCCCACTGGCCACAGCTTAAAGGACTGGGCCTGTTTACTACATTACCCGCCCCTCTGGGAAAATGCTGTATTAGCAGCCAAGGTAACAGCCACAGCACACTTTCTCTCCGCCGCCCCTCTCTTTTTATTTATTCTTTTCATTTTTATTCTGTTTATTCTCACTTCTAATCTAGTTTGCTCTTTGCTCATTTCTGTTTTCTTTGCTCCTAACACTGCCCTCCCCCCCATCTACAGCTGCTGCCACAGTCTGCTGTAAACGCTTGAAATTATGAAAGTTGCCTTTTATATAAAACAAACATTTGTTATTCTATGTAACTAATATTCAATGATCAAATAACTACGATAAATTTAACTTAATTATAACTTTAATCTTACTCCCTGGAGGAAACAATTTAAATCTCATCATCTTTTAATTACATCTTTAACTGCCATACATACAGTGCCCTTTTATTTTTTATGTATCCTTGCTCTGTATACTTTATGTCTCTATAGCATGTTGCCTTTTTTTCGTCTTTTCTGTGTTTTGCATGTGGAAACATTACATAAAGTTTACTATCATTACTGTTGATTAACTGTAATTTAATATTAGGGTGTCTTGAGTGGTGTTGCAGCACTGTGAGTTGCTGCTGACTTCAAACAGACTTGATCATTCTGAAAAGAAAAGAGAAAAAAGGACATCTGTTTCAACTTTCTCAAAGGAAATCAAGTTCTGTGATGTGTGCTATCTGGCACCAACACTACCAGGGTTAACTTCAGTTCCAGTAGAGTTCAACTCAGTATAATTTTGTTTGATTCAGATCAAACTAACTTGATTTGAATAACATTTTGCATGTGGGTTTGAAGCCAATAATTCCACTAATTTAAAAAAAAAAAAAAAAAAAA
>JAPZEB010000020.1:16083237-16104523 GCA_029783705.1 Chaetodon striatus | reverse complement strand
TAACTCGCTAGGTGTTATATAACCCCAGGATGTTAACAAAAGCACATGGTTTGATTCAGGCAACAAAAGCATGTGGTTGGGTTTACAAAAAAACATCACGATTTGACTCTACATACAGAAAGCAAACATGGGGCTCCTGTACGAATGTCCGAAGTTAATTGGACCAATCCACCACCCATACCGACCACCCCATAGAGACTTTCCAGCTCCAACCTAACGCTGTCCAGCAGCATGTCAAACTACCATGACAGGTGTAGTCCAGCCGTGTTATGAACTGACGCTGTCTCACAGTGTATCATACTGCCATGAAAGGTGGCTTTTGGTGTCAGGTGTATGACGGCAAAATCACTGACAAAGCAGCGATATTTTATTACTTCTGAACGAGAACAGACTGGTACTCAACATGCTTGCTGTTCAAGCGGTTAAGTTGTGAAAACATCGCTGCCAGGAAATGGTAACATGAGCCCTACTGTCAGAGTGTAGAAGCCAGTGAGGCTAACAATTTAGCAATGTAGCGAAATGCAGGAAAATAAACCTCCATGGCCATTTCTGACAACATCTGACAACACATCACAACATATCTCATATCTTTCAGAAAAGTTCCACTTACAAGACGGTGAAGCATCATAAGGACATTTCTGCGGAACACTATGAACATGGTCCCAATTGAAGTCAGTATATGTGATCATCAACTGAAAGGAAGTAAACATGGACCCAAGCTGCCACCTAGCAATCCAGTTTGAGTGAAATGGTCCATATACCATTTACGCAAAACATGGAGGCAGTTCAGGACAAATGAAAAAGTTGACGAAATTTTGGTGTCTCCACATATTCTTTCTTTCCTGGTCCACATATCCTTGTTTGCTTGGTGATACATGTCTCTGGAAAACATTGTGCAAAAATCAGACAGAAAATAATGATGATGATGAAAGAGGATGAAACTTTCCCTATAACAGCATTAAATAAAATGCTTTTTAAATTCAAGCTCTATTGAAGCTAGGGACTGTGCAATATGTTAAGTTATTTGGGGAAAACGATTTTCCCCTTTCTGGTGGAGGGTTAAATGAGAAGATCGATATCACTCTGTTTGCCTGTTACATATCAGGCTACAGCCAGCAGCACTTTACTTTGTCTTCACTCAGAGGCTGAAAACAGCAAACAGCTAGCCCGGTCCAAAGCTAACAGCACCTCAAAAGCTCACTAGGTAATATGCTGTATCTTATTTGCTTAATCCATACATAAAACCAAACAATTCACCCTTTTACAAGGAGCTTATCTGTCTGACTATTCCTTGATTGGGAGCACTTGTCAGGTAATCACTGGAGACTCAGAGCAAAACATAATCCAGTACACAAAGTCCTTAAGAGTGCCATTTTACGGGGTCAAATCATGATTTTTAAACTAATGTGTTTGAATGTAAGAAGAATACATATACCATGTTTATACAACAGCTTCTTGGGCATATTTTGTTGAGTTCAGACAGAGCAGTCTAGCTGTTTGTTTACTGCTCGCTGTAGCCTTAAGCCCTGTCTCCACCAAGCAGTACAGTACAGTTTAGTTTGGTACACTTGTTTTTTTCCGTTCCCACTGTGAAAAGTTGTGGATGGTACCAAGTGAACTGTTCCTAACCATCTCTATTTTTTGTCACCCCTCTCTAGGGGTACCTAGCACACAGATCTGGTACTAGCTGTGAACACTGCAGTCTGTTGATTGGTCAATAGTGGATGGCCAGTCTTGCTCAGGGCTGAGTTGTGGTGGGATTTGAGGCTTATGTTACAACTGTTCATACTGTGAGGAGTTTTACATATATTAGTAAACTGTAGCTATAAATGTAAGGATATTTTTCTGCCTCTTGCAGCAGCTGCAGTTTAAAAAAAAGCCGGTGATTGGGTAATACAGTGAGTGCTGGACGGAGCAGTGAGTGACAACAACCGTGCCCACATTTAAGAGTACTGTTTGCTGTGGAAACGCTGCGTCTGGGTATCATGTCTGAAGGGTTACTTTTGGTTCCATAGGTAGGTACCATTCCAGGTACCATACCGAAAGTGTCTGGTGGAAAAGGGGCTTTATATTTAACAGACAGACATGAGATTGGTATTGATGGTATGTCACTTAACTTTCCTGCCAGAAAGAAAATCATCCTTTAACACGTGTATTTTAACCCATAGAGCAGAATTCTTGTGCATGAAGTTGTTGTTAATTCACTGTGATCTCTCCCCTCGACTGTAGGTGATCACTCTGGAGGGCTGGGTGGAGATCATGTACTATGTGATGGATGCTCACTCCTTCTACAACTTCATCTACTTCATTCTACTGATTATTGTAAGTCACATTTATACACATTAAATACAAGAGGTGTGCATACTGTAGGGCTGAGTGGTCAATATCATTATAATGCTGTGAGAAGAATATTTTTATGAAATACAGTGAATCGCAAAATCACACATAAACTAATCAACACACATCAGATGAATCTTTTCAGTCCTGTCAGACCAGAATTTTAATAAATAATTTTGTTGGTTTATAATTAAAACTGTCTTGAAACTATTCAGCATTAACATGATATTTGATATAATGAAATTTTATCATAACAATGCAATCCCACTTAAAGTTCAAAGAAGATAATCTTGAAGTCATACACAAAGGTACAAACCTAATTACACACATGCACACACACATGCAGGGAAGTTGTAGTTTCTGCAGTCAGCTGACTTACAACTTCCCAGATTCCCTGTTTTTGATTTAAAGCTACACACGACTGCAATGAAAAGCTGTCACTACTCTGTCTCTCACCTGCATGCCATTGCACACACATGTACACACACACCGTTACACACACACACACACACAATGCCGTCAGTGTTGTAGTGAAAGCTGAGCTGAAATCCCTGGAGAATCCCCCTTTTGTTCTGATAAAACACTTTTTAATTCCAATCCTTTAGCTTCTGTCTCTGCATGTGTGCCGCAATGGGTGTGTATGCTTTTGTATGTGAGCGTCGATGCGTGTTCCCCTCAGTATATTTCTTTTTTAGCCTGTCAGTGTGTGTGTGTGTGTGTGTGTGTGTGTGTGTGTGTGTGTGTGTGTAAGTGTTATCATAATGCAGTGTGACTGCCAGTCCCGGTTACTTCCCCAACCCAGGGGCTGTCTTGTCTTTTTTATTACACTTTTAATTGCCTGCCTTCAGATCCAGGCACAGGCTCTGCCTCTCTCCTCCTCTCCTCTTGTCTCACCAGTAGTCCCTTCCTTTCTTACCCCTTCATTTTATCTTCCATTACTCTCTACATCTGTCTGTCTCCTTAAATCGGCCAATCCCTGCTTTTTGCCACCCTATCTGTCTTATCTTTTCCCGCCATCTATCAACCCTTGACTCTGCTAACACATCTTTCCATCCCTCCCTCCTTCATCCCTATTTGCCTCTGTTAAACCCTCTGTGTCTCACTCTTTTTTCCTTAACCTCCTTTCTTCCCCTTCTTCCTTTAATCTCTACCACCTCCTGGCTCCATTCATCCACACCCCACCTGCCTCCGTTTTATCTTCCCTTTCTCGCTGAGCTGTATACTGAACATCATTCATGCATCTCTCACTCTACTCATTATTCTCAGTCACGGGGAAACATGCACATGTACGTGCAAGCAGGCACACAAACACAAATCCACATATCAGTACACAGTAAAATGTACCAAAAGCATGGTTAGCATTCATATGGAAACCCAGTATTCATGTTAAATGATGTTTTGACCTATCACTTGGCCTTGCAGTTGGTATCAGGCTGTGCTGTCGTAAATCTACTGGGCCCTATGACGGGCGACACCATTCTGTAGCCCAGAACTAACATATATGTAAGCTGGGACAATCCCAGCAGGAAAGGCAATAATGTCTCTATCTATAATAACTGCTTTTCGTAGCACTACTTCTATTAACGGGTCACTACAAAATACCCACGTTTAGAACATAAAAAGCCACTGGAAAAACACAGACAGTTCACTACAGAACACCAGGGTTTGGAGCCCACAAAGCAGATGGAAACATACCGGCGGGTCACTACAAAACACCCAAGTTTGGACCCTAAAAAGCAGATAGAAACGTACTGATGGACCCCTACGAAACACCCAGTTTTGGAGCCTATAAAGCTGCAAGAAAATCACAGGAGTCATCAGATTTGGAGCCTAAAAAGCAGATGGAAACATAATGACTGGTTGCTAAAAAAAAACCAAACACCCATTTTACATCTAAAAAGCCGCTGGAAGACACGATAGGTCACGACAAAACACCAATGCCTGGAGCCTAAAAAGCCACTGAAAAAAACTGAGAGGTCACAACAAAACACCAGAGTTTGGAGCCTAGAAATGAGCTGGAAAAACACAGACTGGCTGCTACAAAACACCCAAGTTTGGGGCCTAAAAAGCAGATGGAAACATACTGATGGGTTGCCACAAAACACCCAAGTTTGGAGCCTATAAAGCCACTGGAAAAACACAGATATGTCATTACAAAAAACCCATGTTTGGAGCCTAAAAAGTAGATGAAAACACACTGATGGGTCGCTACAAAACACCCAAATTTTGAGCGTAAAAGCAGATGGAAACATACTGACAGGTTGCTAAAAAAATATCCATTTTGAGACTACAAAGCAGTTGGAAAGACACTGACGGGTCGTGACAAAACTCCTAGGTCTGGAGCCTAAAAGCTGCTGGAAAAACACAGACAGGTTATAACAAAACACCCAAGTTCAGAGCCTAAACAGGGGATAGAAACATACTGACGGGCCGCTACAAAATACCCACGTTTGGCGACTAAATAGCAGATGGAAACACAGTGGTGACTCAAGAAAACACAACCTCTTTGGTTAGTTTGTGGTCTTGAACAGTCGTGTGCATACGCCTGCAGCTTGGCAGGTGTTTTGCCTAGGTTACAAACCATCCGCCATCCCCTTTACTTCCTTATCACAAAGTCAGCATATATATTTTATGTTAATATGATACATATGAAACATACAAATGTAACATTAGTGGCATGCAGAAATGTACAATGCCAGCAGGACTGAACCTGGCTTTATATCTTCATTGTATCTGCCTATGCTTAACTGCTGTATCTGCCCCTAGTACTTCGATAGGCAGTATAATTTTTATGCCATGGACTGCTCCAGCAGTCATCCCTACTTATTTAGCTCCACTAGTCTTTCAGATAATAGTTATATCCAAAACAAGTTTATTGACACACACACATGGAAAAGGACACATTTACACACTATTTTCAGATTTTTGCTGTGCAACATTATCTTCTGCATCAAGATTCCCTCTCCACAGTCGATTTGTGATATAATGGTTGCCTTTTGATGTGAAAACATCATCGAAGAGGGGGTGCAGGGAGGAGGAAAGTAAGGAAGGAAATTACTGAGGACTGGAGTAAGGGTTGGTGGAGAGTAAGAGATGGAAAAAGGATGATGAAATTGAAGAGAAAATAGAGGGAAGAGGGATGGAAGGAAATGGAGGAGGCGAGAGGGAAGGGGGGAGGAAGATGGTGAGTGAGCTTAAGAGTGAGGGTGATGAAGAGGGAAGGAGTGGAGGAGGAGTGGGAAAGGGGTGGATGGATCAATGAAGAGAAGGAATCAGGAGGTGGTGATGATGGGCTGGAGTGTCGGCATGAAATCAGAGAGAGGATTGAAGCACGGGAGAGAGGAAACGACCACATGTTGGTCTCCCTCTTTGATGTTAAATGAAATGATATTAATTAGAGCGAATCCCTCAGTGTGTCCTCCGGGCTCACATGGTTGGAGCAGACACACTGATCACAGCATCAGGCTTAACAGTATGTCATACATTATGTCGTTCTGTCCACTAACCATCAGAATTAATATGCTTTAGTATTAAGTCAAGGATATAGTTATATATACTGTACAGCACATTTTATTTATGTGATGCATTCAAATATTAGCTATACTGTAAGACAAACATAAAACATTAAGATATGAGTATCGAGGGCAGAATCCGTTTTAAATGCTAATATTTAGTAATTGTTTTGTCGGATGTCAATACATTAAAATGTATGTTTGGCATTATAACATGTTAAAGGGGACCTTTTACACTTGTCCTTATTTTTTCTAATAAATATAATGTTACAATTTCAGATGTTCATATTAAATGTGACCAATCAAATAATGAGGTTCACATTTGTAAACGTAACCCAACGCTTCAGACTGTTTTGTTTTAGCAGCTGGAGGCCCCTTTTTGTAATAGTTTTTAATGAGAAGGAATATTTTTGCTGACAGTTTTTGTGTTGCAATGCGCCTCTCATTTTTGCCTGAGCACTCTGAACTGCTCGAGTTGAACAAACTTCAACTTGGAGCAGAAAAGCACCCAACGTCATCTCTTTTTTGTTATCTTTTTTACCATGGTCCAATAGGATGATTTGAGAGCCCAGCCTTCTGCAGTGGTCACCACAAGAAGTTTACAGTTGGTAAACAATTGAGGAGAAACTGGTGGTAGTGGTTGCTGGATACCCAGAGCTATACAACCCAACAATAGACAACAGGTTGTCAAAAATGGTAGATTGATTACATGGGAAGGTTAGTGTAAGAAGGTAATGGGGTGTTTTCCTGGAAACAATAAAAAGGCGCATCGGGAATTTTATTTTTATTTTTTATTTTAATTTTTTTCTACAAGCGACGTTCAATTTAAAAGAAAAAGAAAAAGAAAAAAACAACAACCTGCGAAACGCTTTCTATGTAATCAGGGCCTAAGGATTTAGAGTTTTTAGCCACAGGAACAATTAAGCACATCTGCGTTTGTAAATAAGTGCCTAAAATCTTTCACCAGTTAAAGAGTCCACTTAAACCATCCTCCAGATTTTGAATCAAAACCAACTTGATTGCTGATTTGATTCAGAAATGTTCCCTAATGTCTTTCCTCTGAGTATCTACTAAAGCTTGAAACATTGATGAGGACGGAGATCCTCACTGTTTAATGTTTCTCAAGATGAATGTGTTCTAATTAGTCATGCTTAAAATTGTTGTAAACTAGCAGGATTTTACTCCCTGCAGTTGTTGCATATTTGTCTTTTTTTTCCCACAGAGACGAGCTTTGACAATCAGGATCTCGTCGGCGTTGTTGCAGTGTGTTTCAAGGATTGCCTTACAAAACAAACTTGGTGGAAGAAAGTGATATAAGCGTTAAAAGTTCGGTTCATATCCCCGCTTGTCCTCAACTCACTAGCAGACAGATGACAAGACTTTTAATTATGCTTCCTTTAATACCGCACAACACTGAGCATGGAGGGATAGAAGACAGCGAGTGACGACAACAGACAGAAAGAGGAAAGACGGAGAGGGAGATAGAGAGGGAGAGAGGTTCAGGTTGTCTATAGAAGCTTTGACGATTTCACTCACGTAACATTCATGCAGATTAAGCGTGTTGAATTGAATTGAACTGACGGAGAGAGGTAGAGTGGGATGAAGAGTGAGCGATACGAGAGAGCGCAAGACGAGATGAAAACAGTGATGAGAGAAAGATGGAGAGAGAGTGTGTGACAGATGGAGAGACAGATGAAAAAAGTGAGATAAAGATGGAGAGAGTTTGTGAGATGCTGTACACTGATTACCATCATGTAGAGCAGCTTAGACAAGAGGACTCAGTGGAATTAAAGGCTTTCTGTGGAAAATAGCTTAGCCCTGTGGAATTAAGGTTTAACATCCAGAAATGCCAGCCTCAACCTGTTTTGTTACAGAGCTGCGCAGTGTGATAAGCCTTTTGATTTGACACCGTATAAGTGCCCTCACTTATACCTGGTGTTAACATTCTGCCTATACACGAGGAGTCGGGCACAAGGTTGTTTTGCTGTGTATCAGAAGCATACCTCCGCTTACCTTTACTACCCTTACTACACAGTTCCATCCCAACCGAAACTGAACAACAACAGGTGACTGACTTGTGAGACAATAATACCCAGAGACCCTATCATATGACAGTACTGTGGCATTTGATTAAGACATCTTTATACTCATGTTGCATTGAGCAACAGTTCCACTTTTTTGATGGTCCAAGATCTTTGGTCTTACTTTTCACAACCTCCATATTCTTTTCTGTAACAAAGCAACCAACTGTAGACAATCTGCTTCCTGTTAATAATTGCAGGTGAATGCTTATTGTACATAAATGGTCATGTGATATGTGTTTTCAAGTACGCTAGTATGGACAGAGATTATGTCTGAAATATTTCTGTAATTCGTGTACACAGATTGTGTGATACCATTTTTGTTTTAACACATTGTTTTCAGTTGAAAACATGTTAGTGTGGATGAGGCCTAAGTCCTGAATAATAAAGTACTGTACTCTCTGTAATCTTTGCTTTGTGATGGGTGTCCTGTGGGTGTAGCTGTTCCAATCACAAATGTTTTACTCAAACTAATTTGACAGCAAAAGCATAGTTTTGGTTGTTCCACAGTCTCTGATGAATTCCCACTGTCCATGCAAATAGCTCAAATTGGAGTAATTTCTCATTTAATCTTGTTTAGTATTTATTTTGCCATTTAGGGGGCACAGCACTGCCAAAAGAAAGCACAGACACACAGACCTGACATGACTAATTAAGTTGGTTAATCTGTTGGCAAACAGTTGTGTGGTTAGAAAACAAGTAAACACGATACAACATTAGCATTAATTTGGAGTCGTGTTCCTGTCCATCTGACGAATGGAAGTCCAATACTGACCTGGGTTTTTGCATCACTTTGTTCTCTATTAACTTCTGTGAACAATATCTGGCTCTTAAGCTGCTAGATGTTTTCATTTTCTTCAGCAGTTATTTATTAGTTTTGTCTTTGTGCAGTTAATGCTGCGTACACAGTATACTGTAGGCAGGAGCACAACACTACACTCTGGGCCCTGTGCACTCTGGGCCCTGTGTCCCTTTGTTTTGAAAGCTGTTTTACCTCAGTTTGCTTTATTTTCCTTTCCTTTCTCTCTTTTCTGTTTTTGAAACCTAATATCTCTTTCTTGGGGAAAAACATGACAGTGTACACTGGTGTTCCAGCAGCTTAGGCAGTCACTCACTTGCCTCTGATGAATCCTGGTGCAGGGGTGGACTAAACCATTTTGCTTTTTTTAAGGGGTGAGAGGGGCCTCAGAGAGCTTCTTTTTTTAAATACCAAGCAAAGTTCAGTCTTTCAACCAATTTATATACATTTTCATTAAAATTAAGTTATGGCACTAAATACAAACAACCTAAAAAAAAGAATAAATAAACCTAAAAAAAGAATAAATAAATAGATAAAAAAAATTGTAAACAAAACCAAACTTTTTGATCCAGGCTTTCCGTGCCCCTGACCATAGGCTAGAGCTTGTTTGCTATAGCTGCCCTCTGTTAATGTTGACAGGGCCTAACAAAAAAAAGAAAAAGTCCTATACAACCAAAACAATGAGCTAAAAGGGGCTCAAACCTCCAGAGCAATTTTCCAGCATGAATATTACTTGTTCAAAAATTAGGTTTCAGATACTTTATCAATCATGAAACACTCATTTAATCTAGCTCCGACAGATAGCTCATCAGAGATAGAGAAAGACTTGCGGAACTCGAGGATTACGACACGCGGCATACTGACACAACACCACTGTATCTTGTTAAAACAATACTCACAACTTGGATTCATTTTTATGAAAAACCCTTTTGATTCTTTTGATCTGAGGACCCGTACGGACTCAAGGAATATGAATAACTTTCAGGGTTATTGAGAAATGGACACATAATTTGAGGTAGCCAGCAACCCAGTTTTACACATCTGAAGAAATTCTATGAAAACAATTAACTCAAAACAACTAGTCCAGGCGTCTAATTGAGACAGGCCCTCATCTGTCAAAATGTGCAGCCACAGCAGGCTAGTAACAGGGACTGGTTGTTTCATTGGGACTAGGCTTGTAATTGAAGTTTTACGGTAATTTGTTACAACCTTACTTTTATTACCTCACTACTGTTTTAAAATCCAATAGTCAATCACATCCCAGATTCATTTTTATAATCCTCATGCATGCACGTCACTGAGCAGTAAGCTAGTTTGAAAGATGGAAGCAGCTGGAAATACTCCCATTACTTTGATTCTGTCAGGAGGAACAATGACAAGAACATAGTTGCTCTAGGTTGTGATACCGAGGCCTTCCTATCTGAAACACCAACTATGACCACACACCAACATGAAGCTCCAGGAAATACACCCCACCAAAGGTGAGCCCTGTGCAGCCATGGAGGACGGTTGGTGTTCAACACTGGCTAAACAACCTATACTGGATTTTAATCATGGACAGATGTGAGCTGCAAGCGACAAAGAACTAATGAAGCTTGTGGCTGGACATGTGATAGATGAAATGCTGCGCATCTTTGACTGACTCTCCATCGCTAAGACAGATCCTTGAGAAAATATCAGTCAAAGGCAACAGATGACCCCTGGGTAAAAAATAATTTGCAAGCTATCTGGCCTTAGCTGCATTCACTGGAGGTTACCCTGACATTCACACAGAGGCACACCTGCAAAGTGTACATTTGAGGAGAAAGGACGTAATTACGAATTTTGTGTGGTGCCGTGGAAAATTAATATAACAAGAAGTGTAACAAATTGCCGTTGGCAGGAAGTAATAAACAAGGATTTTATTTTTCAAGTAGAAAGTAATGAGTTGATTCCTTGTCAGAAAATATTGACTGGTGGATCTTTGGTATTTGGGACCCTTTATAATTCTAAGTTAAAAATTGGGGTTTCAGTGCCTTTTTTCTCGCTCCTTCTCAAACTCTGTTTTGCTAACACACAAACACACACACACACACACACATAGTGTATCCATTCACTGCCATCCACACTTGCCTCTCACACATAGTCATTATGTCACTCTGCTGCAAACACCAACATTGCTCTCTCTCTCTCTCTCACACACACACACACACACACACACACACACGCACACACACACACTCAGACCAACATACTAATCTAATTGTATTTCAGCGGCTCCAGCAGAGTGTGAGTATAAATATTTGATGGGATCGGCGAGGGTGCTGAACGGGTGCTGGGACCCACTGACTCCTTTTCAGTCCCGGAGTCCAGAGAGCTGGCATGAACACCAGCCTGAGTCTGACCGCAAATCTCTGCTTTGAATCAATGAAGAGCAGCTTTACACACAAAACACACACACACACACACACACATTGGCTTACAGACACTTTTTTTTATCCAGCTTTTCCATAGTCTTTGTCACAGCGGTTCAGATGGAGAGCAGAGGGGGTTATCAGGCTTCACCATCACTATTGATCACAGCCCAGAGAGCGTTAGACTTCATCCCCCTCTCTTCCTTCTCGCTTGCTCTCTCCTCCTCTTTTTCCACTTCAGCTCTGCTTCTCTGAGTGACCTTGCCCTTTCTCGCTCCTTCTGTTCCTGCTTCACTTGCTGTATCTTGTAAAGAGAGTGAGCCTGGAACATCAAACATGCAGCACTGCAACACAGCAAACATTGCAGTTTTCAAATGCACTTCTAAACAGTGATTATATTTATACAAGTGTAAAAGTTCAAGCAATAGAATTTCTTTAACTTGGCCTCGAACCTGCTTTTTTTTTTTATTAACAGTGGAGCATTGAGTCAGGTTTAAACTCAACAGTAAAAGAAAGAGATGAAGAATGAGGGAGTGGGGTGTAAAGTATGGATTTTTTTTTTTGTCTTCTGACTTTTGTGTTTGAGTGTTGCACATGTACTTAAGTCTCACAAGACATTTCATCAGGCTCAAGGCCTGGTTTTAGTCATCTCTCAGACTTGTTCTTACACCAGTATTCTCCACAAGTGTTTTAAATTACATGGAGTTATCCTCATGGTGATAGGTTTGAACTTTTGTATAGAATTTTCTATATTCTCTCTCCTTTCAAAATTAAAGCTGCAGGTTCAGCAAAGGAACTATAAAGCTAAACAAAAGTACTGAAAAAAGGGTGAATTTCTTTAAGTACTCTGAGACTTGTTCAAAAGAAAACTGGATAGATAGCATGGCCAGCAACGGGTCAGCACATCTTGAAAACCAAATGAAATTTAAATTGAACTCTTATCAATGATACTTGGAGGAAAAAGGCTCCACAGTACTATCACACTACCCACAAATAAATAAAGTGACATTTAGGTCTGGCTTGCCATAAATACTTGATCTAAGTTGGCATTCAAAGCCGTTTTTCCCACATGACCAGTATTCTAACCCTGAGACTATGTGTGATTGGTAATAAGATTGTTTTTAGGTGAAGTTATAATACAATCTGTCATGCACAAGAGCATGATGACATAGTTTCTCTATATAGGGGTGGGAATCAGCACAGGCCCCACAATACAATATTTTCACAATACTTCAGACATGATTCAATTTGTTGCGATTCTAAAAGTTTTGGGATATGCTGAGTACTGTGAAAGCATATAGTGCAATGTATCACCTTATTTCAAATGCAAATTATGTCCCAAAAGGAAAACTTTGTCAACATCTGACAAATCACATCTGGACTGAAAAAGTGATCAAATATATTGCTCTAGTAGGCTTACACAAGTTTCATTTTTATTTGCATTACTAATAATTTAAATAATTAAAAATATTAATATTTGGTGTATCGGTGCAAAATTCCCACAGAAAACATTGTGATACTGTGCTGTATCAACCCCTTCAGTTTTAGTTAGATGGTTGTTAATAGGGATGAACGATATTGCATTTTTTGCTGATATCTGATATGTTAATATATAACAACTCATTTGGTTGATACTAATATTGATATATCCACTGTTTCCTTGCCTATTTTTAGTGATCATCAAGTTACTTCTGTAGCGGAATTAACATCATATTATGCATGCTCACTCTAACCATGATGACCCACCTGCAGATGGAGACATGAAATACAATGCTTTTCAATGAGTGTAATATTTATTCATTATGCAAAATAAGAAAAAGCATTTTGGCTGATCCTGATCGTTCATTTTAAAGCCATTATTGGCCGATACTGATGACGTGCCAATATTACCATGCATCTCTTACTGTTAACCAAATTTATATTTATTCCTGATTGGTCCAGAAAGATCATAAGGCTGCATGGCTGCACAGACAGCAAGGATAAAAAACAATTTGAATGTCTTAATAAAATTAAAGGCTGCACAGATTTGCCCACAGGGCTGGAGGACCAAATAGATTGCAAAAGACATACACGGCACCAAAATACGAGTACTTCCTCAGACCTTTTGTACATTACAATCAAAAAGAACACATCGCCCTGCTTATAGTTCCTCCACTGGATAATTTGTGATGTGAAAATTCCAGCACAAATCCCTGACCATATTTCTCCATCACCAAGGTCATCTGATAACATTACCCCTGTGTAAATCAGCATTAATTAAGAATTTTTTCTAGGATTACTCTGTTTTTCTGTGTGTTGTTTCTCTTCAGGGGAAGAATTATTAAGACCATGGAGTTGAAGAGTGGGAGTATTTTTTTGTCCTGCATTTAGTTTCACTATTTTTTTTATTTTAATGATATTCTCTATGTTCCTATACATAGAAACAAGGGAACCTGCTAGATATTTAACAATATTTGTTGAGATCAGGTTGAATTTTTTTCAGCTTCTACTCTAAGAGTTTTTTTTTTTTTTTTAATTGCTAGTTTGTTCTGGGAAATGGCTGTAAAAACTACAATACCCATGGGCCTTGGCTGCTATTGCTATTGACAAAATGCCAGTCAGAGTGCAAATTAGAGCTGTCGTGTATTCAAAACACTTTATTGTTGTACTCAGGAATGAAACAAAGAGCCACAGTTGCCAAATTCATCCAAATATCACAAAAAAATCCAAAAGTAAATTAATTGAAGCTGCAGACTGTGTTGTCAGTTTTGTCAACAGCATAGTTGCAGCTTGTTGATCAGATGTTTTTCTAAAATGTATAACTTTACGCTTGTATGTATATAGTCTTGCGCTGTCTTTCTTTTTTCTTTGTCAAAGATCCAGATATTTCTTAATACAGTTCATCTTTTGTTCTGATGATTCAACCATAAGAGTTTCATCCAATCTGTGGAAGTACTCCAACTGTGACTCATCTAACATCCACACTGTGGAGAAAATGAATGGGACTTTTAACACTGAACCAGGGCTGTGCCAAATAGCCTCTCCTCCTTTGCAGCTCTATAGAGCTAGTACTCGCCTTGTTTACAGTTAGTCATGGGTTAGTGATAAAAGAAAAAAGTCTTTGGGATGTTTGGGTATCCCTAAATCACAGAGTTCCACAATAATATTTGTCCTGTGTGAACAGGGCTGAGCGATCCTGAGAAAATCAAATATCATGGTCTTTTTTTTTACTAAATACCTAAAAAAAAAAAAATATCTGCAAGAATATTTTAACATTGACTGTTGGTGCATAGCCGTCAGTAAATGGGATTCAAGATAAGCTTTACCTCTCACGGTTTAAAAAAAGAGAGATAGAAACTATTAGGACATGGAATTAACAAACTATTAAGGAGGTTAAGGTTTTGGCTCTGCTCTCCTAATGGGCTAATAGTAGCTGTCCTTAAACTGATGTGTTTTGTTGGTTTTATTGGCAAAATGCTTTCTTACTCTCAAGTCAATTACGGCTCAGTATCCTCAGTGTTCTCAGTGACAACACTGCAGCTTTGTTTGCAACCATATTGTACAATGTGTTATGTTTGGACTTGTCCAGCCAAGTGGGCTAACAGGCTGCAGTTAGCAGCAGAGAAACTCCACTGGCCTCAAGCCATCTTGCTGATAGTTCTTTATACAGTGTGACTAGCTGGCAGAAACTGACCGCTAATAGCTCAGACAATTTCATGACAGTGTTTTCAGTTGGAGCACATTTAACAGTCTGGAAGATATCTTTTTTTTCCCTCCTCTTTTCATTGGGTCTCAAAAACTGTATTTTCATGTATGGCTGTCTTTCTCCCAGGTTGGTTCCTTCTTCATGATCAACCTGTGCCTCGTGGTCATCGCCACCCAGTTCTCAGAGACAAAGCAGAGGGAGCACCAGCTGATGCAGGAGCAGAGAGCACAGTGTTCGTCCTCCTCCACCCTGGCCAGTGAACCGGGGGACTGCTACGAGGAACTCTTCCAGCTGGTATGTCACATCCTCCGCAAGGCTAGGAGACAAACTGTCGTCCTTTTCAACACCCTGCGGGGGAAACCGCGCGGCTTTCGGGGCGTTGGAAGAGGAAGGGGAGGTGAAGAATGGAGGGACAGGAAGGCCAATGGGAGGGGAGGACGTGAGAGGAGAGCAGTGACGAGGCATGGTATGTCACTTAAAAAATATGGAGTAATATTTAGATGCATGCTTTATTCGCTGACCCTTTAACACCCTCTATTTGCAACATTTCAGGTACACCCTGTCCCCACCATAACAGACCTGACCACGCCTCACCCATGGCCCTCACCACCACCTCTGCCACCGATGGCTGCCCTCAGTGTGCTGCAGCCCTGTCGCTTGCTGATGGGGTAGGACCAGCTCGCAGTGCAGTAAACGATGAAGCAGAAGAAGGAGCTGTGGAGGAAGCGGACAGGGAGGGGGGGCAATCTGATGGTAAAGAGACAGGCGAGAAAGGCAAGGGAGGTGCAGGGAGCCATGGAGGCTGTCGCCCTAAGAAAGGATGCAAGGAGCTGTGGCATGACATCAGGATGAAGCTGTGGGGAATCGTGGAGAGCAAGTACTTCAACCGAGGCATCATGATCGCCATCCTGATCAACACCATTAGCATGGGCATCGAGCACCACGAGCAGGTACAGACAGCTGCAGCTCTCCTCCATGCTGCAGAACTCTCTTCATGTTTAAAGTGTTTCTCTTGGTCTATTTGTTGCACTTTAGTTTCTCACCTCTTTTTTATTCTCTTTAATTTCTGCAAAATTGGTGTCATCTTCTCCTCTTTCTCTCTTGTTATGTCTCTTTTTCCACAGTTGTCTGCCTATTCATCACTTTAATTAAATGTTTCCAGCACTTCAGATGTGTTCGCACTCACAAGGAGCACACATTGTTGTCAATATTGATATCTTGGCACACAGCAAGTACTCTCCAGGCTTTGCTCAACTCATTCAGTATAACTGCAGACCAAATTAAATAAGCAGTTTTAAATTTCCCTAAAAAATTGTCCTGCACAGTCACCCAGACATATTTAAACCACTGGCTCTCCTATGTGAGCTCCATCGTGCTTGCATGACAGTTAATATATACTTCTGAATATCACCATGTGATTTTGTGTTGGGGGGGGTAGGGACAAACTACAGCCAAAATCCTAGCCATGATCCCCGACTCAAAAGAATGATAACACCACCATCAACCCAACAGTAAGAAAATATATGTGCGAACTGATTTTAACAAATCTTTTAAAGGGAAAATTCAGCATCTTTTAAAAGGATGTCCAAACAGTGTTGAAGGTAAATGTAACCAGTGGAAACAATACATTCCTCAGTGCATACTGTACTGACAGAACCATGGCGGCAGTACCTGCACTTCGAAACATAGCATTAGGTGACAAAAATGCTCACCTGTAGTCATCTGCCCTCTCACCCCTGCTCATCTTTTCCAGTTTATCTTTACGGTCTTGAAGGAGATTCCCAGCACACCTCTATCCATCCAAGTATGTAGTAAAACTTTCATGCATAGTAACACACATACAGGCTTTCTCAGGGTTAGCGTCTGCGAGAACATCCAACAAAACTGCCCACACTGAAATTCACTGCACCAGAATGATTCAGTTTCTGTTGGCATCAGAGGGCAGTTTGAGCAAAGACATCACTGTTGGCCATATTCTCCTGCACGGCTAATGCAGCCGCAGCCTCAGCCTCTATCCGCTGCATTTCTTGCGGTGTATATTCTGGCCCGAATAAATACGGCTGAATAACAGAGTCAGCCAAAACAGTATAAAATCTATCCTCGTCCATAATGTCCTCTGTGCTCATATTTTGGGATGCCATTTTCACTGTTGGAACATAGCTAGTTTGTAATACAAGTGAAGAGAACAAGAAAATTATGTTTTCCAGCTGCATCTAGAGCATGACCCTCGACTACCCGAGGCTGAAATAGGCTGTGGTTCTTCCTGCCTCCAGCTACGTCACTGTCACGTCAAATGACAGCAGTGGATGCATGAGGAAAAACAGATTTTGCAACAGTGAACTAAGCTCTATTGGTCAATGTAACACATATTGATGTTGATATTGATTCATCCACAAAAAATGGCAAATATGGGGTAAAGTTCTGGGGAATCCGTTTCCTGACATATTCATTTTTAAATCAAAAAACTTTTGTCTCAATAAGAACTTTTTGATTCGGAAAACAACCAAAGATATCTACACTATTATAAAACAAAAATACAATAATTCTGTTTTTGCCTGTTTATCCAACACATTCTCACTCTGACCTTGTCACATATTGACCTTTGGTCATTGTCTTTCCATGTCGAGATATGACATGCAAGGTACCCTTGGTGCATTGGTTGTAGACATTCAGGGATGCTGTCACAACTTCAGCTTGTTACATGCATTGTCTGTTTTCAAAATACACTCCCGTTTTCACATGACATGTACAGTTTCCATACAGTCTCTTTCAAAATAAAAGCACTATTTTGGTACTCCACGAATCGACCTTTTTTTCCTCCAACAGCAAAGGCAAACACTGACGCGGACACAAGACTCCAGGGAGGAAGTTGATGGTTGTTGGACTCACACACCACCCCTTCTGCCCACCCTACTGGGACTTTAGCGCCATCAACTTGTGTTGTTGTCTGGTGTTGTTTTTCCCCCGGATGTCACTTGTTGCCATCACAGGATAATGGCGACTGCCTGCATGTCATGCCAAGGTGCAAGGAAGGCTTTTTCATCAGTGTCTGATGCCGTAACACACTGACCAACCACCTGTATTTGACAACTTTAGACCGGGTTGGTTTCTCTGTGGATACATAGTCATCAGCATAGCCAAACTCCAGTTAGACATCCAATAGATAACCAGTGAAACTTGTCTCATATTAAAGGGAAACAGATCATTCAATTCAATTTTTTTGTTACTGTCAACATATCCAAGAAAATACCAAAATCAACAATGCGTTAGTCCATATCTCAATACTTTCAGACCTCCTTATGGCACTCAGCCTCAAGTCTATTTGTTCCAACTGAATACATGAATCTCTAAAAACAAATATTTATTTTCAGTTTGTAAGCCTAAATCATTAATGGCAACTGGGCCCTGTAGTTTTTAGCAAAAGTTAGTCAAACAGGAATAAACTGTCCATTTGTCTGGGACTTATCTTTCAGACTTGGATTTTATCTGAGGGATCCAAAGGCAGCAGGACAGAGACTGTGGAACTGACTCAAAATAAACAGTGTCTGTTTTCTTGGCAATAAAGAAACGTGTCACCCAATAAAATGGTGCGGCTCGTGACAAGTTTTAATAGTTTTTGGACAACAGTGGAGCGTGTATGGACAACCCGGTCTCACCCCAAAGTCATCAAAATCCAGTGCGAGAGCATTGATTTGCGGCATCAGACACAGACGAAATAAGGTGTTCGTCAACATTAGCATAATACGCAGCCTTTTACCATTACAGGGTTATGGTGCCTGGCGGTGTTGGGGGAAATGCAGTGGGAGAAGAAAGAAAGTTAAGGTGGCAAAATCTGAGTGGGGTGGCTGGATGGGTCCAACCAACCTCGACTTTCACCTGGGAGAGCGGTGTTTTCATCCCTTAAGGTCCCAATCATGTGCTTTTGTTGTTGGAGGGAAAAAAAAAAAAAAGTCAATTCACAGTATTGTATGGACGTAGTGCGTTTATTTTGAAAGAGACTATGCGTAAACGGTAAATTTCCTGTAAAAACAGAAGTGTATTTTAAAAGAAGACGATGCATGTAACAGGCAGAACTTGACGCAGCATTCCCGAACATCAACAACCAACACACGCAGGGTATCTTGCACATTGTATCTGGACATGGAAAGTCCATGACCAAACGCGGATGTGTGACAAGGTTGGATTGAGAATGTGTTGGTGAGAATGGTGGACCCTATTGCATGGATTACAGTGGACCCTATAGCATAAAGGAGTGGCTTTAAATTAGGCTTTCCTCACATAGGCAACACTTGTAGTGGGATCAATTCACTGTTGGATGTGGTTGGACTTGTTGTAAATATTTTACAAGATTTTCAGCTGAGATGTGTTTGGTTAAACGTTTGACTTCTATGGTCATTGTCCTGTGATTTTACTCCATTAACAACTCTTTAGGTTGCTAAGTAGAAAAATAGTGAGGACATAAATGTAAATATTCTTAGATTTCGAAGCTTTTACAGCTTTTAGTTGTAAGACACAAATCTGACAATGTTTGGTGGAGGGTTTCATTAATTAGTGGTAATGTTGGGATGAATGTGTACTTGTTGTCTCATTATCTTCAGTTATTGCTACCCAATTAGGATTTACTAGCGAGCTAGCAATGTACATTTATGAATGGGGGAATCCATAGCAGTTAAAAATAAAGGATTTGTTGTTGTTTAGTATTTTGTAGATGCATGAGCTCCTCTCTCTCTCTCTCGTTGCCTTGAGTTATTTTAGAGTGAACTGACAACCATGTTGCTTGCAGTGTGAATCCACAGTCTCTTCCAGTGTCTCTCCCTGTCACTCAATGTCCACACTCCTCCGCAATGTAAACTTCTCTGTATGCTCTCTCCAGCAAATTCACCTCTCTTTTTTATATGCTTTTTCCTTCATCTGCCTTTATAACGCCTGAATAATATGATCCCACAGCAAACAGAATAGATATGTCTGCACTCAGGGTAGGCAGTGGGACATAGGTAAGACCTCAAAACATGATTTCGCTTTTGATTTAGATCAAACTCATCAGGATCTCTCAGCGATACAAAATGCTGCCTCGTGCTTTCTTTCAACTTTATCTTATTTTTTTCCCAGTTTCCTGTCTCTTTCTGTCGCTCTGCTTTGTACATTCTTTGTCTTCCTATCAATATTTCTCGCTCTCGCTATACCATCGCCCACTGACGCCTGCCACCGCCGCAGTGGTGGGTCGTCTCTCATCTCAGGGGTGGCTAAAAATAGAGAGAGACAGAGCGAGAGAGGCAGAGGGAGACTTTGCTCCTTTAATGTGGAGGAAATAGTGAGCGTCTGTGGTTCCTCCGCCTGTTTAGCAAACTGGAGTCATGCCTCCCCGTGTTTGAACAGTGGTATCAGAGGCTTAATCTGTTTTATTGCTCTGATCCTCGCCCTGTAGAGAGGCGCTTCCACCTGTCCTGATACACCTGTGGTCCATGGTTATGTCAGTGTGGGAACAGCAGATAAGCAGTATGGGGAAATGCCAGCCAAATGCTTGCAGTAGGTATGATTTAGGCCAACAGCCACTTTGGCAGGTAACCAGATACAAGTTGGAGAGTGTATTTTGTAAAAAAAAAAAAAATTAAAAGTGTTGGTAAAAGAAAGTTAGGTGTTTTGGGAAGACCCCCACCCTTTTTTTTTTTTTTTTTTACAAGAGCAGACACATGTTGCACAAATTGAGCTACATGATGATATAATTTATTTAACTAAGACAACGGATTTTAAAAATATGCTCTGCATCTCTATTAAATGTTTGAATATTAATTATTCAATACTGATAATTGGAACAATAAATTAGTTATTTGGAACATAAACTGATGATCCATAACCCAAAACAAAACAGCACAAGTGTATAGGAATCCATTATATGCTCTGTTTGCTATCTTTATTTGCTCAAACATGAGCTACAGTTGTTAGCATATTCTTATAACTATAAAATATGACAATAATATTACTATTACTATAGTATAACTGCTTATACTATTAGCGACCCTAGTAGCGTCCTTAAAGTCTCCATAAAATGAAAAATATATTTTTACAGCTTCAGTGCTGTGCCCCTGCATTGATTGTTGTTATATGCCAAGTATATGCTTTAAAAAAAAAAAACAGTATCAGAGTATTTTGACAACAAAATGTCTCTTTATTTTTCTCACTCTGCAAAACCAAGTAGAACATTTTTTCAAATTTTTAATGACCAGTCTAGTCTTGAATCTCCCTAGCTGGTTAGCTATGGATGCCGAATCCATAAAAGTTAAAGTCTCAAAATAAAATAGAGAATTGAATAGTGCTTGGACAGATTTGTTTGCTTCCAGTGCCAGCTGGACAAAGTTAAAGTACCAAATAATCATAAAAAGTGCCCTGTACAGTAGCCACCTTGTGGTAAAACATATTAATGAATGCTCATTAAGGCTATTAGTTAGACTTTATAGGCTGTGTTCATTACCCAAGATAGC
>JAPZEB010000020.1:16055218-16071292 GCA_029783705.1 Chaetodon striatus | reverse complement strand
CTGATGTCTGCATTTGAATTTAATTTTTGATGACTGGGGTGCCCGGGCCAGGTTTGTTGATCTTATTTATTACTAACCTTTTGAAAATATTAATTAGTTTCAGCCTGTATCAGGAGAGGTGAAATGTTTAAAATGATCACTGATATGCATTGCTCTTTAACAGCATCAAAAGAATTGCAGCAATTTAACAAGCGCTTACCTCACAGTAACTCAATAATTCGCCCCCCAAGTGCCAAATTTGTAATATTATGAAAACTAATCCTTATTTAACAAGGCATGGCCTGTAAATTAATGGAGCAGCTCTTACAGCTCTCTAAAAATAGATGTTTGCATACGTATGCAGAATTTGTAGCCAAGAGGACAAGATTTTGGTATCCATTCTGTGCTTTCTTTCATTTGTAGTACAGCAGCAGGTAAACAGTCCCTGTGGAGAACAAAACGAGGCCCAACACATCTGCCAGATTGCAGTCGATTAGATTGTAGCAGATTGTCCAATGAACCTATCGGCTATTTTCCATCAACTATTAAGCTTTTTTTTTAGCTTTTTAAAAATTATTCTGCATTCATATACAGATATCAGTTTATAGAGATGAGCCAAAATGACCGGAGCACAGAAGAAGTAGTCTTGGGCCAAATATCCACAGGCAACACCCGGAATATTGGGCATTGCCCTGTTGTCATCTGAATGATAACGGATTCTGATAGGCTCTAACTTCACTATTATTCCATGACTTTTTCCAAACAAGTATCAGATTTCTAATATCAGAGTTCCCATGTGTCCTTGAATTCTTGAATGTTTGTGAATTTACAGAAAAAAATAAGGCACTGAAAGTTTTTGAATATGGACATTAATAGACAAAGGTCCTTGAAAGTGCTTGGATTTATATATTTTGTTAAAGATTAGAAGTTGATTTTCTTTTAATATTGCCATCACTGCAATGCTGTACAATTGAGAAGTGTTCACATATCCAAGGCTGTCCCTCTTTTTAATTATTGACTGTGAGCTTCTGTAAAGACCACTAGTTCCCATTATAAAAAGTGTTGAGACAGTAATTAACCTTGATCCATGTCTCAAACTATGCCATGTAGGCATAGTCTGATGGAATTGGATTTTGAAAGTCTTCAAAAAGTCCTTGAAATTAATGTGAATATTTAGAAATTAATTATTATCAAAACATAAGCTGACGGTTTATTAAAGTAAACTTTCAAACTTTGACATCTCTTCTATATTTATCTTGTCTCCATCCATGCATTCTGTGCATGGAGTCATCCCCTATGGGCAGCTGATGTCCATCCATCTGTCTGTGTTTCTCAAAGACTTTAACCTTTTGCAGTGACCTTTACAGCTAAAATAAGCCCGGGCTCTTGTGCCTGGCGTATCTTCATTATCAAAGAACTCAGCAGATTGACATGCATAGAGTTACTACTAGAGTAAAAATAATGATACATTACATACCGAGTTTTAGGCATGTATTAACTATGCCATGAGCCTGTGAATACTGTATCAGGAGTTAAAACTGAGCAAACACAGCCTAGGTTTCAAAGGGTTTAAAATCCGTTTTATACAGTAGAAATAATAATTACAGTATTGGTCAAAATTATGATATGTATCTGAGGCTGTACCAGCAGTCAAAACATAATAATGGTGTATTCAACACAACAGTGTAATTTCCGAAGCCATCCATCTCAGCGGAAAACACTGGAAAATGATTCTGTCAATCTGCCATCAACTGTCAAACTCACAGATGTATCATTGGAAAATTGTAGTGTGGTTGAGTAATCCAGTTGATTTTTCCTACACGGATCAAAGGATTACAATATTCATGGCATGTGTGAGTTGAAGGGAAAACACTGACACAAATCACAAGGCTTTTGATTGATCTTTCTGAAATGCCAAAACAAAATACAGTCATCAGTCTTCCACTGTCTGCCTTTCATTGTCTCTCTCTGCTTCTCTCGCTGAAGGTCTCTCCCCCCTGGCTCTTTCACCTTCCAACGCTCATCTATTACTGCCATATACTAGGGATTATTGAGCCAGTTTACTCCAGATTTTCTCATTGTGGAGACCAAATGGGAATTCCCATTGGTCCTAACCAAACCTCTGGGGTTACTGTCAGGGAGTGGGGTGTTTGTAGTTTGAGGGTTTTTTATAGATCTAATCTTAGGATGCAACGCAGATCTGAGCCACCCTGATAACCTCAAATATGTTAGAGAGCAGAGTTCGTGGCTTTGACTGGTGTCACGCAGGAGACTCAAGGTCCTGACTCGAACAAAATCTGTGAAATCTGTTACAATGCACTCTAGTGCACCCTCATAGCATGAACCCTGAGTAATTCTCTGTCTCTTTTTTTCTCTTTCTCTCCTTGGTCTGTCCCACACCCCTCTTCTTGTCTCCAGGGTGATGCCAATCGTTCTTATTCGGATGACGACCACTCCTCCTTTGACGAGAGCGAGAAACATGACTCCATAAAGTTGTCTGGTGAGCGGATGGCATGTTTTCATCTCACTCTTACAGTGTATTTTATTTGAGGTCTATTGGTTAGTAGCTTGAGTTAAAACAATTGACCCATCTCTTGTAGGTTGTGACATAATGTCTCTAATATCATAATTACATCCCATCAACCAAGCTGAAATACAGTAAGAGTTTTTTTCCAACCATGAAATATGAAACATGTTTTAATTGCTCTGACAGATGTTTCCAATCCCCCTTCTGTTCACACAGATTTATAGGCATCCTGGCCTGTGTCAGTCACAACTGTTTCCAATATGTCCAGCTCTGATTGGTTGTAATTGAGTCCAGTCTGCTCTGTCCAACTCAGTGCACCAGGCTCGACTAAGGTCAAACTGTCAAACCAGGCAGTACTGATTGAATATGAATCAAGATTCTGTTACTGCATTACCTATTTCCTGCCTCAGAGGTTTTCAGAAATGCATTTTAGTGTACTGTTTAGTTGTAATAGGAGAATTGAGAGTTCAGTCATTGCTCTGATTGGTTGTTGGTCACATTCTGTTGCTCTTGCGTATCCACTTGCGTGCAGAGGCTTTTGGGTTGTGCCCACTGATGCTGCCCTGTGGAAATATAATATGAACTGAGAGGTTCCATCCATAGCCTGATAATGACAGGCTTTGGATGTCAGTATAATAAACAACAGCATCTGTTTTTTCATACATTTCAATTTTTAATCTCATTTAACAAACAAGTCAAGTCAAATCAATTTTATTTATATTGCCCAGTGTCACAAATCACAAATTTGCTTCAAGGGGCCTTACAAGTTGTACAGCATACGGTACCTCTGTCCTTAAGGCTCAGACACACCAAACAAACTTGAATTGGATAAGGAAACCCCTCAAGAACAGAGCAACAGAGGAGGGATTCCTGTCCCTAGGTGGACAGACAAGCAATTGGGGCTGCAACTAACTAACAATGACTTTCATTATCTGACTTTCTGTCAGTTATTTTCTTGATTAATCAGTTAGTTGTTTGGCCTACAAAATGTCATGGTGAAAAAAATGTCGATCAGTGTTTCCCAAAGCCCAAAATGATGTCCTTAAATGTCTTTTGTCCTTACTCACAGAGGAGTAAATAAACCAAAAAAAATTCATATTTGCAAAGTAGAAATCAGAGAATTTTGACATTTTTTTTAAAAACATTACTCAAACCAATTAATCGATTACCATATTGGTTGACAGCTTATTTAATAGTTGACAATTTTTTGATCATTTGATTATCCATTAAAGCTGTACATGCAGTAGATGTCATGTGGCCACAATAACCAACATCATGAAATTACAGTAGGGCTATAGTAGGGACAATCAGGATGATAAAATTATACATAGAAATATGGATCCAGGTGGATGCCAAACAGCCCTCAGGTGTTACCAAATGTCTACATTCTTGAGTACAATTGAATGCACAGTTTGCAAAATGATTTTGTTTAGAGTACCTACTATTACTCTAAACTGATGGTTTGAGGATTTCTGAAACCAAATCCTTGGTTTCTGTAAGTTGTGCCCATAAGTTTGATTCGCCACTAATACCAATATTGAAATCCCAGATTTTCCCATTAATGTCAAAACTAAACAACATACCCAACAGTCTGCTTGCATCTCACATTTAAGCTCGTAGTCTTTGTTTCCCAGCGAGGCTTATTCATGTGCTCAACCCAAAAAACCAAAAGTAAGACAGAACTATGCGCCAAAGGCTTACAAAAACTCAGAGAATAGCCAGCAGTCTTGAAATATGAATGAGCTCTATCTTTATCCAGAGCTCACAATGAACCTGTTCCAGCCCTCCTCAACAGACCCAGTAAACAATCTAGTTCAGAGAGGATTAAACATAAGTTCAGAGACTGGGGGAATCACTTCTATACAGTATGAGTGGGCTACTGCTGCAGAGGAGATGTGATCTCTGCAGTGCGCTGTAAGCAAAAGATGAAACCCTGCAGTCTGTTCCTATATCGATGGAAATCCAACAAGGTGTCTGTCCACTTACACAGCTCAGAGGTATTACATTTGGTTCTTTGGCTTTTCCTTTTTTGAGTGGGCAGTGAGTTGTCATTCTCAGCCTCTCTCTACATTTTAAAAAATCTTTTTTTTCTCCCTTTTGTCTCAAGAAGCTTAAGAAGTGAGCCAAGGGTAATATTCTACTTTTCCTCTGTGTGTTTCCACTTCACGAGTATCTTCAGCTATGGGGCGGATTTTGGCATTATCATCCCAACCATTTCAAGGAATTTTATTTCTTGAGAAATTCATGAGAATGAACTGAAAGAAAAATCCAAAGTCAGTGTCTCAGAAACAGCTATCTTTTTAGATTTCTATGTTTGTATTTTTCAGCTGAGAGGAGCTTTTAAAGACCAGATTGAAAAGCGCGTTTAAACTCAAAACTGATCTAATAGCTGTTTTTAACTTTCTATAGTTGCAATGCCCACATTTATTCTGACTTCCTAACCTGCTGTCTTCTCTCTCAATTTATAAAAGCCTTACCGTGTTATTGCTGCAATGGCTCTCTACATCTATAACCCAGAGCAGACTTTAACCCATTGCCTCGGGGTTGTTAAATGTCATTCTGAATAATATGGGAAATTACTAGGTAAAGTAAAGATAGACAACACAGCTTGATAGAGAGTAGTTGAGGCAAAAAAAAAAGAGCATAAAAGAGTTGTAATCTTATGACAGCGCCAAAGGAATTAACTAAAATTGTGGATTGCTGATGCCTTACAGTGTAAAAGCATAGGAGATGCCATAATTCTTTCAACAGATACCACGTGGGAACATTGGATAAATAAACAAAATGACTCTCTTACTTTCTCTCTTTGTTGAAATACTTCTAGACCCAAGGATCTGCACACTGACACCCAATGGCCACCTGGAGCTGGGGGCACTTTCAGGGCCCAGGGGATCCTACTCCTCAGAGAGGCGGAGCTTCACCATGGAGTCCAGGAAGAGCAGTGTGATGAGCCTGGGCAAGAGCAGCCTGGAGAGACGCTCCCTTTCTCTGGTACTCAGTCACACTGTTATCCACTGACATGGGCATTCATAGACATAACAGTCAACATGATATTTGGGCTGGGCTTCAAAGCATGGATTTTTGTGTGGCTTATGTTACGATTCAAAATATGTTCATACAAATATATTCAGCATTAAGTTGAAGGACCATTCTGATGTCAGCCTGTTCACGACAAATGATATGTATACTTTGCATCACTGCCAACCATTTTCCAAGCATTCAAATCAACACTTTGAAAGAATTTTCAGCAAATAATAATGATGAAACTTGTGATAAAAAAAAAAATAATAATTATAACTAAACAGGAATAGTTATGGATGGCTTATCTTGCTACTAATAATTAGCAGTTTCTGCCTGTAATTGAGAAACAATACATTTATCATTCTAAAAAGCTGTAGTTTGCTTTTGAAAACTACTTTCAACCAAAGGTTCCAGTTTGACCATAATTTTAACATGGCAAAACTTCAACTTTGTGATTAAAACGCATTTGATGTACTACCAGAACAGAGACATATACATATGCATAAAAAACTGTATGTAATGAAGTATAAAAAGACATGCATCGATTAAAAATTCTTGTGTTTTGTCAGCAGATATTAGTTTTATTAGAGGACCTGAATTCTGAATTCAAAAGGCAGATTTGCACAGCTATTACTTTACAAATACAAAAAGAAGCATGGCTAATTAGCACAAGAGAAAATTAACAGATTTTGCCAAACCAGTGCAAAACAGCTCAACAATTCACAAGTTAAAGGCTAACAGGGGATCATTTTTAAGGCTACAGGGTGCCATAGAGAGAAGTTCCTAAAAGCCGAACAATGATGGAACACGCAAGGAACGCTTTTATTTTGTCATTGATGATCCAAATATTTCAGCTACTGTACAGATAGCTGGGTCTTCCTTATTAAGATGATATATTATTCATACCCTGCAGTCAACACACAGAAATATTCAGTGTCATGTCATAGACTGTATAAAATAATGGACATAGCCACCCTGGTGTCACTTTTTGGTTAGTGTACTCCAGTTTTGAAGTTTCAAGTTTTTGAGTTGTTAAAATTGGGCATTTTAACATGGGGGTCTATGAAGAGTGACTTACTCTTAGAGTCAGCCTCAAGAGGACATCAGAGGAATGGCAGTTTTTGGCGTTTCAGCATTGGCCTTAATTTAGCCCTGAAGGTTGCTGCTTGGTGTATGCAAAGATTCTTAATCACACAAACACAGTAGGAATGTATCAGTGCTGAACCAACTGAACCCAAACCTTGGGAGGGAGAACTTGAAACACTTCTACAGGGTTCGGCTCAGCATCCAGTTGCCATGACAACTTTAATTGTCTGTGTCCCTCTTCTATTTAATCACAGAGAAAGTGAGAGAAGTAGAGAGAACGAGGGAGAGGTAGAGAGGGTAAAATAGAACAGAGAGATGGCGATGCAGTGACGGGAAGATAGAGGGGAGTGAAAACTGGAGAGATGATAAGCTGTCGTTTAGCAACGCTCTCACCCCAGAGGTTATAATGTTAAACACAGTGGGTGTGAAACATCCACTTCACTGTGAAGTCTCCTCCTCTTCCTTCACAACACTCCAAGGTAATTGATATCAGAAGGCACATGTTACATCACTTGGAACAAAAGTACAGAAATAATAAGCAGTCAACAAAGTTGTGTCATGATTTGTGCTGAAGTTTTGCTGCAGTTTTATCAGCAACTCTGATAACATTTGGCCCCCTTTGATGAATTCACACTCGGAGATATGAATCAGTTCCATCTGTTTGTTGGGCGGTTTGTTTGTTTCACTGTCTTATACAGTATATCAGACGCTGTTGATTGGACTCAAATGAAACTCGGGGCCAATGATGCATTGCCATATTGTGTTGCAGCACAATCAAAATTTCATCAGTCTAATGGGTGTGCTGCTTAGTTGGGGGTATTTGTCCGTGTGTCTGATGAAATCTGGATTATGATGCAGAAAGATCTGGGATAAAAAGAACACTGTGGAATTAAAGATTTCCTTTTTAAAACAAAAACATAATTGAAATCAACTACAAGTCACAAAAACAAGTCAGCATGATGAAGAACAAGTTAATCCAGAGTTGAATAGTTCACTGATAGGGTCACCTCAAAGGATATTTCTTTATTTTTTGGCACTTATAGATGTTCGGCTATGGTTTCAATTGATCAGGAAAAAGTTTTTGGATTCTTTGTTCACAAAGTTTTTATCATGGATTCATCTTAACATAGGGTGAGTAATTAACATACAAATGATCATTTTGTGGGTGAAGTATTCCTTTAATGACCACATGACCCATAATGGGGGCATTTCTTTTCAGTACAGTAGTTAGCCTCAGTTCAGTGTGAGCACTAGACAGAAATCCATAGAAAATATAGCACAATAAGCAGAATTCATTCATTGGAAAAAAAAGCTGTTTCCTCAATAACACATTGCATTTGTGCAAAGCTCTACAGTATATCTGGAGATAAACAGTTGGTTTGATGTAATGATATTTTGATTTGATAAAGTCATTGACATTCAATTACATTTTCTAGGAGAAAAAATTCGTAGCAGTTTCAGTATGTTTGGCAGCAAAGAAAGAGCCTGACTACACAATAAACAGTGCATTAGTACCAGCTTTTGTCAGTGCTTTATGCTATATAGTGTGGAACAAATTGTCTTGACAGTAATACACACAAAATACACACAAACACACACTCAGTGTTCCTCTTGAGTGATCCGCAGTGCAGTTCTGTGTGGACTGAGGAGTTATTTAACAGCTAGCGCACACGCTTCACTACAGTTTCTATAGAGACGGATGCATAGAGTCCCCACTATATGGCATTGGCTCAGGCTTGCACTGGCGACATGCACGTAACCAAGGGTAAAACACATAATTAGGTCTATCACAGTGAGAGGATTAGACATGCGGAAACAAACAGAACTGGTTATGTTCCTCTAAGTGGAACTGGCACTCAGGGGTATGCATATTAAACTTTATGACAGCCTGCTGAGTGCACTGCAATTTCATTTGAAAAGCCGTCCATTTATTCGGTCATTTACCTATGTAATTATTTATTAATAAAATATTAACCTACAGTGGCAGGCGTGCTTCTTTTTCACTTATCTCTATAGCCGCCTATTCACATACTGGTGCTGGCCAGTGCATCCACTCCTTCACTGGCATCCACTAAGCAGCTCTACTGTGGCAGGTGGGAGATGATTGCTTAAGAGCATTTGGCTAACAAGTAAAGGAGAATTTACCTTTGATGGGTTTAAAGACAAGCAGTAATCTCTAGGAGCGAGCTACACAGCAAAAAAAATCATTTAGAGTGAAGCATGGCTTGAAATGCATCCCATCCCACGTGCATTAAAATGAAAACATTAACACCATAGAAGAGTATGTTAACAATAGATCCAGGAGTTTTACTGCAACCACAACATACTACATTCAGATTACAGTTGCAAACATACTGTGCAAGTTTAACTTTATTAATTTATTCATTAAGGACAATGCACATTAAAGAATGATCCTACATTTATTTTAGTTTAGGCACTATTGCTATTGGTAATGATAACTTTGTACTCATTACGTTAATCGCTGGGATCTGGGGATATCGTGATACTGCTACACTGTATGTAAACCACTCTATTTGGAGGTAACACACAAAGTGAGTGCACCCAAAATATTAATAGCAATGTGATTGCAGACCTATGGTAAGTACAGTCAAAGCTGTACCAGCAAGTCAGTCCGTAAAGTGTGTTGCATGTTAACAGTTTGTATATTCATTTCACTTTTCACCCTCATAATTTGGTTAATTCTGGACTTAACTTCCAACCTGTCTGATGGTTTGACCCGTCATGTCTCTTACCTTATCAGACGTCTTAATATTGTGGCCCTTTATTATTTATTCTATCCCAGCTGACATTGGGTGAGAGGTAGGGAACACCCTGGACAGGTCACCAGACTATCACAGGAGACAGACAACCGGAGTACCCGGAGAAAACCCATGCTGACATGAGGAGAACATGCAGACTCTGTATAAAAGGGCTCCCCTACCCTGGGGTGCAAGCCCCCTACCCTGGGTTTGAACCAGGAGGCAACAGTGCTAACCACTGCACCACCATGCCTCCATTGTGGCCATGAACTCAAGAAGTATGGCTAACTCTACAACAGTATACACCCTGTAATATACTAGAATTGTCTAACATCATCCTGACTAGAGCAGTGCCCCTTCAAAACACGTCCATCCGGAGCATGAGTGCTTGGCCTCCAGTTTTGCTGTTTGCAACTTTCTCGAGAACGGCTCAGCAAAACAACTTCACACTCAACACTGCACTTCTTAGGTCCTGAACAATACATCTGCCATGACAGAGTTTCATGCCCTTACAATGGGTATACAGTATTAAGTGTAACAGCCAGCCAGCTTGTGACCTCAACACTGCACTTCCTTTGGTCATCAGCAATACACCTGTGAAGCGTGAAGTTAATCAGATGAATGATTGTCGAGAAATTCCAAGGAAATACACTTACATACGTACATAGAGATGGACAGAGACTCCTTCCATTGTAGTAAGATGCTGATATACCAAATCTACAGATTGATGTTGAAGGAAAACATGAAACAAAATCAAAAGGAAAATGACATTACGGCACATATAGCAAGATACAGAAGGCTAGGAAGGAGATAACATCTCCTTCTTAGCACTTCCACGTACACGATTAGAGCACACATCCACTGGGAAATGTTGGGTTTCTTTGCAGCATAGTGAGATAGAGGAATGTAAAGATGTCCACAGGGATGGGATGCCTCAATGTGTGCACATACACAGCTGTTTCAACCATTTTTAATTGAATTATTTTGATATATTCATGTAGACTTTGTTCACTGCCCAGTCTCTGTTCACTGCTTTGCTTTGGTCTTTGACGCTTGGATTGATTTGTTTTTACTGTGTGCAAACTGATGATAATTACTATGAACTGCTGATTCTTTGTTCTAGCGTCATGGTCGCAGTCCCAACTATCACAACTGGGGGCGCCCGCTCCCTCCACAGTCAGCCTGGAGCCGCAGGTAGACAATTAGATTTACTTTCTGCAATTGATTTCAGTTATTGCCGTAATGAATTCTTAATACTTTCATTAAGCCTTAATTACCCCCATGGAACCCTTCTTGTTGTTTTATGCTCTTATTAGTTTCATGACTAAACTCTTGATATACATTAAGTGTTGATTACACTTTATTTATACTTTAAAGGTTGTTCATGAATATTAAATATTTTATAACTGTACTTTCCATCTGCTCTGCAGGTCTAGCTCAAACAGTCTAGGTCGGAGGAGCTACGGGTTTGGTGGGGCTCCTCTGGTGGGAGGCAGCCTCCGCGTGCACAGCACCCGCTCCCCCCACTCCTACACCTATGCTGCCGAGCAGGAGTCCCTTCTCTCCCACCCACTCCACTCCCATCATGCTCTACCCCCTCATCATCCTCCTCCGCCCCCGCTGTTCCTCTCCAGACACTCTGCTGTGAGGAGGGATCGACGGGCTCTTTCCCTGGAGCTCCCAGAGCTGCTTCGGGCAGGTGGACAGCCCCCGGCCCTGCCTCCTGTCCACCCGGACCACGGGAGGAGGACCGGGTCTGGGGCTGGGGGATCCATCACTGGAGGGTCTGGGGCTGGTAGTGGTTTAGGAGTGGACCATCGGGATTGTAACGGCAAGGCACCAGGTCCCCACACTCAGCTGATGACTGAGGTTTTTCCTCAAGTAAATGCACGCAAGGACAGAGCAGACCTGGATGAAGAGACAGATTATGTGAGTGGCACAGATCTACTCTAGTGGTTCTTTCTTTATACACCAGGATAACTCAATCAAGACAAAATGCCATTAAAGCCACAAATAAATGAAAAATCATCACCTCTTAAGATGTTTCCATTTTATTCTGTTAATGCTATGGCAACAAGGTGCTAAACTAGATACTTTAGTTTTAGGAGAGATGCTATAATGGCAGTTGTGTATCTTTTTATTGTTGTTGTTTATGTGTCAAAAGGAGAGAGGAGCTCAGGGATGCTGCTGGTAGTGCATAAATGGGGAATTCTTTATTGGTTCTCAGACATGCCCAGATAATACTGAAAACCAAAACAAAACATAAATCATAATCATTGTGGGAGCTGTTGTGAAAATGAGGCAGCAGTAGTGGTTTATCTAACCTCTGCGGTGACTTTGAAGTCACTTTATGAAATTTCAAAGCACGCCAGAAATCACATTCAATCATTTTAATAGCATTTACGTTATGGATAGAATGGGGATCAAATAAAGGGTTATCTGAAAGAAAGATAAATATTATACTGTATATACTGTAGTGGTTAGTGAGTGTTGAGCCTTGTGAAACTTTTAGCGAATGCTGGATCATGCTCATACAAAGAGCTAATAATGCTCTAATGAGCTGAGAGCAGAAATGCTAGTTTCTTGTTAATCTTTTGACACACACAGCGCACGCACACACACACACACACACACACACACACACACACACTCACACAGTATTGTGTTTATCTATATTGCTGTTTCTCTTCTCACTATTCCAGAGTTTGTGTTTCCGCATCCAGAAGATGATGGAGGTGTACAAGCCAGACTGGTGTGAAACTAGAGAGGAGTGGTCCGTCTACCTGTTCTCCCCTCAGAACAAGTGAGTGGACGATTTCAGCTCTGACCCCCCCCTTTTTTCTAGAGCTGTACCAGATATCATTTTGTTTTTATTCTTTTTTATGTTCATAGCTTCTTTTGAGGTTTTTTGAATGAAGCTTTGAATGTTGTCTGTGCTCATATTTTATGATGTCACCACCCTAAAAAAATATATATTAAAAAATAAAAGATCCTCACAGGTGCATTTGGATTAAACGAGTTAGTCCTTTAACTTTTAAATAAATAAATGTGATGTACATTTATTGAGCTGTTAGATTGCTCTCAAATCACCCCATTAGTACAGGTGCTTGTCTCTCTTTGGGTGGACTTCTTGGAAGTCATACGAGTCAGAAACAATCACAGCCATCACTGGAATCTAACTCTACAAATAGTACAATACTAATTGTATCAGAGTATCCATATCCTCATCTGCAGTTGTGCAGAAATAACAGGATTAAACAGATTTAATACACATGTAAAACAAAATAAAATAATAATAATAATTTTAAAAAAAACAGCCGTGTGGCAGTTGCATGAAAAATTCCATTTCTTATTTTTACCCCTAACCCTAATTATCAAGTACTCCTTTGCTCTTTAAAACAGAGTTACAAGGGGTTCCTAAAGCAATAATATTATATAATATTATTACACTGACATGTGCCATTCATTTAATGGAGATAGAAAAACATGGATGCTCTTGATTCATTCACAACTTACATTTCAAACTGCCAATCAATCAAACAAGTCATCAAATAAAAAAGAACACTGCTCCATTACCAGGCCACAAGCAGTGCTCTGTAGGCTAAAGTTAGCAGCCTGTGGTCCCACCCTGCCAGTCTGCACTGGTATTAGAAGAGTGGTAACAAGTTACAGCAACTTTGCTGCTGGACTTTAGTTAAATTACGGGCGTCATCTGCCATCAAAATGGGGAATACGAAATGGAAATATGTCCAAATGTGGAACTGCCTTGCACATATCAGCAACAACAATGCAATGTTAGCTAGCTAGTTAGCTACTGAGAACATTACCAGTGTTTTTTATTGTCATGGTTGTCATCATAATTTTAAATCTTTATTAACAAAGAAAATGCATTTGTGGGTTATTTTGTTCCTCGTGTCACCATGTTGTTGATTAATTCATTTAACACATAGAGACAGACGACCGTTCATGCTCACATTCACACCTAAAGGCAATTTAGAGTCACCAGTTAAACTAATCTGCATGTCTTCAGAGAAAACCCACGCTGACACTGGTTGAACATACAGACTCCACACAGAGGGGCCCCCCATCCTGTGGGGTACCCCAGGGTAGGATCTGAAGGCCCCACCAGGAACTCTCTTGCTGTGAGGCGATAATGCTAAATGCCTTGTCGCCCATCTTGTTGATGATTTTGGAATACCTCTGTTTGTAGGGCCATGTCGCCCTAACACTTCACCCTACCCCCCTATCCCAACAAGCCACGGGACACCCTACCCCTGTTCACACAAAAAAGAGGGGTAAGGGCTAAGCAGGCAAGGGATGAAGTTGTTGAAATTGAGCCTTAAAACTTGAACGTCAACTTTATGAATGAAGCTTCAAACCACTGAACTATTCGGCACAGCCCTACTTGATTAGTCAGGACTGATAGTTACAGAGGTGCTGAGGCTGTCTGTCCACATACACTTGCATGGACCACTGTGACTCTGCACTCCAACATCTCCAGCCTTCGTGGAAAGTCTTTCCAATAAACAAGTGAGATGTAAAACCCATTGACCTTTATTTAAAACCATGGTCCACTTGATATTGGTCAGTGGGAATTGATCTGAACCAAAAATGTGCAACAAAGTTTAACCTTTCAGTGAGAAAACAAAGCGGGAAGCATCTCTCTGGATGTGTCAGTACTTGTGATAGTTTGCTTTGGCAAAGTGTTTCTTCCAAGCCTGTTTGTTCAGCACTAAAGCGCAGACAAACCAAGTGTGGAGAGATGAGTCGACAAGCAAGACCAATGGCCCTGAAAACAAATGTTAGCAAACGTTACCGGCTCTGTCCTGATACCGTGGGAGAACAGCAAGCTGCATAGTCAAACCATTTGTCTGTTCACACAGAGAAAACTGCTGTCTACTGGTTTCACAAATGGCTTGTTAAAGTGATGTTGCTGTGTGTTTCCTCCAAACCATTTTTTTTTCTGTAGACAGTGTTATTGACTCTGGGCTCCAAGTTGTGTGTGTCTGTGTGTTCGTCTCTGTTTGTCTGTGTTATTACGTTTTGTTCCAGCCTTCAGTGCATTGCTGGTGGAAAGGCCCCTGAAAGCAACATGAAAGAAAAATCACTCAGTCATCCACTCGCTCACTCACCCGATTCCCTGCGTGCTGATAGCCACTTAAGGGAAGCCAGGCCCCAGGGCTGTGTTTTGGCATCCTGGCAGGTGCCATCTGTCAAGCAAGGGCTGTGTGTGTTGGCGGTGTGTGTACTCGCGTTTGGCCATATCTCTGGTAGTGTCATGTAGCGTGTTTGCGGATAAGTTTGCATATGTGCATGTGGGAACGTGTGAGCATATGTGCGCCTTGTTAATGCCTCGGTGTAGTGTATATCAGTTTGTCTGTACGCATATGTGTGTGTTTACTCTAACAAGTGCACCTAAGCAGAATTAAAGCAGACAAACAAACAAAAGGAGAAACAAGCCAACAACAGAAGTTGTGTCTCAGGTGGGATAAGTGCCTACGCCAGCGATGCTGCTGGTTGCGATCGATATCAGGGGACAGGGGTCGCCAGATCTGAATCGATAGATAAAGGCGACAGGGTTGCCAGGTCTGGAGGAAAAGTAGTCAGATTAGCACATTGATTCTCTCACCCAGAGAGCAGGTGCAGCAGTAGGTGTATTCTGCTCCCTTTATAGCTGGCAGATGAGATGAGATGTGTGAGGGCTTCACTCAAAGCTTACTGCCTTTACTGGCTCTGGAGCTGACGATTTGTCAACAACACTGCAGGTGTCTAAAGATATTAAAGTCTATCCAGAGATAGTCCCTACACCAGTGCTTATCACAGGATGCAGACGAGTGTCTGTGGCTGCCAGAAGTTCCACCAGGAGTATTTTCCACTCAGAACTTTTGAGTTTAATTTGAATACTTGTTGGATGCCAGAGGAAAATTTTCAACATCTCTCAACTTAGAGAAGTCTAGAGAAACGTCTAGAACAAATTTTAAATTCATGTAAGAGAACAATGGGCCTCATTTGCCTTATGAATGAGGTCCTAAGGTTTTCTTGTTCTCTGAAAGTCTAAGTCAGATTCATGACGTGTTCTTAAGAAGGTGGAAATTGAACTATTTCACAGTTTTTTTAAGGTATTAATAACTCACTTGGAATGCTTGTTTGTCACTTTTTGGCCCACTCGCCCAAGCTGCCCATGATATTTTCTGGCATGACCAATCGCTAATATATTATATGGCATGGGTCCCATTAACATAACTGCTGTGACTTGAAGTGTTAGTGTAGTGTTTATTTTAAAAGAATGAAACTGATTATCAAAAATATCATAAATTCTTAATATAGTACTGTAAATCCTATAATACTATTTACTTGTAGATTTGAAGAAAATTTGTTCTAAAAAGAACAAATCCCACATTAAAAAAATCAGAACATAATAAAATAAAAAAACATTAGTGAATGTCAGAATCTTCATGAGAATGGCATGAGAAGTGTATTTTAAGAAGAAAATTGCTCAGGAGAATGGTTTGAGAATGAGAATGAGAAAAAAAAAGAAACAACAATGTCTAACAAGCTTGTTTTCCGTAACCGCTTATCCCGTTAGTGGTCATGAGGGTGCTGGAGTATGTCCCAGCTCACGCCAGGTGAGAGGTGGGGTTCACCCTGGACAGGTCGCCAGACTATCACAGGGCTGACACATAGAGACAGACAACCATTCAC
>JAPZEB010000020.1:16028266-16050230 GCA_029783705.1 Chaetodon striatus | reverse complement strand
TACATCAGGTTTCCTTACACTGTGGGTGAACAGGCCAACATTAAAAGGCAATTTGCAGCATTTATTATTTTCACTGTTTTCTGTGGATGCAAATTCAAGGTAACTACAATGTTACCACATAACAACAAATGGTCATTTTGTGGAAAAGGTATTTATTTAAATTTAACCATGTGCAAGTTCAGAGAAACCAGGGCCTCATCGAGCAGCAACCTCTGGGGCTGTAAATGAAACCAACACAGAAGTGCCACAAGCTGCAGTTCCTCCAACAGCCACTTGAGGCTGGCTCCAGAAGCAAGTCAAACCGACAAGAGCCCCATGTTAAAATGCCCAACTTCACAGCAGAAATAAACATGTTTACAGCCTGGTACAAAAACAGTTTTGGTCTCTATAGCTAATGTATCCTTTCATGTCAACTGTACATGGGATAAGTTTTCGTATAATTCACCTGTTTACATTTTAGTAAAGCTGAAAGTTACACATGATAAAGGACATGGTCGGATGGTTTGAGTGACAGGCTGTCTGCCTATAGTGTCCTCAGGTGTCTGACTCAGATCCACTCTTCGCTCCTCCACCACTCTACCCTCTTAAATATGGTCACTTCTGGCTCCAAAAACACGTCCAGCTACACCACTATCTTATCTGAGATTGCATGACATTTAGGATTTTTGATATTACGGAAACATGTTTGCTAACTGCATGTGGATTACAGAACTGTCCTAACATGAGATTTCCTAAATTAGGACCCCCAAATAAGGACGGCATTGACCCCAATGATGTTTCAAACAACTAATTTCTGTGCTGTTTAAATGGCAGACAAGTAAACTAGTCAAAAAGTAAGAAAACACTCAGAAAGCAGTCAAAATTAAGCACAATTAAATCTGTAAGGTTTAACACTGTTTGAAAAAAGACAGTAAACATTATGAGACACATTTGAAATCATTAATATTATTTTTCAATGACCAAATCATTAGTTAGCCAATCAAACTTTGCCACGATCTCCTTCAGCCAGTCATGTTGCTGCTGCCCAAACTTCACATCTGTTCTCCTCTCTGCTCCTGTCAGCTGTCATTTCTTCTCCACCACATTCACCTGCAGTCACCTTAAACAGAGCTCAGAGCAAGCTCATCAAAAACCATTCCTCTTCACATCCAGATCCCCAGCTCCCTCTTCAGTTTATCTCATCACCACCAGCATCTAGACTCCATAGGGGGGGTTTCCTCATCTACTACATCTGTACCACCCTCCTGGAATATGTGACATCACAACGGCGTCTAATCGGCAAAGACTTTTCACATTTCTCAAACTTATGTGCACGTGTAATATTCTTTTCTCCCAGAACGAGTCTCTCCTGATTGAAATAACATTTACTACTGTGTGATTAATGTCCTGACTCATCTCCATTCAAAACACGACACTAATTACAAGCCTAAGCACATCTGTAGTTCATCCTAGCAAGAAGACATCCAACCAGAACAAATGTGTGTCAGTCTGAGAGCACAGTCGTGTGTTTGTGTGTATGTGTGTAAAAGAAAGAGCCACTGATAATTAGAGTCACGTGTTACATTTGCATGCCAGTCTCAGAGTATCTTAATTATACCTTAAACTAAATAGCATTTCTAAGCAAACTAACCGTAGACATCCCTAACAGATGCTGTCCTGAATCCTCACAACTGCCAAAAACGTGTCTGTATAGTGATGACAATGAAGACGGGAACAATATAAACACCAAAATATATTTCTTGAAAGGCTACTCAAACTGTTTGATGATGGTTTAAAGAAGCTAGACTTCCCAAAAAGCTGTGCATGATAAGTGCCTCCGACTCTTCATTGCAATAATTGAACACCTGTCTTTTTTTGTCCATGATAGCAAGCTAGCTAACCAGTCACAAGTGACAGCCATCAAAATAATGGCTTGTCCATCTCCAGTAGCCTGCTGGTACACCCAAATGAGTTTGTGACAATTGAAGAATCAAATTTACAGCCATAGATAGGATTTTTTTTTTAAAGTTAAGACAGAAAGTCAGAGATAGGACACAAACAGCCATATGTTTAGAAACTGCTTCTGCAAAAGGAAGATAGGATAAGCTGTTGGGATATTTTCTGTAATGAGGCCCCTAAATTCTTAAAGCCCAGAGTGGCTACTTGTCTTCAGATAAGGCCTCATGCCCTGCATCCAGTGGAGGAAACATTCATCAAAGTCATAATAAGGGTAACATCACGGCTTCTTTGTTCCTCTTATCGTCTGTATGTACAGAATAAAATCATCTTTTTGTTTGATAAGTGAAAAATGCAGTTTGTATACAAAGACAAGCCTGCGTATTTGATTTAATCTGAATTCTTGAACCGTTTGGAGCTGCAGGCGACAAAACAGTCTCCACTCAAGGTCCACTTACTTTCTTATTCTGAGGCCTTCAAACGTATTCATTGTATTTTCTGAATCACTTAACTGTATTCAGACTTTCCTTTATTCTGCAACTCAAGGCCCTCTTACTTTGTTGATCTGAGCTTATAAACATGTCAGAGATGACGTCGCTCTGTTGTTATAAATTCTGAGAATTTATGGAGGGATCCAAAACAGTTTTAGGAGTCACAGAAACTTTTTAACTTTTACAGCTTAATGTCAAACTTTAGCTGCTGATGGAAAGCTCCAGAACAAGCGACTAAGAGGATCTTGAGGGACGGATTGTTCAATCAGCATTTTGATTTTGTTTTAAAAAGAGGCTTAATCATTTCTCCGTCATGTAAGTATCATATTAATGTCACTTCTCATGCACATACAAAGACTTTACATCGGTCTTTCAGCTACATAAAGACTGACAATAAGTGCAACAGCATCTTACGTTGATTTAAGGACTCTTGTTTGTTACATCTCCACTACTGTGTGAATCTACTCGTCATATAAAACCACGAGCGTTTACCTTGTTAACTTACAGTAACCACCCACAGCCTCACACATCTTCTCGTCAGGTGCTCTGGCAGATGTTGGAACTGGGTGCTGTGTGGTCATCAGGTTGGGACGTGGGGCTGCATGTTTCTCCTGTGCTAATGATGAACATCTGCTCACTGTTCCCATGCCTTCTTTCACAGATGCATAAAAAATCCTGCGATTTAGAGGGAGCGAGCTCTGGGGATAACACGCCAGCTGTTGGCACATTTTCATGCACCACTTTGGACTGTAGCTGTCATTTACTGACATTAAAACTTGTGTTTCTCAGTGAGACAAGTTGCAGCTGAGAATTCCGACTCTAACCCTCGGTATGATGACTTTGTTTGTGTCGAAGCTTTATTTATGAACACCGTAGCTGTGTGGAATCAAGTTCAGATGGTCTTGATTGTCACAACACAGACTTTTTTTTAAAGAAGTGTGAGCTTGTTAACATTATAATTATCTTTTTAACACGCTCTAAGACACATGGATGAACAATGGTCGTCATTAGACTGTTTTCTGTAGGCTGAAGTGCAGCATGTGAGAGCAGCACATCCCTCCTCCTATCCACATAAGCTCCCTCTCTCACTGTACACGTGAGCCTTGACGCTGTGTTTATCCGATGTCAGACAGATCAGACCCAGAGCTCGGCACACAGCACCAGCCAGCTGATATCTGCCACCAGCACGATCACATCACGTTACGCAACAGTGTGTGTGCCTGGACAGCATACTGTAGTTGCCCTGTGCTGAGTGTACACGCACTGACTACAGCTGTTGAAGAGCAACAGGGAGACACATGGTCATTTTTAATTGGTGTTTGGTGTTTGGTGCTTAGTGTGAATGAAACTTAAAATGGTTCCCCATCCATAATGCATTTATTTAGTGTCAAACATTTGCTCCCTGTAGGCTGTAAAAAGCTTGTTCCTTTACTCATTCAGTCGCCAAAATTAAATGCTGGTATTGTATGTTTCTGCAGGTCACACATACACTACATTTGTATGTCACATACATATGATGTAGTTCAGATTACATGTTTATGAGCTGAAGGGGTGAAGGGGATGGTGGGTGGTGTGACACCTAGGCAAGGTAGCTGCAAAGAAGTAGGCAGCAAACCCAGAGGACCAACAAAAGCAGGTGTTTTTTAACAGGAGTTTGGAACCTGTCCAGCTGTACATGTAGCGAGAAAAGGCAGTATTTTTGTACGAGAGTTCAGGTCATGTCTAGCCATGTTTGTAGCGATAAAAGTGGATGGTTTTTAAAGACAATTTGGGTCATGTCCAGCCATGATTGTTGCAACAAAAGCAGGTGTTCTTTGACAAGAGTTCGGGGTTACACCAGCTATGTTTATGTCAGCAAAAGGGAGTGTATTTTAACAAGAGTTCGGGGAATGTCCAGCCATGTTTGTGGCAACAAAAGCAGGTGTTTTAACAAAAGCGAGGCTTATGTCCAGCCATGTTCCTAGTGACAAAAGCCGTCATGATCCTGGGTTTTTGATTATATTCTGTTATTCTTGTTTACCTTGTTTTGGAGTTTTCTGTTTGTGTTCCTTGTTATTCATCCATCCATCCATCTATTTTCTAACCACGGGGGGGCTGGAGCCTATCCTATCCAGCTGACAATGGGCGAGAAGCAGGGTACACCCTGGACAGGTCGCCAGACTGTTGCAGGGCTGACACATAGAGACAGACAATCATTCATGCTCACATTTACACCTACGAACAAGTTAGAGCATGTCTTTGGACTGTTGGAGGAAGCCGGAGAACATGCAAACTCTGCACAGAACGGCTCCAGCACCCGGGATCGAACCAGGAAACCTCTTGCTGTGAGGCAACAGTGCTAACCACCACACCACTGTGCCGCCCTCCTTGTTATTCATTCATGTTTAATCCACTTCCTGTTTTATTTTGTAGAGTCTCTCCTCATGTGCTGTGTCTGGTTTTACTTCCTGTCTTTGTGTGTTGTCCCACCTGTTTTCTGTCTCACCTGTTTCGTTAGTCCTTCCCTGTTCCCGGAGTCTTCCCCTCACACCTGTTCTGTATTAGTCTTGTTTGCTTCACCCTAGTGTTCCCAACCACACCCTTGTTGTTAGCCAATCACTGTTATCCTCTGTTGGCCCATGTCCTCCTACCCCAGCTGTGTCTCGTTCTTGTGATTGTGATTTTCAATTAGTTTTGTTTTTTCTGTCATTTGGACTCTGTTACCTGCCTGTTCTTGATGTTTTTCCTCTGCTTTATTAAAGCTCACTTTTTGTTTGACCTTCAGCCCGCTGTTGCTCTGTATTTGGGTCCTTCCTGAACTGATTTATGACAGTCTCACATCCAGACGGGTTTTTTAACAAGAGTTCGGTACATTTCCAGCCATGTTCGAGCGACAGACGCAGGTATGTTTCAATGACAGGTCAAGATATGTCCAGCTGTGATTGTGTCAACCAAACCAAGTATTTTAAGCCAAAACATAAGGTTTTCCTAACTCTAACCAAGTGGTTTTAATGTCTAAACCTACCCAGCATACCCATGGTTTGTGGAAATGAACATGATAATGACATGTTTTCATAGCAGCATTGTCTACTTGCCCTCTATATGCTCAGTATTTATCAAAGGTATGATTTTGGCAAAATATAGCAAAATGTTATTTCCAACAGAGCTTTAGAGCTTTGAGGAGGGTGACAGCATATACAGTGTATTTAGACACATTTGGATATCAATAGGAGTGCACATATGGATGAATATCAGAGACACGATTATTCTGAATATTATTCGGAGTGGTTTGAGGATATTATGATACCATTTCAGTTTTAAAATTCTGATCCAATTTTTTAAATGGGAGGAGAATGACTTATTCATTTATTGCTTTTACTGACTTTAGATTTACAGTCATGTGGGATGAAGTCAATTTACAGTCTCCAAAACTCCTGACTTGAATGCTGATTAAATGAAACCCAAAAAGGAGATAGTACAAGTGAAGACCAGGGCTGAGTGATGTGACATTTGTGCCCAAAAAGTTAATGCAAGCCTGCTGCTAAGCCCTCCAAAACAATTAACGCATACAGTCTGCCAGGAATAATAAGAGCAGCTCATTGCACTGCAGTTAGAAAACAAATAAATTACTCCGTGATCTCTGATGTCTCAGTGAGGGACAGTCAATCCCTCCACAGATGGGTCTAAAAGGTATTGCCACAATTGTCTGCCAGGATTTAATTAGTTTTTATTTCCTTGTTATGCCCAAACATCAAAATAAAGCTTACATCTTCCAGTAACACATAAAAAAACACTTAATGCATTATATGTACTTTGTACACTCTCAAATATCATATTTTTTTGGAGGATTTCAAATGAATTATACATTAAAAATATCAACAGAAAAGTAAATTGAGCTTTAAGTTTATTCCGACAAGGGATTTTTACTTGTCTCATAAACATTAAATGTGTTGTTTAAATAGCCAGTGAAGCTATGTATATCATCCATATTTACAAAATCCTGTTATGTCTCTCCTCTCATTTATTATATTCATTTTTACTTCTGTTTGTAAGAGCGTACACAGGAACAAGGTAGTTGGTCTCTGTGGGACTTCAGTGTGCTTAACATGCAGCACTTGTTTAAACATGAACGAAAGGAAATTATACAGTTATTGGATTTTATTGTCAAAACCTTATCAGACATTTTGGATAACAATTCAGAGGAGAATATCTCTAGAAAAGGAGTTTAATAAATACAGTTTTAGTATATTATTTTTAAATGCAAAGAAAAACAGCTGAAAATAGGACTGTCTTTTTGAGCTCAAGAAAAGCTGATGTCTGGAGCTATAAGACAGGAACCTCCATGTTTACAGACACATTGACTAAATAATTAAAAACATAACTGAAATAAAACATGTGGAGACTTTATCTCTGGTATCTCTCGCATTACTCTGGGATAATTTGTGCACTGACTCGTGACCTCAGTATTTCTTAACTCTTGAGTTTAAAATCAGCCTAATTGGAAGTGAGACCTTTACTGCAGAAAGAAAGTTTGAAGCCACATGACTCCCCTGACCCGGCGCTAAAAAAAAACTCCACCCATAAATTTGAGAGGAAGGATATGACTTTACAGTCCAAATGAATGTGATCAGCTCCACCTTTCATCTTCAAAGCAAGAAAAAAAGAGAGTGTGTGGCAGCTCCAGGAGCGAGGGAGGTGACTCTCCCTCCCACCTTATGACTCAACTTTAATAAGCAAAAAGCCAGGAGGGATCCAGAGCAGAGGAGGGAGCGGCATGATGCAGACAGAAAGGGCACCTGCTGTGGAGTAATGCAGCACTGCACAATCACTCGCAAAGCTCTGCAGATAAACTCTGGTCCACCCTAAACCTCATGACTAATAGATGAGATTTGCTCTCCGTTCCTTCAACTTTCAGCATCTAAAGCTGTCTTCACGGAGGGAAAACATCTCCCTCAGACGCTGAGCCGTATCTGTTTGTTTGTCTCCCTCTCTGATCCCTAATCCTACTGACACAACCATGATCAGGCTGTTGCTTGTGCACAGTGTGAAAGCCATATACAGGACTTTTTATATTTATACAGAAAATACAGGAAAATACAGGACTGTGTTGACAGGTGAGTGAGAATCTGTACAGGTGGTTTCACTCAGGCTCATGGCAGCATGGCTTATAAGACGTGTACCAAACACTAGACAAAGCCTGACAGCTGGCCTCAGCTACACCATGATGGTGTGCCATCTATGTGAACATGTAAAATATAACAAACTATTTTCCATTTTTTTTAACTAACGCTTTGGTTTATGACCAAATACCTGCAAAACTAATGACATTAACAGCCTCTGCTGTGATTTGTGTTTAGTGCTAATTGACCCTTCGCCAAGTCCCGCCCCTCGAACACAATCTGGCCAATCATAGCGTAGCATTGGCCACCTCAGACAAGGGTACAACGAGTGCTCCATAAACTCTAATGCAAACCTTTCAGACTTTCATCATTTTCAGGCTGTTTTTGTGGATTTCCAGCCAAACATTGTGTCTGAGGCACGTCGTGTAATAGGGATAGTTTCTGCACCGTTCCAAAACCAAAATCAAACCATGTAAAGTGTAGGGTTAGCTACCTAGCTACTGAAGATAGCGCCTATTGAATGAATTTTTAATGATAACACTCAATAAAGACCTGCCCTACTGTACAGGAACAAGTTTCAGGCGCTGGCGGCTGCAACACAGCTGGTTCAATATCAGTGAAGTTTCTCTTTATATTCATCGTCTTCTGTGGCCATCAGCAGTGATGTGGTGGTTCACTTTTACACTGATCTGTAGCCTATAGTTGGGCTTTAGCTTCTAACTATCTTGTCTTTTGAACCTGTTGTTGCTGCTGAGTCAGTTTGACATCCTGGATATATCCTTGAGACACAGACTGTAGACCCCTCTGTCTGCTTCTCTCTGGAATCACTGTTTCATTTTTCCAAAAATATGACAATATTTCTTCAGGGAGTTCAGTGAGTTACAGTGTGGGCTCTTACTCCAACGGCTTGTTGGACCATCACAAAGGGGCGGGGCATATTGAAGGGTCAGTTATCTCTTTTAATATTCATGTATATTTTATTGCTGAATAATATCACATGAAGGCAAGCTCATGGGCACACACATGCACTGACACATACAACCAGGGTTAAAATTTGGCTGGGTCTGCCTGTGGCTTGGCCCTTGCGCATAGACTCTACTAGAGTGAACTGCAAAGGCAGATAAAAGCTGTATGGGATCAGACTCCCCCTGGGGTTTTACACTGGTCGAAATCGAGTTGCTACAGCAGTGGTCTGCAGGCTGCTGCCTGGTCCCCCCCTGTCTATGTAAGGCCAAAATACCCTGCCGCTGAATGGCATGTGTCAAAACAGCCGCTCCTATTACTGAAATGAAGGGCACCTCTCTAATCCTGCAAACCAGCCTTTGATCAGCATCACAGCCAAAGCATCAGTTTTATCAATGCTAATCTTACAGCCTGCCCTGGCCTCAAACCACCCCAACAGCTTCTTTGCCTCGTGTGCTGCACTGGCTGCAATGTCAATATTTTTGCCATTGAGTAAAAGTTCTGCGGCACACAAAAAGGGTTTGAATCTACAAGCTTGTTTGGAAGAAATGAAGAAAGAACTTCATTGCTTAAGTCATGAATTAGCAAGCAAAGTAAGAGAGATGCTGATACTACAGATGAATGCTCAGCTTCCCAGTTGTCAGTAGATTTTGGGCAGAAAATGAAAATGTATATTTATGAATTGTTATGTTGTTATTTTCATATATTAATGGTAATCACTTAATCATAGTCATAATAATCAGTAGCTTCAGCCAGTTGAGAACTAAATCAAGTTTTGTGGGTTTATGTGTGTGTCTCCTCCAGGCTCTGATGTCCCTGTTTGTGCTGGCCTCAAAAGACGGCTGGGTCAACATCATGTACCATGGACTGGATGCAGTGGGGATAGACCAACAGGTAACAATAGAAACAAACTGCAGGAATATACAACACTGGTGCAAATCACTTTAACACAATGACATGCTGACATACAGAAAGTCTTGTTTTAACTATCTATTCTTCCACATCCCACCACTTATCTGGGTCCTGTTTTCAGAAGCAAAAACTAAGCAAAATAGCCCACATGCCTAAAACTCCAGCCACTTTATTCAGCACTTTCTAGGGAATCCCACGCTTCTTTAGGCCAGATTGGACATGAAATCTGGCCTTATGGTCATGCCGGAATCTTCACCCAGTTGGATGAGCCCACAACTCCTCCACAAGGAGGCTTCCTGATCAGATTGCCAAAACACCTCAACCAGCTCCAGCAGAAAAATATCCACTATTCAGTTAAGTCTTAAAACTGAGTTAAAGCAGGATGGCCAAGTAGTCTAAAACTCATTGGTGCATGAATTAAAGTGCCACTGTATTCTTCGGAAACCCCCTCCCCCATATCTTTCCAACGTCAGGTTAGGGAGGGCTGTCTCCAACAATTTCCATAATTTTCCAAAACCCCCAACTCCACTGACACGAACACCCTCTGCACATCATAATTAACCAGTTGTGCAGAGCCAGGGATTGAACTTTGTTTTTTTTTTCATTCTTGACATGAATATTTCTGTCACTTTTCATGTGAACGGCAAAGTACAACCCTATGAATTCATAACCAATATTTACCTAAGATAAAGATTGCTTTCAGAGATTCTTAGGTTGCAAAATGAAGTCCTGCCATCCTGACAGATAATGCGCTGGTTCGGAGAAGTTGTGAGAATTTAAGTAAACTTCCCTTCAACCTCACAAATCATGCACACATTCACACACATGACGTCAAAGTCCGATGACACGATGCAAATTAGTACTCTGAAGTGGCTTCAAAGTGAACAGATTCCCTTTAGAATTCATTTTATTTGAAAATCTATTAGGGAATCTATTAAAGAGAGGGCATTATTCTGGATGATTCAGTTTCCCCGCCTCAGGGAAAAACCTCGCTGCAGTCCAACATGGCTCTGAATGACTAATCCTATTTGCACTCCACCCTGCGCTTTCAACACTCAACGCACTTCCAAATTGAAAATCTGACTCTCATCTCCGGTTTTATTGCACCTGAACCTGATCTTTGTTTTGTAATGACTCCCTGCAATGACTCCCTCCACACCCAGTCATCCCGATCTATTCTTTACATTGTCTCCCTTTTCTGCCTTTTCTTGGGTTACATTGTCATTCTTTCTTACCAGTGGCAGCTTCAGGATTATTGCCCATACTGGCTGTGGAGTGGCTTGGTTAATTTGAAGACTGTGAGAGCAGTTGTATTTCAAATGTTTCTCAAAACTGGGCAAAGCAGATGAGTTCCCCTCACTAACTGCTTATTTTATTTGTAACAGTGATAAACTAATTCAGTATTTTTCAGACAATATGCTGACATTTCAAAAACACCTTGCAGATATCACAAGGTATATTTTCTTATCACAGTAGCTGTCTAGATTTATGTATCCGTGCCAGTGCTGTAAAGCATTTCTGAAAAAGGTGTAAATCTACATAAAGATTTGTGCTTTACAATATGAAGAGCTCTATCCTTATCCCGTGCAGGGTTGCAGAGGGCTGGAGCCTATCCCAGCTCACATTGGATGAGAGTCAAGTGACCAGTCTATTACACGGCTAACATACAGTCAGAGACTGTAAACAGATTAGGTGAATTGAAAATGGTAAATTGCTGTTAGGTTTCAATTTGAGCATGATGATGTCTTTGGATTGTGTGATGAAATCAAAGCAGGCACAGGAAGGACATATAAACTCCCCTAATGGTGGTGGATTTAACCCCCTTACAGTAAGGCCCACTTCTCACCACTGAGCTGCCATCTCATCCCATAGTAGTTAGAGAACAATATCAAAACATATGAAGCAAGCAAACCTGTGGAAACTCCTGTGCATTTTATAACTTGGGTTTGAATGGCCTATCATTTGAAGTCTACCTGAGGGGAATCTCACAAACTCAAGTTCATTTGCCGTTCATTTCCCATTGTATTCTCAGTACTTCCCAATCACATGCATTTTTGCTAATTGGTGATAGGAGCTTCTGATCTACCGCTGCCTTAATCGGTTAGTTAAAAAAAGAAACATTTCCCTCACAAATTTGATGTAACACTGGATGTGTAATTGATAAACAAAGAACACATTTTCATTCTGTTTCTCTGGTCAAAGACTTTCCACGTCCAGATAGGACGTGAAAGGTACCCTCGGTGCATTGGTTGTTGATGTTACGGGACGGCGTGTCAAGTTCTGACAGTTACATGTATTGTCTTCTTTTAAAATACACTTCCGTTTTCACGGGAAATTTAACATATACATACAGTCTCTTTCAAAATAAACGGACTATGTCGGTACAATACCACAAATAGATCTTTTTTTCCTCCAGCAACTAACGCACATGCTTGGGTTTAGGCAACAAAGACGTGGTTAGGTTTAGGACAAAAGAACAGGGTTTGGCTTTAGAATCTTATGGGATGCGGCCGCTGCTGCCCCAGGTGAAAGTTGGTGTTTGTTGGAACCATCCACCACCACTCCCACCCTTGTCCCGCCGTGTCTCCCCCTGATGCTGCCCCCTGAACTATAACTGCAATGGGCTGTGTATCATGCCAACGTTAAAGGACCACTTTTTTCATCAAGTCACCGCCCAAGCGCCACATTTTGACAGCTCCGGAGTGAGACTAGGTTGAAACAAAATGTTCATTTGGGGGGGAGGGAGAAGTATTCTTTTAATACTGATATGGATACGAGTCAATGTGTATGACAACATCCACATTACATTATTCAGCATATTTTCATTTATTGAATATGGTGTAGTGGTGCCCTGTCACCCAGGTTTAAGGCACTGGCCATGAACCACAACATCCCCTGTTTGAGTTCAATTGGGGACCTTTGCCGCATGTCATTCCCCACCTCTCTATTTGCTCATTTTCTGATATCCTGTCACAACTATCTGTCAAATAGAGACATAAAATGTCCACCCACCCAGAAAGTATTATATATCCCTTTACCCACGGAGACATAAATTCCTAATGTGGTCTACTAATATTTCATTTTGTTAAATATACATACATATATATATATGAATAAGTAACTTAAATAACTTCTGCCTCTTCATATTCACCCTGTGCTGTGTGCCACTGATTAAGACAGACCTGCTGTGGGGGCTGTTGCAACCTTGAGCTCCCTCCTGGCTCCTTCAGGGTTTCCTATCCACTCTGCCTTCTGCATTTTGTTCATCCACTCTTCTTCTTGTCACCTCACTCTCAGATTTTTTTTTCTGTCTTCTTTTCAATAGATTACATTTTCCCTCTACTTTGCTTTGCTCTTCCTCATCTCTTCTCCATTACCAATTAACTTTTACCCTACTCTTTTTCACTTTTCCTGGTGATATTGTTTTTTCCTGATAACATCCCTTTCTTCTCCCTGCTTCACATTCTACACTTTCTCTCCTGAAAGACTTAAGCTAGTGCTTCCTTTCGTCACTCCTCTTCACTGACCCACCATTTTCGAGTAGTCCCTTGTCTCATCTCTTTTCCTTTGTGCTTCTCTTTACCCTCCCCACTCTGCTCTCCCAATTCTCTCTTCTTCACCTCCAGCCTTTGACAAACAACAATCCATGGATGCTGCTCTACTTCATCTCCTTCCTCTTGATCGTCAGCTTCTTCGTCCTCAACATGTTCGTGGGTGTGGTGGTGGAGAACTTCCACAAGTGTCGCCAGCACCAGGAGGTGGAGGAGGCCCGGCGACGAGAGGAGAAACGCCAGCGTCGCATGGAGAAGAAGAGGAGAAGTAAGGCCCAGGAAAAAAGGGAAAAAAGCAGCAGGGGGAGGAGGGAAATGAGAATGATGTTTGGTGTTTGGAGAAAATAAGGTGGAGAAATGGTAGAAGGAGGAGTAGAGGCTTTGAAGTACAGGAAGAAGGAATAGAAAATACATGAAGAGGAAGAGAGGGATTTGGAAGAAAAATTGGGGTAAAATGAGAAAAGGAATGCAGCGTTGGGAAAGTAGGAAGGAAAGAGGTGGTGAAAGGGAGGATGGATGGAAAGAGTCAGCAGGATAAGGATAAATGGAAGGGATGGGAGTCCTTTTGGAAGAGAGGATCAATAAATCAATGGAGGAAAAGTGGAGAAGAGGTATACAGTTTGGATCTTTTCAAGTTGGGTTGTATCAGGTAATTATCAGTGTATTACATACATTAGATGTGGGTTAGCATGGCCCCCAGTTTGGAGAAGCAGGCACTGGAGTACTGACATGGAAGCTAAGCAATGTACTGCTGTGGACGAGGGCAACAGAAAAACATATTTTAGCCCCCAAAAAACTGAATATTAGTTTAACGCTGGTTTAGTAAGTGATTCTGCTTTCTGTTCTGTTCAATTCACATGTCTCTGTCTGTCTGTGTGTGTGTATGTGTGGGATGCATATTCAGTCATTTGACTTGGTCAGATAATTTATATCATGTCTACAATATTCTCTACATTGGTCAAATAGATTATCAGTGTATTTTCTTACCAGATTCGCTCACAGCTGGCAGAAAAAACAGATACCGAAACTATTGCTGCAGAGTGCTCACCACTGCGCCGCATGTAGTGTAAAGAGCCCAGTCATTAATGTGGGCACCAAAAGCAAGTAAGCAACAAATCTGTGCACTTCACGGTGCTTCCACTTCCAGTGTGAATCCGCAAACCCGGTTTCACTCCAAAATCCAGGGCTTGGTAAGTGACCTCCAGCATCAGACACCAACAAAAAAGGTCATCCTTTTACGTCGGCATGATACACAGCTGAACCCCGTTATTGTTACACGGTGCCCAGCGGCGTCATGGGGAAACGCAGCAGGCCAACAACGAAAGTTAAGGTGGGGGAAGTTCAAGTAGGGCAGGCAGGAGGGTTGGTGGATGGGTTCAACAACCACTGACTTTCACCCTGGAGGCTGCTCAAACCCCACTCTTTTATCCTAAACCAAACCATGTGTGTTTATTGTTGAAGGAAAAAAACATCAATTTGCGGTTTTGTACCAACGCACTACATTTATTTTGAAAGAGATGTATGCAACTGTACATTACCTGTGAAAACAGAAGTGTATTTTGAAAAAAGACAATGCACTTAACAGCAGAACTTGACATGGTGTCCTGGAATGTCAACAACCAGTGCATCCAGGGTACCTTGCACGCCGTATCCGGACGTGGCAAGTCCGTGACCAAACGTTGATATGCTGGAATCTGGCATAATTGCATGCTATATGTAGAGTATTTTCACATCTTTACCTTGCCATCAGACAGCTTGTATCGACAGTCGTTGACAGTCTCATTTACCCATCTATGCTATCATCAAAGCCACCAGACTCCATTGAGAAAAATGATAATTTTACCTAGCTGAACACAAGAACAACAGGTCTCCCACTGCCACCATTAGTTAGTTTATTTGTGTTATTCCATGACTCAGGTGAATTCAAACTAACCCTTTAAAATGGCAAAATCACTCAATAACACAAACACACTAACTGATCGAAGCAGTGGTAACCCAGTAGCTCCTGTGTTCAGCAATGTTAAGTCACTGTTTTTCTCAATGGAGTTTGGCTGTGAAGAGATATAATGGCTTCAGGTCCTGGAAATGGCTGTCTGACAGCATGGTAAAGTAATGAAAACACTCATATAGCATATATTTTAAATGATATTGATTTTTTAGTCGGCCAAAATATGTTTTGCTGCTGACCCTGTCCACGGCAGTGCATTACTTAGCTTCTGCAGTGGTATTCCTGCCTGCTTCTCCAAACTAGGGTAGTGCCCAACCGCCCACTGACATCTATTGTACATAATACACTGTAGATAAGAACCTCATACGACACCTCTTCAAAAGATTAAAGCTATTCCTTTAAGCATAAGCAGTATACAAATATATTAATTAAAGTACTAATTTCTTTTGACATAAATGTTTGTTCACCACTTCAGACTAAAATGTAATTCTGCGAGTTAGTTAATATGTAAAATGATAAGTAAAACTTGAGTTGGAGCTTTGGAAAGACTGTATTCTTTTCTGGACACAATCCAAATGGCATGTGTCCAAGACTCATAATCTTTCATATTACACATCCTCAATGATATGACTTTGAGTGAGTCATTACTTCAACTCATTTAAAACTCCTTAACCTCCTTCTCACATTTATCAAACTTTTTCTCTTCATATTATCTCACAGTTTTATCTGCCTCTCTGCCTTTTCTCCATTTGCTCTGCCCCTCGTTTTTCAGCCCCTTGGCAAAAGATAAATCATTAAATAAATCATTCTGCTTGCACCTTGTTTTGCTTTCTCCACACTCTCCTACTTTTCCAAACCAAATATCTGTTTCTCTTTTGCCCCACCCCCTCTCGCTCACATCCCATTCACATCTAAACTCCACTTTTTCATCTGTCTATCCCTTCCATCATATTTTTACTGCCTTCTAACCAACCCAAATCCCTTCTTGCCTTGTTCCTCTTCCTCTCTTTCTTTCTTCTTCGCCTTTTCTCTCTCCAGAGGCCAAGAAGCTACCCTACTATGCGTCATACGGCCGAGCCCGCCTAGCGATCCACACTCTGTGTACCAGCCACTATCTGGACCTGGTCATCACCTTTATCATCTGTATCAATGTCATCACCATGTCTCTGGAGCACTACAGTCAGCCACAGGTGACTACATCTCCCCATGGGGATAGAGATGGTCGGGGTGTGGGTGTTAGACTGAGACAGACATGTTTAAGGGCTTCTGAGTGGGTGGTGGTGTACCATCTGGGCTGAATTTTTATTTTTTTTTTTAAGTGGGCACTCCCAGAGGCAGACTGCCAGCCTGCTGCTCTGAATCAGCAGCAAAAACTGCCAACAACCAAAACATTTATCCACGTGCTGGAATACAAACATTCTGGCAGATTGGGGTATTAGTTATATAAAACGTTACTCAGAGGCTGACATGCTCGTGAGGACGAAAAAGAAACCAGTTTGAGTTAAACTTAAAAAACAAATGGGCCTGTAAATGTAGTTTGACAACAGTGAACATTACTGCTGTATCCTGATCCTAATACTTTGTTGCCCTCTTGGGAAAATGTGTCTTAGGCTTTGCCTGAACTCATGTCTTAGCAGAGCTGTACCGCCAGATATAACACACTGAATTAAAAAGTACAATAAAAGTGGAGAACATTTTCTTTACATCCTGAATTGATGAAATCCACGTCAATGTTGGTAAGTTATTAGGGCTACAGGCTGCTAAAGGTGGGTTAAATTAAATTTTTCATTTGGTCCTGCTGAATAACATCAGAACACATTTAAATATTATGCCTTCAAGGCAAAGTATTGAAATAGAATAATCTATAACTTATTTCACGATTAGTTATGATTTCCTTTGCAGAAGGAAATGGAAATTCTTAAATAGAAGAAAAAATACTCTAAGTGAGCCCATTTAAAATCAAAGGAGAAACTATTCTTTATTTTTAAGATGATAATTAGTTCTCTTCAAATTTTGCTCCAAAAACCTGTTTGCTCGTGTTTTGTCTGGAGGCTACTGTGTCTCAGTGTCGAACTAAAACTTAAATCTGTTTGAGCTGAAGGTACAACATATTAGCAGCGTATGTGGCCGGCTGCACACAGTCAACCTACACTGCTCATATTCTGTTAGCTTTACCTTTTCAGTCTGTTTATATGAGCTTTTACCAACTCTGACACTCCAAGTCAACAACTATTTGAGTTCCCAATGACGTCTAACCACCCACACATGCCAGGCTACAGACCGGCAGGTTCCTTTGCTACATAACACTGGACTGGAGCCCGGTGAAAACAGTAGAGTAGCTAAAAAGCTATTATAAAGGTTGGCACTGTTGCTTCAAGCTTCACAGGGCTATTCAAATGTATGTTAGTAAGCTTGGGCTCTAAAACACTGTGGTTCTTTGAATTCACACATTGGGGATTTAAGAAAGTCAACTAATAAGATTATTTTTGTCTGCGGAGCAGCTTTGCCAGAGCTTTGTCTTTGTAGCAGCACACCTCTACTGTACCCCTGCAGGAGTCTGGCAAGGAAACACTTGTTAGATTCTGTGTCCAGTGTATTAAATACACACTGTAAATCTCCATGGTGAAATGTTTTTCCCACTTCATCATTAGAAATCTATACCACAGTATAAGCTAATAACAATACTAAGGTTGAATTTGCAACTCAAAACTGAGCTGTATACTCACTGGGGTGACATGGGACGGGGGGGACCAGTGGGTGGCTACCGTGTTTTGGCAGTAGCGCTGTCCTGGTGGTGGCACACAGTTACTGACAATGATCTCCAAATGAGCTGCACCACTAGTTCCCACCTAACTCAGGTGGTGTGCAGTTCAGAGCAATTAAGGCTAGTGTTAGCTAACCAGTGGAGACCAGAGGGCAGGCAGTAGGCACTATGATTTTGCAAGTTAATGCAGCCAGTCAGCTGCCATTACATTACAATCTCATCACCTCTTAATGGATAGCACTTTGAGGGGTGGTGCTAAAGCTCAATGGGTCAATGAATTGTTTTGCATTTATTTCTTTAAAATTAACCAGTTATCCACCAATTAATGGGTATTTGGCTGCTGAGACCAACATTAACCAAAACTGACACCTCTCGTTGAGATGTTAAAAAAAATCTGCCTACCAGCACCTTTAAAGCTCACTAATTAACACATAATATCTCATTTGTTTAATCCTTACAGAAACCAAAAATTAAAAAGGCAAGTTGTTCTTGCTACAAGCATCACTACATTAAACTAATCAGCTGCTGGCAGTAGCTTTAGATTTACCATATAGACATTAGAGTGGTCAATTTTATCATCTAGTTCTAGTAAATGACCTTTATAAAACGGGTGTTTCCCATCCTTAAATGTGATTGGCTGAGCCGCGTTCCATGCCGTTGTAAAATCAGTGTAACCCACTGGTAGACCGTGTTGCTTGGCAACCATTCTGTCCACTCGATCTTGCTTGGTGGAAGAATGAATAGTTCTTAATTTTATTGTTGCTTTATTACCAATAAATTGTTGATTTTTTTCATGTGTGTTTATTTTATGGGCTATATGTAGGGTAACCGTTTTATAAAAGAAATAAGCCCCTTGAAGCTGCGCGTCATGCCTCAGAACGCCCCTCAGCCATTGTAAAATCACTGTAACCCACGGCTTCTCGGGGCTTATTGCTTAAATATACAGTTAGGTCTTACAGCACTAACTTGAAGTGACCATAGAGTAGGCCTATACTGTCATTGCTGTAATTGTGTATGAACATACATACCAAGCTGAGCATATAATTTTTTTGTTCTCTCTTAATTTGGATGCGATGGATGTAATAATAAGGTTTAATCATATGCATTGCACATTACAAGTGTCATTTTCGTGTGACTCATTATACCAGTGTGGTAGAAAAAAATGTTCTCTGTTCCTCCCTAGAGTCTGACATAATTTAGTTGTCTGTCTCAATTAAGCTCTCATCTATTAAAAGAAATGTATTGGCAAGCTACTTTTCTCTCACTGACAGAACAGATTCTCTGAACAACTCTCATTCTTACCCGTGATGATTTTCCTCATCGTCTCTTCAATAATACAAAGGTTCTATTATTGACAACACAAAAGTTAAACAACAAATCACTGTACAATACTGCACTGTGAACAAAGAAGTAGTTATGCTATGAACTGTGGTAGAACAAAGGATAAGTTACTAGTTTGTTACTGTTAAGATCAGAGATGGAGATAAAGGTTCACTGTATAATCCTTTTGATGTCTGTTCTTTTTTTCTAACCTCTGTGCCTCTTCAACCCTTGTTTCTCTCTACCTCAGTCCCTGGAGACTGCACTGAAGTACTGCAACTACTTCTTCACCTCGACATTTGTGATTGAGGCCTCTCTGAAGCTGGTGGCCTTTGGCTTTCGACGCTTCTTCAAGGACAGGTACAGAGGGGACACCCCCAGCTGTATTGAGACTGTATACATTTGTGTTGGTGAGGTATATGAAGCTGTTTGTATCTATGTCAGTATTTACTGTCTCTGTGTGAATGCAAGAACAATCCCTACAGATGTAACCTACAATTTCATAGGTATATACTGCATTCCTAAATATCCTACAGTATGGGGTTCATACATTTTCCTTATAGAGATGTATTTTCTTGCATTATTCACTGAATATATGGGACCTACCTCACAAATTGGCAGCTCCAAATAGCAGTGAGGGGCAGCTTCAAACATCATCACAATAAGTCCCGTAATATGGCATGAGTAATCTTTGGGAGTGGTTTGGAGCTTTGAAGACAAAGCTCTTGCTTTTGATCCAAGTTACAACTCTCATCCATTATACAGTCATGACCTGTGAGAACTGACAGAAACACTGAGATCACAGATCCAAGCAGCAAAGCCTGAGTCCGCCGATGTCCCGAAAAGTGAATATCCAGCCATTAGAGTAGAAAAATTACTCTTTCAACCCCGCTGCTTAGAAACTATTTTTATACCCTAATAATTTGTATTGCTGAGTACATTCTTTGAGAAACTGCTCTCTGCATTATGTTCACAGACATAGTGTTTTGTTTGTTTGTTTGTTTTGGTTTGTTTTTTTCTCCCCAGTGGAAATAGAGGTTTGTTTTGTACCATGTGCAAGTTGTTGGGAAGTGGTTGGATGGATGGTGGGGACACAAAGCACAGGACTCTGACACTGGAGACCAGGGTTATTCTTACTTTAAGCACTTGTTTATGTCAACATTTGGCTGTGTCATGAACCAAATTGTTTCTATATTTGCCTATGGACTATGTGTGTAACACCTCTTCCCAACATACAGCGAGCATGCAAACTTTGGTGAATGGAGCACAGAAAAATGTCGAGATATACTACAAGTGACAACAACATTCAGGGGGCCTGTCATGCCCTGATCAAGCCCATGCAGCAGCTTGCTGTTGTTCTAAAAACAGGTTGGTGGTGCGCAAAGCTTTACAGAAATAAAGCCAGGGCAGGCTTTTTTCCAAAGAAGCGACATGTTGCTTAGCCTGTTCACTGCACACAGAACAGATTGGGACATCTTTATTGGGGAAAACTGAAAAAATCTTATGTCTGCTTGTTGCTCATTCATGGCGTGTCCAGTTAGGAAGAGATATTACTGGAAGATTACACGAGAGGGCACACCAGAGAACTCAGGCCATGTAGAACTTGCATGTAGGATTTGCATTTGCAGATGAAAAAGTCTCAGATTTGTTTCCATTTGCTTTTGCAGGTTTCCACGACAGCTTCTAAAATGGTTGTGGTCTGTCACCACCTGTTTTGACAAGCATATTTATCAGTGTGCAGCAGTAATGACACACTACACAGGGTACCTGTGGAATTGGTCTGTCAGCTTGTCTTCAAAACTTTCCACCAATGTTGTCGCTGCCAACATGTCTCCTAACACTGTAGAATCATCATTTTGCCCTTGCACTTCTCCTACCGTTCATGTGCATGTTGCAACTTGCGGACACATACCAATAATTTCTGAGGGCGTGCAGAGTCAACACTCCAAACAGATTCAAGATACATGAGGCAACCATCATGGTAAATAATTAAATGCAAGTATATCTCTGCTATTAATCTGTAAATTCAGGCAACAAAAGCACTTAAAAGGAGAGATGATGGTTTTTGTTAGCAAATAGTTCCTGTCTTGTGCTTTAGGTCAGCATTGAATTGTCATGTTAAACATTCACTGCTGTGAGTGGATAATGAAAAACAAATGAAATGCATTATGCATTCTGCATCAACATTATGTGACTGAATTGACTTTTGTCATTATGATGGTAAAAAAAAATGTAATCCATTCAAAACGTACTTGCTGTTACAAATCAGTAGTACATAAGGCTACTTATAAGAAGAGAGGGTTGAGTCCTTGGATGAATGGATGGATGGATGGATGGATAATGAAATAAATGTGTTTATAAAGGCATTTGGATCTCTGATAACACCAAACATAATTAGAGTACAACTAAATGATGTCATTACACCAACATTTTGATAACAGTGGCAACAGGTGGTAATGTTGTTACGCAGAATCAAATGTTAGACTGTTACTAGTTTTAAAAATAACTCTTGTATAAACACTGTTTTTACTTTGTTTATATGAGTTATTAAATGATTCACGTTGAGGCTTTGCAGGTGCAGAAACTCTTTGGAATATTAATAGATTTCAATATCTACACCCAACACCTTAACAATCCAGCGAGGGGGTCCTCTCTCTGCCAAGTGCACAGTGGAGCAGCTGTGATGGTGTTGGTGAATATTATTTGAGATACCCTACTATGTAGATTTTATTATTGCTGCTTCCGATCCATTTTTAGAATTGTGGCTTTGCTGGAGGAAATTGCTTTTGTTTTTTTTTTCTGCCCCTCTTCTTTTCAAAATTGTTTCTTCCGAGCTATTTTAATGCTCTTTGCTTGTCTTACTGTCTCTTCCTCCATGTCTCTTCCTCTTGATGTAAACAGATGCATTTTTAGTCACATTGTTTCTTCTGTCCTTCATTTTAATTTGACTTTCTCTTCTATTTCTTTGTCCTTTCATGCCA
>JAPZEB010000020.1:16009787-16021227 GCA_029783705.1 Chaetodon striatus | reverse complement strand
AACACTGGGAAATTAAAGCAAACCCAACCTGATCCAAGCCCTGGGGAATTTTGAGAAAATGCAACACGGCCCGGCTTGAACCCAGCAGGTTGTGTCAGGCTCAATCGGATCTTGGCAGATAACTGAAGCTCTAAAATGAACTGCAAAAAAAAAAAAAGCCACTGCAGCTTGATAACAAACATGCATTGGTAAGCTTTTACAGTATAAAATTGACTTTACTGTTCAGTGAGTCTCCTGTTTCTGGAAATTAGATGCACCATGAAAGTGTCAAGAGTTACCCACAGGACTGAGTTTGGAATGCCCCTTCATGTGTCTGCATGAAAACAAAATAAGTCATACAAAGATATAGATAAAATAGTCGACGTTTAATCCTAAAAACAGAAAAGAACACATTGAATGAACTGTTTCAAAAGTCTGAAGATCACTTCAGGTTTGTTCGCTATGGAAACCAAAGGTATAAATATCAAAGTCCGTTCTAACCGTGTTCCTCACAAGTCTCTGTTGCTTAGTTGCCGGCTCTAATGCTTCCATAGCTTCCAACGATCTGTTTCTTATACCACAGCATCCTCATCTCTGCGGTGTGCTCTCACTCTCCGCTTGAGGGATCTAAAGACATCAGACAGGCTTACATTACATACTGCAAACTGCCTCAGGCCAAGTCATTGCTTTTAATATCCGCCAGGAAACATCAACATGCACAACTGGGAAGAGAAAGGAAGTTATCCTCAGGCTTTGCCTTACCTCTCCAAGTTTCCCCATTTCACCCTCCTTCATTATTTCCTCTCCTTCTCCAACGTTGCCCTCTCCTTCAATAAAAGCTATATGTGTTATCCTTTCCTAATCCACTCTCAGTTTATTTGCCTATATAATGGAATTCTACAGTCATGTATTTGAAAGCACCTCATTGCCTTCCCTGTGAGGTGACTTAGCTAATGGCACTCTGCTTCGTGCCTGCTATTGCACCCCAGGGAGTCCTTTAGCCATTTACATAGCATACGTATCACTATCTGGGAATGCTTTCTCTACACGGGTGGATTCATGCCTGTTCAACTAGTAAAATTTTCCCCAAACTGTGTAAGAGAGTGATTGTCCTTGATTTGAGGCAGTAAGGAGTTTTGTTGTGGTTGTTTGCTTTGTGTGTGTGTTTTTGCTTTTTTCAACTATGTGTGATTCGATGGAATGTTTGTAGGATCAGGATCCTGGATGTGCCTGTTAAGTTTCATGACCTTTAAGCCCTTAAAAATACATCCAAACCCTGCTGCATCATTTCAAAAATGCATGAGCACCAATAAGCCTGTTTTCATATTTGATGAAAAGCTAAGGTCCAGAATCTTGTCCATGCAGCTGGGTGGGCAACACAGTGAGAGGTTCTTTTCACAGAAAATCTGACACACCATAAATTGTTTAGCAGCTTCTCTGGTTGTAGTCTGTAACATCTTCAATGAAATCAATGAAAGTGGAATGCATTTATTTGAGGGGGGAAAAAACACTTTTTTTTTCTTTTTATAATTAACAAAATTATTATTGGAAAAGATTTCTTCAAAGAAAAAAAAATGCCGTTTTTTATTTTTTTTTTATAAATTAGATTATGATATCATAAATTCAGAAAAATGTGAATTTATGAAAAAAAGATTAAATAGTAATCTCACTAATTATAAAACACAGCAGAATTTTTTTCATGAAAACTTTTTTTTTGTCAGATTTCTGAGATAATTAAGGAAAACAGGGCATTTTATTCTGCTTTTATCAAAACTTGGCTGTTGGCTCCTATTCTATCTTAAGTAATTGCTGTTAAAACCTTGAAAAGATAATAACTCAGTGGACAAAACACTGGAATCTGTTTATTTTTGGTGCAAAGGACAACAACATATGATTATTCAAGTGTGCCCTTTTTTATCAGAATGAAAAATAACTAAACCCTTTGTACTCGGTACCATCAGAAAATGTCACACAGCATAAATACAGGTCCTGTCTTTAATCAGATCTTATTAATTAAACCTGAAACAGTGATCTGTTTTAGTTGCACAGAAGTTTACTATACTATTGAAGTGACACTTAGAGGGGACCTATTTTGCTTATTTTCAGGTTCATACTTGTACAGTATATCTGACCCACTGTACCTATGGAGGTACACCTGATTAAATACAGTACACAGAACTCAATGAGTTACCTCCGTCAGAATAATGTGTGAATGTTCCTCTTTGTGTGACAGGTGGGAAACCTCGGTCTGCTCTTCATGTTGCTGTTTTTCATCTACGCAGCTCTGGGAGTGGAGCTGTTTGGAGAGCTGGGTGAGTCTGCTCGACGTCAACTTGTTGCTAATCAAGTGACAAAAACATTTTAATAACTGTACCCAAAACAAGATTGTCACTCATGTCACCAGTTATCACAACACCATGTGGCTCATCAGCATCATGTGTTTTCAGCAGCCATCAGGGCTGCCCCTCTGCCAGGCCACGCTGTTGAGTCTAAATTGAAAATTAGCTTCCCAGTTTGCTTTTGGCTGGTCAAATAAAGTGAAGTTCTCATTTAAAAAAGATTTCCACTGCCATAGTGTTTCGTTAACCAGTCATTATGAAATGTTAATCAGTTGTTTTCATGACAAACCCTTTCTCAGGATTTGTCACAATTTCTAGCAATCTCCTAAATTGTGCATCATGGACAAAACCTGCTAACAAACAAACAGACAGATGCAATTGAGCTTAAAAATTGATCCAACTCTCTGCTGTGAGTGAAAATGAAGAAAGTGTCCTTGACTCAAAATCAGCCAATGTGTAATTATAATCAATCAGCCGAAGAATTAAGTGTAATGAACACCGGAATGAAAATAATTTGCATATAATCATGTCCAATATGCTTAGCCAAGGTCACAAGGACTTCATTTAGGGTTGTTTTTTCATCCCTCCTTGGCACTTAAATCTCTAATCTGACTGGCTGACAGGTTTTTCAGAACTGGAGTGAAGCTATGTGACTTTTGGCATATGTGGCAGTTGGACGCTGGCTGTGGCAACTCCCATTCTTGGAACTATTATCTGAACTAATCTTCACTCTACCATTCAATGAAAATATAAACCCTTCCTTGGCTGAATATATGTGTTTGCCAGATGTCTTTATATCTTTTGGCTCTGATGCAAACATAGGGCCTTATCTTACAACCAGCACAAAGTGGCACACAGCACAGCACCACTGTCATTGCTCATTTCAGACTGACAGAGTAGACATCTTCACAGCTAGCAGCCACACTGTCTAAGTCGCAAATGCTCTTGCACTCAACTGTACACCCATGAGGTGTGGTAGGGCACAATTTTGATGCATTGCTTTTTTCAGGCAGCAAAGAAATGGCACCACTGACAAACAAATCCTGGTCAAAGCTCAGAGTAGCGCAGTATTCTCCCACTATTCAAAAGGCGCATTATTCGGATAGTAAAATGCGCATACATAAGCCTACAACATGCATACACTCTGCTTGTTCTAAATACAGGTTTGATTGAATGGGTTTCAGGTGGGTGAAATAATAGATTATTAATGAGGAAAAAATTAATGCTATTTTTCAAGAAGTGAATATAGCAGAGAGCTGAGCAGAGCTGCAGAGCTGTTGTCAGACTCCCCATGAAGACAGACGCATATTTACGCACGAGGAGCAGTGTAACTTCATTGATTTTTCCAGAAGCTAAAAGTTCTAAAGCAGTTATATTTCCTCTGTCAAGTTTGTAACTAGGGTTTTTAGTGTTGCTGCTAAATGTCGCACGATATTTGCTGCACTGACATTACTGCTGTTACCGCACTAATGTCAACAGAAAACCATTTGCTTCTCCAATTTGCAGAATCCACCATGGAAATAGCAGTGCTCCAGGTGCAGCAGCGCCTGCTTTTAAAGGGAATTGAAGATGACACTCTGATTGGTAGAATTCATGATATGCCCAGAACACAGTGGTGATTAATTAAGGGACTACATACAACCACTTTTTCCCTTGCACCTTACTTTGCACCTCGATTATGTGCCTTTTAACACAAAAAGTAGTGTTGGGCATGCCCCAAATGCACTTGCGCTACGAACTTTAAACAATACACAATAGATCGCTTAAATAGGGTCCATAATGTTTACACTATTAAAGGCTGCAATATCATTCAGTCTTTTGTTCATGTTTATTTTGTTTGGAACATCTGGGTCATCTCATCAAATATGAACAGACACAATCTGAATACATACAACAAAGCAAACTTTCTTCCAACCATTTTGATCAACCTACATAAAACTTTGACAGAACCAAGGTTTCACTCTCTAAACCTTTTCTTTTCCTTCTCTTTTTCTTTTCTCATCATATCTCCCCTCAGTGTGTAACGCTGACTACCCGTGTGAAGGAATGAGCCGACATGCCACCTTTGAAAACTTTGGAATGGCCTTCCTCACACTCTTCCAGGTTTCCACCGGCGACAACTGGAATGGCATCATGAAGGTACTTCAGTTTTACAGCAGTGGTGAAAAGTAACTAAGGGCAATAAGGGTAATAAAGGGTTTTTACTTGTAACAGACTATTTCTACAGTGTAGTATTGCTACTTTTATTTAAGTAAAAGTCTGAGTACTTCTTCCACCACTGGCTTATAGCTGCATTAGGACATTTTCATATCACACTTATCTCTATGTCATTAGGACTGGGCTATGCAATCAACTAAGCTGACTGGTTTTCACTTTTCTCACTGTCACCTCATCTCAGCACAAATGTTCTTAGACAAGGGTCAATCAAAAAGGAGGTAGTCTAAAGCAGTGCTACTTGAGAGTTTAAAGACGCATACCAGCATATTTTTCAATTTTCTGATCTGCCCAAACCTATTTTACACCCATCTCAGAGCAGACAGAAGCCAAGAAGCAGAATAGTAATTGAAGGTCTTCAGTTCAGATCCCAGGACCAGACGATATTTCAGTAGGGGAAATGAGTGAGTAATGAACATGTCCTTTAGCAAAGATGCTGTTGAAAAAGTAAATGAGCACTCGACAAAACCTTTGAAGGATGAATAAAGATTAAAATTTGCACAATTTGATCCTCCTCGTCATTCACTCGTCTATCACCTCAATCAAGTCTCACTCTCTAATCACACCCAAGTACCTTGAGCTCTTAAAATGTTATCACAGCCCGTATCCAGGAGAAAGTTAATCAGTGCTGATTAGGCTCTTAGACAGAGTGACTGACTGTAAACGAGAGGAAGACGGACAGAAAAATTTGTCAGGCCTCGAGGTTTGAACAAGAGAGACTGTGAAAGTTTGACAATATAATATGTAAAGACATTACAAATTGCTTCTATGCTTCTCTGTATGAGTCCCTTTTACTTAACATAAAGGCTTTACTCAGATTGTTAAATAGTATGCAGATTCAGTGATGATCAGCTTTCACCCTTGGGAAACACTGAACAGTTGTAAGAATAGCCTCCGAATCCATGACAGCATCAGAAGTATTTTTGCAATTTTCACTTGTCCCAGCAATTTCATTGAAAAAAAAGTCTATTATTATTGTCCATTGACACAATATATTAGAAAAGCTGCTGTGAAATCAGGCATTTCAGGCAGCACCAGTCCCAAAAACAGCCCGCGAAATCCTGGAGGGACTGATAATAACACTAATCACAGCTGAATTCCATTTAGTTGCTTTTGTTTTAGGGTATTTATGGTATTGTGCATGCTGGCTCACTACCACAGTGCCATGGTATACTGGGACCGTTGAAAAGAACAGAGCGATCCCAGCTGCTTTAGGTAACACCTGCGCACCTGTCCCGTCCTGAGTTTCAAGTAATTACACTCATCTACAGTGGAAGCAACATGTAGAAAACAAAGGCAGGAGAGAGGGAGACCCTGAGTCCACCACTGCCTCTCTTCACCTACTACGAATTCTTCTTTATATAACTGGACTTTACTCTGTACTTTGCCCTCTTTTTCTTCTTTTTTGTCTCACTAAAGTCTTACTATTCTTCCATTTTGTCCACCCCCTGACCCTACCTCCCTATTCCCATTCTCATCCCAAACCCTTACAATACTCCACCACCCACCAGGACACACTGAGGGAGTGCCCACCGAGTCATCCTGACACCGATTACGGCTGCCACGCTGGACTACAGTTCATCTCCCCGATGTACTTCGTATCCTTCGTGCTCACGGCTCAGTTTGTTCTGATCAACGTGGTGGTGGCCGTACTCATGAAGCACCTGGACGATTCCAACAAGGAGGCGCAGGAGGACGCAGAGATGGACGCAGAGATCGAGCTGGAGCTGGCTCAGGGAGGCCTCTGCTGCATGATGGGGGGCATTGGCGCCATCGCTGGAGCAACAGGTGCCGCTGCGAGCGGGGCCGGCGTGGGCGGAGGAGCGTCTGGTGCAATTACAGTGGGGACAGTCGGGGGTACAAGTGGCGGGGTGATGCCGCCACTGCGAGATCCAGGAGGAGGCAGCGCAGCTCATGAGGGACACACACACCGTCGATGTCGGCTCTACTCTCCTGCTCAGGTAAGTGGACTTTCAGACATTCAAGAGAATAATTACTGCTGATGAAACCCCACTTCTGCTTTTAACAATGTAGATAAGAGGCGATAATATGCTTTCAGGTTTGTTTCTGCATGTTGGCAACATACAAATAGCTTTTAGAAAAACTAAATGTTTTATGTAAACCCTGTTACTTCCCCAACTTGTGCAAATCATTGCGACATTAATTTAATTGGTATTTCATTGATTTTATACCAGACATTCAGTTCTTCACTTTATTACTTAAGCCATGAGTGGACGTTTAACCTTGATAAACTAATTATCTGTCAAATTTGTTTTGCAACTCATGTGTTTTATGTGTCCTATACTGGGACATTTCTGTATGTACAAGTAATTATCAGCTGATGATCATCTAAGAGGACATCTCTCCCAGAAGGCACCACATTTTTTCATGCAAAATTTAGTTTGGCAGTAACCAGAACATCAGGACAATCCTTGGCCTGCAAATCACCATTGTAGTTCTTATAATAATGACTAAATTAAATGTCATATATACAATGGCATGCAAAAGTATAGGCACCCCCTTGTTTACTGTGAGTATGTAGCAAGTAAGTAGAAGTAAGTAAGTAGAAGATGAACTGATTTCCACAAGATATGAAGTCAGAGATGAAACATTTCTTCAATATTACATTCCTATTTCAGTCTTTTACAGTTTTAAAATAACAAAAAAGGAAAAGGGCCTGAAGCAAAAGTTTGGGCACCCTGTGTGGTTAGTACTTTGTATTGCCCCCCTTGGCAAGTTTCACAGCTTCTAAATGCTGTCTGTAACCAGCTAAGAGTCTTTCAGTTCTTGTTTGGGGGGAGTTTCACCCATTCTTCCTTGTTAAAGCCTTCTAGCTTTGTGAGATTCTTGGGCTGTCTTACATGCACTGCTCTTTTGAGGTCTATCAGATTTTTAATGGTGTGTAGGTCAGAGGACTGTGAGGGCCGTGGTAAAACCTTCAGGTTGCACCTCTTGAGGTCGTCCATTGTGGATGTCGAGGTGTGTGTAGGATTATTGTCCTGTTGTAGAGGCCATCCTCTCTGCAGCTTTGGCTTTTTAACGATGCTGTGATGTTTGCCTCCAGAATTTGCTGAAATTTAACTGAATCCGTTCTTTCCTCTACCTGTAAAATGTTCCCTGTGCCACTGGCTACAACAAAAGCCCAAAGCATGATCGATTCAACCCTATGTTTAACAGTTTGACAAGTGTGCTTTTTCATGAAATTTTGCATCCTTTTTTTCTTCAAGCATACCTTTACTCATTGCTGCTCCCACCCTCTCGAAGGACATCGGAGACTCTTCCTCACTCTCCACCTTCAAGAAAACCCTCAAAACACACCTTTGCTAACCTGTTTCCCTACTTACCTCCCTACGGATTTTTTTTACATTGATTAATCTATTTTTATTTATTGCTGTTGTTGTTCTCTGTAAAGCGTCTTTGAGTATCCTGAAAAGCACTAAATAAATCCAATGTATAATTATTATTATTATATGGGCAGCATGCTAGTTATTGTCTTGTTTTTTCAGCTATAGCATTTTTCCAAACATTAGATATTGATACAATAATTTCATTATATTCTAGTGGTCTATGTGCTGGACCATATACTTGTGAGAATTTGTTGGAAGGTCATAATAAGCGTGAATCTTTGCTCTGCAGGGGATATTTGTCATAGATACCACTGTGCTACTCTCACCTTGCAGTTTTCCGTACGCCACCAAAGAGCCACTGAAAGTGATTCCACCGATGTAGGTGCCAATGTAGGCGACTATCTTCGTGAGGTTGGCTGCAGGGTCTGTGGCGAAGTGAGGGTACTCAATCATGTATTCTGCCACACAGGTGAGCACGGCTGCCAGCCCCACCAAGCTGTGGAAGGCTGCCACCAGCTGGGGCAGGTCAGTGATCTGGATCCTCTTAGCAATGGCCAGTCCTAAAGGGAGAGAGGGAGAATAAAAGAGGGAGATAACAAATGTTCAGTGGCCCTGTAAGACCGACACGTTAATAACATGCAAATCACAAGCACGTGCACACACACTCAGAGGACTGCTGGGAAGTGGGTCCATCTGAGGAACCAGGTGTTGCTGATGAGGCCTGTTCGGGGAAATTCCATGTTTGTGAGTGGCTTTACACTTTGTGTTTGTGTGTGTGTGTGTGCATTGTGTTTGTGTGTCCTGCAGGAAGCTTTCCATCATTGCTGTATCTGGAAACCAGCATTACTGTCTGTGTGGATAGTTTAGTCTAGCTTTCTGCATTGTTACTGGAACAATTAGCATTTAAATGATCAAACTGTCCTGAACGAGTGAAAGAGTGAGTAATACATGCTGCTGACCATTTCGACAGACCTCCTGAGTCTGGCGGGGAGTTAGTCATGTTGTGTTTGATGTAACCTCTCTGCGCTCTGCACACCTGCTGCTTAATCTGGCCAAGCTTGGAATAAATGCACACATACAAACCAATGTCTGCTAATTTACATCTGTTGTAACAATCTCCAAGCACTGGAGTTTGCCTGTAAGTCTGTCTTCTCCTTCTTTTGACATAAATTCACACTGACTCACCAGTAGTGCCGCCTACAGCCATGGCTGCACTCATCTGTGCTAGCAGCTCAGGACCTGGTTTGAGGGCGCCCAGAGTGGCGGCAATCCCCCCTGCAACTCCAATCATACCCAGAGCATTACCCAGACGGGCTGTTTTCTGGTTGGAAAGGCCTGCCAAGGCACCAACACAGCACAGACCGGAGCCCAAGTACATCATCTGGTGAGAGAATGAGACAGAGAATGGAAAAAGAGGGGGTTATAGAAAAGGATTGAGGGACCACAGGATGAGAAATAAGGCCGAATGATTTTCTTGGAAGATTCTGTGCTACATCTGGAAAAACACGGGGGACATGGCATAAACATCCTCTTGCACCTGTTCAATGTTGTATCCAGACTGCAGCGCAGCAGCGTAGCCACCGACGAAGACACCAGCAGGAAGCAGATAAAGGTAGTTGTGCTCTGGAGGATCAGTGGGGCGTTTGAACATGTCCAACATCTTCTGTGTCACCAGGAAACCACCTGGGGGAGAGACAAAAGAAATGAACACTTGAAGTTACAGTGGCACAAAAATCAGGTTTAAAAGCTGCTTTACAGAAAGAGAAGAAGTAGATATAAACAAAAAAGGGGCATAAAGTCAAAGAGTTGAGGCACCTGAAATACATGGAATATATCTATTTTTAGACAACAGGTGTTTTAAAGCCAGTACCTAAAAACTGTTGCCAAGCCCAATAACTAATGTTAGAAATTTAATGAGTCTACTTTATGTCAGTGTAAATATTTCAAGTAGAAAACCTCAAAAGTGTCAGAGCAGGACCAGACAGTGTCTCACTGCTTTACAGGAGGAGATCACATTACCGTGTGTATGTCTCCCCTTTTTCCCCCTGGCATGACTATAGCAACACGCACACACATGCGCCCATACGTTCAAAGGTGAATTAGAGGCTAACACCTGTTTCCTACCAGTTCGTGTACTTTCAGTCGTAGACTGTCCGAGTTAAAACATGTAACATAATCTGACTAATATTATTGCTGACCAATCTGAGTAAATATATTAATATGGAGGAATGTCCATGTATTTAAACAACATAAAGCCAGTATCCACTCATTTTTTGCGTATTTAGCTATACCCAGAATGGTTCTGCTGACACTATATTAAGAAAACTTGCAAGAACAGAAGCAAATCAGCAACACTGGCCGAGTCATGAGGCCTAAGAATCTGCAGCCATGCAGCTCTGTGAGGCTGCACTGTACGCAGCAGTGCTTTGAGCTAAATACTGCCCTGTCATACTTTAATGACAGGTCAGTCTGAGCGTGAAAGGGCGAGAGATGAAGGACGACATGCAGCAAAGGGTCTCAAGCCGGCATTGAACCCATGGCCACTGCAGCAAGGACACTGCTTTTGTGCACTGGGTGCCGCTCTACCCACTGAGCTACTGCGCACCCTGACACGGACAATAAACCCTCCATCAGATTGAAATAATAATAATGACAGATTCAAACTGGACTGATTACACTGACACTAAAAAATGGATACGATATATGTGCATTTACAGGCTCCAAAACATTTAATCAGAATATTACTTTTTTGATTTAAAGCACTGTTAAGTATCTCATCTGCTGAAAATATAACATCAGAAGGTTTATTTTCAACTTTACGGAGAAGAAGTGGTTCCACCTGTTTAGTATCCTATCCAATTTAGTAGTAAAAAATGTAAGTGTATCCCACTGTCTGTAGCTACAAATTACAGATGTCCCATAAATAGCTCACATGCACACTATAGGTACAAGCTACATTTTACTGCTGTTCTGTGATGTCTCATATGCAGGCTACCGCTACTGGTAGCAATAGATCATTGTTATGTCCAGAGACTCCACAATGCAGCCTGTAACAACAGCATTAAATAAGGCTACTGTTTCAAAATTCAAGAATACATTTATTAATCAGAGCACTCACATAAGACTGTGGCACCAGTAGAGCACTAAATAGTTTTGGAATTTATGAACAATCCGGGAGGTGCTTAGAAACAGCTTTTGCAGCATGTCATGTGCTGCACACACACCACCTGTGTCACCTGATGTTACCCTCATATGGGGCAAACATGCGCAGAGAATGCATTTATTCCAACAAGAGGGAAACAATCAGATTAAGTATTTACATGGTTCATTCATTTATTTTCGGTAACCACCTATCCCGTTAGGGGTCGCAGGTGTGCTGGGGCCTATCCCAGGTGACATTTGGTGAGAGGCAGGGTACACACTGGACAGGTCACCAGACTATCACAGGGCTGACACATAGAGACAGACAACCATTCATGCACATATTCACACCTACGGACAATTTAGAGTCACCAATTAACCTGCATGTCTTTGGACTGTGGGAGGAAGCTGGAGTACCCA
>JAPZEB010000020.1:15982240-15995502 GCA_029783705.1 Chaetodon striatus | reverse complement strand
TGTGTGTGTGTGTGTGTGTGTGTGTGTGTGTGTGCATCTTTTACATCTCCATCTTCCCATGAACACTTTGCTCTCAGCTCACTGTGGCTCCACCTGGCCTGATTCATCACTGTGTTATTGAAGGCCAGTTCATTTGATCCAGTTTACAACCAACAACAACAGCCAAGCAATTTGAAGCTTTGAAGCCTGCCGTTACTTTCTTTTTACCACATCCAATTTTAATCAGACGTGTATAGATGGATAAAGGAAGGGACATGAAAAGGGAGCTTTTTGAAATTGGAAACAAATTGTACTCAGATTTCCATTATGACAAGGCGAAATGAAAGGCTTCAGTGTGATATCTTTCTTGCTCCGGTGAACATCGGTGCACCTGGATATCCAGCTTATTCTCCCCGCATCTCTTTGTCTGTCCTCTTCTCTTTCAATCGCGCATCTACCTTCAATTTCTTTCCTTTTCCCATCATGTTTCATACCCTCAGAGGGGCAGCAGTGACTCCCATAGTTCGGAGGAGTTGCCCATCCAGGGGGGCTACACAGGGATTCATCCAGCCAGCTCAGGAAGTGAGGAGAGGATCCACGAGTTGTTTGAGGTGGGCGTCCATCCTCAATTGAATCCTCCCTTGTCTGAGCAGCCAAGCCCAGCACATTGCACAGGTACTGGAATATGCATGATGGTAATACAGCATCTGAGATACTGTGTTTAGCTATGTCAAATTATTTTGCCTGTAACAATATTCTTGGAAACAATTTATCTCACTGGCTTATTACCATTAACTTAGCTTAGCTCGTTATTAGCTGGTAACTAGCCTCCAGCTGTCCAGACCACTCTGCAGAAGGAAGGATGGCGAGGGCTTCAGGTGCTGTTCACAAACAACGGCTTTATTGCAGTCCTCACCACAAAACAACAAACATGGCCTTCTCATGAAGTTTGACAGTAGCCCTGAGCTTATCTTGACACTTAACTCTGCTGACTATCATCACACTCTTCTGCCTGCCATCTTCACCACAACACCATGAGAGAGCTGCTTCCCTCCACATACACCATGAAGTACACGTCACACCCTCACAGGGTACCCACAAGGCCACTGCCCTTAAAGGGGAAAAAGGGTGAACCAGTAACATATGAAATAGTTGCATCACATACCCAATTGCGGCTACTCATGGTCAGTCTGGTTCATGGGATAGAACACCAGGGGCAGACTTTATTGTCTTGTCAAGGTGGGCAAGGTAGGCAAATGCCCAGGAGCCCAAAGTAATAGAGCTATAAATTTATTATGATGTTTAGATATGAAAAATATTGAGTCATGTTGCTATTCTCACTCACTGTACCCTGAAATAATGGACAAAAGACCCCCCCAAAGCACCTAAAAAACATGCAACTTAACAGTATACTTTTTACTCACTGTGTACTTCTACCTTTACCACAGAGGAAAATATTGTACTGATACATTCACCTGACAGAGACATGCTACTGGTTATTTTTTTTTAGATTCAGATTTTACTGACAACATATCACAATTAAAATGTCATGCGTTATTATTCTTTAATCTAATCTATCTATTGCTGAGGTTGAATAAATTTTTATACACTTTTTAGATAATTTTCATGAGTGACTCAAGCTATTGGGCTACTATATAGATTCCCATAATGTTATTTCTATAATATAAATGTAAATTTGAATCTGAGTAGTTTTACTTTTAAGTAAAACCTGCTCTTTGTAGATCGCTTTTCATCCAACAGCAGCAAAACGGTTCAATTGAATCTTTCACCTCACCCATCATATTAACATAATCCCTCTCAGGGTTACCTTTCATCAGCGTTCCTTATTATCCTTATCAGTGTTCTTTGTGACCCTCACTGGTATTTAACCACCATGATTTTATTAAACCCTGACTTTGACGTGACATTGATAGTATCATCTAAATAAAAGGAGGCTTTTGCCGATCGTCTCTGGAGCCAAAACAGACGCACAAGGACATGCCTCATATGCCACACCGTTGATTGACTTCCACTGCAATTAAAGCGGTGATAGATGAGGATAGATGAATGCAGACACATAGATGTTGATGAATGACATGTTATGGTATGCTGATGGCTCAAAGCCTCCTGTAACATGACCGTCATCACGGAAACAGATGGAGCGATAAAAGGCAAAGTCAATCAGGGGGGATTGTTCGGAAGCACACAGCATCACAGACTGTGGTAGACACAATGTTACTGAGGACATGGAGGAGTTGTTTACATGATATGTTTCCTGCCAACAAAAAAATAATGCCTCACTCTTTATCTCAGAGACCCAGATAAAAGATCAAACTATAATAAGACTTTTAATTTCCTAAATATCAGTTTGGGGGTATTAATACTTGCTCTAAAGCTCACCTTTTATGTCTATAAAATATTCAAAATTTAGGTTATGTAAGCACTAATGATTTATCTCCCATGAGTCATATACGTAGTGAATTTTGCTTTGTATATAGTAATAATTTCTAATAATAACAATTTTGATTTGTATAGCACTTATCTAAACAAGGTTATCAAGTGCTTCACATAGTGCATGAAAATAAGACAACAATTACAATACAATACTTTAAAAATGTTAAGAGCTGAGAAAAATAGTGTGTAAAGAGGCAACAATAGAACAAAAGGAAGTAAAACACAAAAGTTACAAATGGAAAAGTACAAATCAGGCATTGAAAGGAAAAGCTTTACTATAAAAGATATGTTTTAAGCAATGATTTAAAAATGGGTAATGTGCTAGCCAGACTACTCTCCTCAAGTAGAGAATTCAGGAGCTGTGGGGCCTTGATGGCAAAAGCCTGGTCACGATTAATTAATGCACTGCTACAAAATACCATCCATCTCCATCCAAGCAGTACTCAATTTTTATTCAAAATTAGTCTGCACCAAGTTTGAAAGAAATACTGAATAAGTAACAGATAAACAAATAAATAAATAACCACTGTAACATTTTTACTGGCCTCCTTGCAGTTTCTACTGTTTACTGGCACGTCTGTGATACTGAACGTGACACACCAGAAAAGAAAACAGAAAGGCATAGTCGTCCACTGCAGATAAGTGTACATGGCTCTGATCTAATGGCAATGGGAAAGGAGTATATCTAATTTTTGTAGCAGGTTGTCCTGCGTTTAAAAAACCTGCATACATGTGCTAATTTTGTTGGAAAAAGCATATGTCTGAACAGAATAAGGCAAACAAAGCTGGGTCAACTTGTAAGTTAAGACCTAACTCAGTCTAGAACAGTACCTAAAAGGTCCTTTCCACTGCTCCCAACCAACATTTGGCTTTTGCTTTTAGTTGGAAATGTTACAATCAGCATTCATTCCCTGCACAAATAACTCTGCAATAGTCACGGATATTTATCAGCTCCAGCAATGATCGACATGACAATGATGGAAAATTGACACTGGCTCAAACACAAATTTTCACACTTTTTCTGGTGCTCTTGTTGCTACCTTCTATAACTGCTTGTCATGTCAGCCACAAATTCCATCCAGTTAGTTGGCACAAAGTTTGAAAGAGAGACTAACAGATATAGAAATAATTACTTGGCCTCCATGCTGCTTTCAACTGTTTACTGACCCTGCTTTCTGGGGCAGCGGTGACACTGAATGTAACATACCAGACTGGCAATGGGAAAGGAGTCCATCACCTGTTTTTAGCAGGCCTAGATATGCAATAATTTTAATGTGAAAAGAGTATAATAGAGCCTGGTTCCCAGGTGTTTAGCCTTTCTATAAAGAGCGCATGATTGAATCATGATACTATTGAGGAAGTATGTTGGATCATTTTGCATTGAGGTGCTTAAAAAGTTATTGTTATGCGTTCTGGATTAAAGTGTCAAATGTCTAATGATCAGATACACTAAAACTAAAACAGGTACATTAGCACTGACAGACCTGTATTAAACTATAACCCTCTCTTTTTAGATGGAGATGGAGGCAGCTGCAGTGGAGGCGGTGGCGGGTCTTCACCCGTCTTCCACCTACCAGCAGACTTCTTCCACCCAGCTGCCGCTGCTCATCCGGGCAGTCCTGGGAACGGTGTTAGCCCGGGAGACAGAGGGCCGTCCAGGTTGCCCTCCCCAGCGTCCTGGGCCTCCCTCCGCTCACCCGGAGCCAACAGCAGGCCCCTGAGCTCTCAGGTATTATAGACAGATGAATGGATGGATGGATGGGTAGACAAAAAAGGACCTGACATCAGTATGTCTGTGTTACACATCAGCGACACGATGGAACGGTGGAAATAGATAATTCCTGAGAGAATGTTCAATGAACCAAAGTTGTCATGCATCAGAAACACTTCAGGCAAATCAGATGGGATTTGCCGAATGAGGTACAATGTTGACTGAGTTTGAGAGCCCAAATACAGTGATCTGGAAGCTTAATACTGTAACATACCTGAATATATGATAACGTACAGTGATAAGGCTGCTAATCATTGACAAAAATATTCATTTAAAATTATTTTATTGCAGTAATTGAGCTGCAACATCCGTTTGGCAACTTGTGTGACATTTACCACTCTCCATTGATGTCCTACTGTTGTGTGAAACTCCCGATAAATTATTTAGTTATAATTAAAACCATGATCTAATTCGTATTGAATCTAACACCTCCCCTGTGTCGGCTTCTGCATGAAACAAACGAGAATGAAAGACCCTTATTTTAGTTCTTGTTCCTGTGTAACCATGGAGACAGTTTTCTTTCTCTCTCCTCTACCTGTTTGGTTTGTTTAGCTTGTGCCTGAGTGCCTCTGTGATCCTCAGCTGCTACAGTAATGCTCTGCGGCACTCAGCTAATTAGCCTGGCCAGCCCTGAGCCTGATACCGACTCTGTGCACACTGTTGTTCTTGGCTCACGCTCTTCACATTCTCTTCTGTCCCTTTTCTTGTGTTTCCTTTATCTCTTCATGTCTTTCTCCGGTGTCCTGTCTCTCAAAGCTTCTTCTTCCTGTCCTCTTTCGTTTTATTCTTTTTCTGCCTATCCCTCCATTTCTCCTTTTGCCTAATCTCTTTCTCTCCCCTGTGGTCTTGTATACTGACAGCGAAGCAGTAACAGTGCTGGGATTAGGAATAATGACGAACACCCTGCTGCCCCAGTGTACTCTTTTCAATAAAACAAATGCTATTTGACACATTGGGTGGCTTACACTAATCAGGACGAACTTTAAACCAGGGATATTTTTGTTTTCACCAAACTTTTTAATTTAAAATCTGCCCTTTTGCTCCACCTTTTCAAATTCCAATTTAAACTTCGATCTCTGTTTAACTTTCAACTGTTAAAGTGCTTTAAAAAAAAAAAAAAAAAAACCTTCAACAATGGCAGCATTGACAGGCTGCATGAAAAGAGCCAAAATGAGTGCAGTCCCTGGACAAATTAAGGTAACGAATCATAATCAGATGTAGAGTATAATTTGAACTGAATTCTAATAAACAAAAAAAAATGTTGGACCTGCTGGCAAATATGGGATCTTGTGGTATTTGGAGCTATTTCCTCTTTTCCATTAATACTGTTGCTTTAACGTGACAGTTCTTCAAAAAACGGACATTTGAGCACTAGTTGTGTGAAATGCCAGCGGGTCACTCACACAGGTATTGTATTTTTTTACTTTTGCTTGATTTGACCTATTTGCAGAGATTGTGTGTGCAAACATAGACCATATTTTATTAACATCACTCCAGTTGCACTTGTCAAGACAATTTACTTATAGCATGATTTTTCTTATTGGTAATATATACATCTTACATTATTTTATGGAGATTTAAACTGATATACATCTTTGGTATAAGTTATTTAACTGAATTTTTTAACCCAGGATTTTGTTTACATTGTGCAACACCAACCCAACTCGTCAAATACCAACTCTTGGGCACTGGCCCTTGGTGTCAGATACTAATGTATCAGGGCATCCTTTAGCATTTGTTTGAGATGCACTCTGAGCAACTGCCATAGTACAAAAGGGCACGATAGTCTGCATAGGGTGGGTGGGTCAAACAGACTATGGACTTTTACCCAGGAGACAACTTTTATGTCCCATGTGAAACAAAAGTCAACTGTGTTATTTTGTTAACAACAGTATGCCATGTGACTTATTTTGAGCTAAACCATTATGTTTTTTTCTAAACCTATCACATTGGGGTGGCTGTGGCTCAGAGGTAGAGCAGGCCGTCCACCAATCGGAAGATCAGGCTGTAGGGGTAACTAGTTTATTTTGACTCTATGCATTTCAGGTGCAGGAACTGGATATTTTCTGTCGAAACAAAACTTTATTTAAAAGGACACTGCATATAACAAGCGTAAATTGACATGCCGTCCCTGGTCTTCCAAAACTGACACTGTAGGGGTAACTAGAGAGTGAAGTGTAGGGCCACTGACCAAGCACTGGTATTTGACAAGTTGGGAGTGAGGAAGCATTGGCAGCACAGTTGAGATTAACTTTAAAGCAGGATTATCATTTTAAATCAAGTTAAGCTAAATGATTATTAATCCTAAAGTTAGTAAAATATTTCTTGTTGATGCAAACCACCACTCATGTTTTGCCTACTGAAGACTAATTGCTTCCTTTCGTTTTCTGTCACCACCTCCCTCCTCTGTGTGCAGCACCCGTCCCACAGTGACTCCTCCCTGGCCACAGGCAGCTCAGAGGGCAGCCTGCAGACCACTCTAGAGGAAGGGCTCAGCTTCAGCGTGTCCCCACCTCGAGATCTGGATCTCCCTATGCCTCACCTATGTCCCCTCCCCAGTCACCCCTTACACCCCCAGGGACCGGCCACAGGAGACCAGGGCCACCCTTTACTAAAAAGACGCAGTACTACTTTTACCCTACAAGCCACCAGAGGGCACCAAAGGAGCCAGAGCAGCTGCGGTGGTGGCAGCACTAGCCCCGGCTGCCCCCGGCAGGACTCCATGGACACCTCAGATGAGGACGTGGGTACAGGGACGGGTGGGGACAGCTGCCGCCAGACCCTCAACAGTGAACACTTGTCAGAAACACTGAACAGCCTCTCACTGACATCACTGCTCACCCCGGGCTCTCTAGCACCCCCGCTGGTGAAGAAATGTAACAGCACAGGCTCACTGGACCAAACCAATCTATCGGCCCGGAGTAAAGATGTTCGCCACCTTTGCGGCATAGATGCTCACGGTTATTTGTCCAACACCTGGACGGAGGGAAGCGCAAGAGGTGAGGGGGAGGACAGTGATATCACAGGCTTCAGCATGAAAAGCAGCAGCCGGCCCACAGACACAAGCTCGAGGAAAAATAGATGAAACACTTGTTGCCTCTCTGTAGTTAAACTCTTTGACCATTTGCATTTCTGGACCTTGAGCTGAACAGGAAGAAGAGACTTTTCATATGTGTCCCGTGAACCCGATTCTGAAACTCTCCCTTGTCTTTGAATCGTCTGTTCTCTCTCTTTCCTCTCCGGATCTGGCTGCTTGGGATCAGTCATTTCTCAAAAGAACACAGTTGCTTCTGAGTTTTGACATCCTCTCTTTTCTGCAGGATATGTGGCTGCTTTTTGAAAGGACTTAGCGAAATTGACAAGGGGCTTAGCCTGTTAGCTTAACCGGGATTCAGCCTTGAAAGATGTGGCAGTCCTGGGCTTTGCATTTGAGCCATTCTGAAATACAGAATATTAAGAAAGCCATTCGGGAGACAGGCCTGAAAATTACAATGATTGATGAACATTACTAAAGTGATGTTATTTATAGAAAACTGCTAAAAAAAATCAATTTCAAAAACAGAAATTGCTTGACCCAACGTGCCCTCAACCTTTGTGCAAAAACAGTATTGTCAACATTGGACAGATGGCAAACTGAAGCTTCTTTTGAGGAAGAACTGAACTTTGTACAGTGTTTTTTTGTAATAACCATCGCTAACAGTAGCATCGACCAACCTTTTTTCCTCTTTAGCAGATTCGGTGGGTAACAGAGAATTGAAAGGTCGTATATTTTCTGTGTTCTTTTTCAGCTTCAATGTATTGAAGTTGTGTGAATGTAGACACGTCTGTCTCCGTTTGTGAGAGGGAGACCGAGACAAGCAAGGAGCCTGACTAGTCTGAAAATTGACAAAAGGGCTTCTTTGAATAGAAGACTGGATTTGTGACTGCTGCTGAGAATACATGTGGGTTGTCAGTGGAGCGTTGGCCACTTTCAGAGTGGACTCTTTGTGCTTTCTACATACCCATGAAAGGGCTAAAATGTATTGAGTGCAGACCTGGGCCAAAACCTATTGGCGAATAACACACTTGCAACCTAACACACTGTTTAAAAGTGTCTTTAAAGTACATCCATTATTTTAAAAGGCTTTCCTGATGATGAGAGAGATGTGTCGCTGAAATGAAAAGTTACCTGTAAAGCTGTTGGTTCGATTTCTCAGAAGAAAATTCAAATTTTTATAAAAGATATATTTAACAGATTTAAATACAAAAGAATTTGAAATTAGGTTGCCAACACATCAAAGACTTTCTCATTAGCTGCACCCTTAATTTACTTGTTAAATGGGTAGCAGTGATTCCCACAGATCGAAAATGTACTTTGCAAGGCAGGGACTAAACAAAAAAGTTTCAATATAACATTATAGGCTTTAGAACAGTAGAGGACAGTTTGATGTCATTCAGTTTTCCTTGAGTTTTCAAAGATGTCCCTCTGCACAACACATCAACAGTGTCTCTGCTTTAACCATGATGCAGCATGGCTCCTGGGATGGCATTGTTGATCTGTCAATCAGCCTCCTGAAATATCTCAACAACTGGATGGATCGCCATAAAATTTTGTGCAGTCGTTCATGGTTTCCAGACAATTAGGGCTTTTTCATCGCCACTTTCGGCCGTGTCAAGTCAAACCATGCTTCACAGATTTGCATCTCCATTGGCAGTCTAAGTATGCCAAGCCACACTCGAGATGGACCAGGTCAAAGGTCACTGATGTATTGAAATATTTCAACATCTACTAAATAGATTGGGCAAAACCTTTGCACAGACATCCATGTTTCCTTTAGCATAAATTGCAATAACTTATGTAACCCCTTAATATTTCCTCTAGTGCCATCGGCATGTCAGCATCTGATTATCCAATACTTTTGTTTCTGACCAAATTCCTGCAAAACAAATGACATTTCCATTAGCTTCAACTGTACCTTGTGTTTTTTGCTAATCTGCAAATGCTAGCATGTTAACATGCCAAACTAAGGTCATGAACATGCTAAACATTTTACCTCCTTAACATCAACACTGGCATTGTGAGCATGTTGCTATGCTAATGTTAGCATTCAGTTTAAAGCACGACTGTGCCCAAGCACAGACTCATGGAGCAGGTAGCATGGCTGTAGACTCCCCTGCTGTCTCAGGTCAGATACTTAGTACACTTCCATGTAGTGCACTGTGTACACTATGTACTAACTTGTGCAATGCATGAATTTTAACAGCGAAGCGTGCACAGCTGTTGTGCTTTCACTGCTTTCACTTCGTCTTCTTTTAAATGGCAAATTGCAGCCACATAGAGTGTTACCGCAATTGTTTGACCACAGTTGTCACCTGCCAAAGTATCTGCCAGCTTGTTTGCTTGCTCATCAGAGCAACCACCATCACCGCAGCTTCCTCTGCCGCCATTTTTACAAGTTTGGTGATCCCTTTCCACCCACTATGTAGCCAAGATGGCGTCCATTTAGGTTGAGAAGTGTCCAGTGTTCCACACTTAACTTTTTGACCATTATAAATGCACCATCGGGTTACTCAAAGGGCGCTGCATTTTACCATACTTTTCAGTGTGAACACACTTATGCACTCTAAATAGGAATTGTAAGTGGTGCTTGAGGCACTGCACTAGTTTAATTCTCTCAGCCTGTTGCCATCACAACACACTTGGCCTTCAAACTCCAACAGAGCCACAGGAAAGAAAATTCAGGAAATATATGACTACTACAAAGATGAATCCAGTGTTGGCTGACAAAATTTAGCTTGATAGCTTCTGTCTATCTTCTGATAGGCTCTGTTACTAGCAGTCTTGCTGTATTGACAACACAGCACCTCTTCAGCTCAGTGATTGTCAGTGGTTCAGTGTGGTGTCTGATCCATAGAAATAAAATTAGAGTAGAACAGACATTCCTATTTAAATCAATACACAGGATGGTCAGAGCAGTGGCCATTTTTATGTGTACCATTGCAGTTGTTGTAGTGAGCTAACTTCTGTATGGACTTCCATGTAAACAAACCAACCTTCAGGGTGTCATGAACTCGCTTAGGTGAGGTTTTGCATCGCAATATGTTACTTTGAAAATATCACCCTTTGTGTTATTTTCCTGTGTCTTTCATTGCTGGAAAATAGTTGTAAGAATGGGCCAAAACAGAGTTCAGCCAGGAACACTCTAGTCAAACAAAAACTTTATTCCCATTTTCTCTATTATATTTGGCAGCATGGCTCTGTTCTGGGGTCTCCCTGTCCTTCCATGCGAGCAGAGAGCAGTAGCAAATACCCCCGGGAACAAAAGAGAGCCAGCATCGATGACAAACAGAAATGACATTGATAAAAGGAGGAGCCGGGGTGAAGGCAGGTTGCAAAGCAGCTTGCAGAGGAAGCAGCAACAGTAGGCAGGCCAGAGCAGTTTAAATAGGGCACCCTGAATGAGATTTGCTAATTGGTTGCATAGAAAGGAATTATGTGATCTATCAGCTGACTCCCTTCATCAGTCAGCTGCTCCATCAGTTGATTGAGCTGTTTGAGATCAACTGATGTAGCTGGGATGTGAGCTGAGCTTGACATCAAGTCCTGCCTGAACTAATGCTCTGCTCAATTTAATGCTGCCTGCTGCTGGAAAAAGGTTGACTCTAAAACCAAAACAATGAGCTGAAAGATGCTTCAATGGTCTGTAGAGCTGAGGTGAGCTGCAGAGATGGGTGATCATATTCTGTTCATGTTCTATATTGGATGCCCATGTTTAATATTCTGTTCATCACTACAAGTGATTGCGATCTCATTACACAGTCATTTGATCCATTGTTAATGTTAAAATATTGATAAGAGCAGCATTAAATCAGAGCACAGTTTGCACTTTTTTTTAAAATCACAAATTACAAGACAATTCTATTTTTTGGTTTGTACTGACAGGTGTTACTTACCTTGATCTGTGAAGTCGCCCCTGTCCTCTGTGCAGATGATGCTACCGTCCCATTGGTCAGCTTAAATAAGGGGGAGGATCCAGAGATTGGTGGGAAAGGAGGAGCAGGAGGAGACACCTAGGTGATAAGACAGAAAACATATTTTAAATGAGCAAAACTAATCACTGATGGCTACACCATGGCTTTACCAAGAGCAGCGGTTCCAAATTTTTTATCCTAAGGGGCCCCTTTTCCATCATGAACACAATAACTGCAGAAAGCTTTTTTAAAACTAATGATTTGGATCACAAGAGTTTGCTTTGTACTCATGTTTTATAATCTTGCATCTCTGACACACAACATGTTAGTCACCCTGTGTATCCTACCTGTGTTGGAGATGGGATGCTGCTCCCAGCCAGCGTCTCTGGTGGAGAAGGCAGAGGTAAAAGGCCCAGAGGAGACTCCTGGCTCACTGGCTGCTCTGGAGACAGACTGTAATTGCTGTCCTCATCACATGACGAGTTATCACCTGAAGCCTTTGGAAACCGTGTCTCTGAGAAGGAGAGGACAGGAGAGAGGAAAGAATTTATATCTAAGCACAAGGAAACATAAATGAAACTGGTATTTTTCACACAAACAGCTCTATCTACCACCTGTGTGCCTTTCTTGCTTGTGTATATCTCTACAATGACAGCAAGCTTTTATCACCTAAAGTCAGCCAAAATGATCACCAGCATGTCCTCTCCAAGTATCAGCAAACAAGTCACTGCATGTGCATATAAAGGCCTATAAAACTGTACAAAAAAAACAAGCTTCTTCTCCGATGTCTGCTCTAGAACTGTCAGCCAGTGCATTTATGTGACGGCGGCTGCAGAGTAACCTAAATGCTTGTCCTCTCTGCCAGTTTTAGATATCTTAACTGAAAAAAAAAGTTTCATCCGTTCACAGTGAAGCCAGGATGAGTCAAGCTTATCCCAGTGATAGTTTTCATTCATCTAAGTTCACTTTCAGTGCAGCCAAATAAGGCCGGCCACCTCATTCATACTGGTTTTTATGTGACAGATGGCGTCTCTCTAAGGGATGACGATATGCTGAGAATTCTGGAGTATCAGTTGCGTAATTCGTGCTACGAATGCATTAACTGTTGATGTGAGGGCTCCTCCTGTTTATGTACAGCCTTCTGTGCTACTAATGATATTCTTTTTACAAGATGTTTTTCAGGCTACAAATAAGTGAAGCTGAATAATGTAAAACATACATCGGGCAAAGTATGTTAGGTTAGAGGTGCGTAGGAGCGAGGGTTGGATCGGACTCACAGACTGTAGCAACTCCTCACGCTCAACTATGCGTAACTTTGGGCCTTAATAAACTGTAAACTGGTAAGTTATGTAGCGCCCCCGCCCTTCAAAATGTTGTCATGAATGCTGTAATTAGCTATAGAGACCTATAGCGTTTTTTTTGGAACAGGCTATAAATATGTATATTCTTGCTGTAAAGGTGGGCATTTTAACATGGGGTGTCTAAGGGAATTCTATACACTTTTCACAAGAATAAGACAGACACAAGGTCACAGTGACCTTGACCTGTGATCACCAAAATCTAATCAGTTCATTCATAAGTCCAAGTGTATGTTTGTGCCAAATTTGAAGAAATTTCCTCATGGTGTTCTTGAAATATTGCTCTCACAAGAATAAGAGGAACGTGAAGTCACAGTAACCTTGACCTTTAATGACCAAAGTTTAATCAGTTAATCATTGACTCAAAGTGGACAATTGTGCCAAATTTGAAGAAATGCCCTCTGGCTATTCTTGAGATATTACATTCATGAGAATGAGACAGTTGAGGTCACAGTGACCTTGATCTTTGACAACGAAAATGTGACAAGTTCATTCTTGAGTCCAAGCTGATATTTGTGCCAAATTTGAAGAAATTTCCTTACGGTGTTTCTGAGATATTGGGCTCATGAGAATGAGAAATGCAAGGTCACGGTGACATTTACCTTTGACGACCAAATTCTAATCAGTTAATACTTGACTCAAAGGGGATGTTTGTGCCAAATTTGAAGAAATTCCTTAAGGTGTTATTGAGATATCTGAGATATTGTTCATGGAAATGGAACAAACAACCCAAAAACATGATGTCTCCG
>JAPZEB010000020.1:15880019-15899274 GCA_029783705.1 Chaetodon striatus | reverse complement strand
TCCATCTTTCCATTTTTCAATGAATTGCCTGTTTTCAACTTTTTCACATTTGCTGTCCTCACTAATCTTTGCCAAGAGTCAAATTCAGTCACAGCTGCCCTGCACACGTCAGCTGTATATAGGGGCGTTTCTAGGATTTGAGGACCTTCAGGGGCTTAGTCCAGACCTCTGTCAGTGCATCCTCCCTTAGCACTTTTTTTTGATAAACAAGCTGTATTTTAATGTTTCATTATGCAGACTGACAAATGACTAATTTACATTCATAGTAAAAAAAAAAAATCCTAGTGTGAATCGATTCATTGTCATTGTTAATTAGAAAATGGTTAACGGGCCACTCGCGCTTGGCCCGCAGGCCATAATTTGAGTATCACTGTCCTACAGCAACCTCTTCCTCTGCATTTTAGCCCTGATTAGACCTAATGAAATGCTGTACTGGCCTTGAGGGTTTCATGTACATGTACATTAGCTGTTATTCACAGATACTCTGATTTAATGTTGAAAATTATAAAATGGCAAGCGGTCTTGATTTCATGTATGGAAATGGTGAGAAATTAAAAACTTAATAAAATCCCTATATTGTTATGAAACAACAGGAAGGAGACCAAAATGCACCGACATGTATAAAAGATGAGTTGACAGTTGGTTGAACAATGAAAGATTTTTTGTATTGTATTGATTCAAATGTCCGGAGATTTTGTCGACAACAAATTGACTCAGACTTTGAGAAGCATAACTTAATTTGACTTAAACTCACATGGACCTTTTGTATCAGCACTAAACCTGCCACAGAGAGCACTACCGACAAGTCAAAGAATTGGACATTCTGTCAGCACCTGGAAAAACAACATTTTGTTGAATAATGAGCGAGAGCCTCAGGGATTTAGTTTATCCAGTACTTTTGACATTTTGACATTGGCCATCTTGATGAGTTGTTACAATCAAACTGAAAATCAAAAGCAAGGGAAAACCTAAGCAACATTTATTAGCATGTAGTGTAAGACAGTGTTTATTTCCATTCACAGCTATCCCTGTGAAATATAGTTAATGTAGCCTGTGGCTCAAAAACAACACTGTATTTACACATTGATGCAGTTTCAGACAATCGAAGATATTGTTAAATGTGTCTATAAGTAGCTGGGGAAAGTAATTTTTTTGTATATTTAGGAAAAGGCCAAGCCACTACTGTGCGGCGACAGAGCCATCACCTGTGTCAGCTGTGGCCTGGTGTGTCCTCCCAGCAAACCAACCCCATTTGTTTGCTATTTAGTTTTCATTCTGAAACCCTCTGTCTTACACACAACCAGGAGGGCTTTTGTTGGCAGCCAGAGTTATTTTTGTCTGTTAGAGCAACATGTGTGACCCATGTGACCTGTTGGTGGGTCAAAGTGCATGTGTGAAAGGGTGTCATTTTTCCCTACTCAGCACAGGGAGTGTCACTAGTTCATGTCTGCATGTCTGACTGCCTGGACGAGCAGATAGCTGTCTGGCCTATTGACCCAAGTGGTTGTTTCTGTTTCTCAGTCTGGTATAACCGGGTTTTGTGTCCAGTTAGTGGTAGTGTTTGTAGTGTTTATATTGAGTGAAGCTACAGTGAGATACTTAAACCGTAAACTAAGTGTTAGTGAACTCTAGGTTGAGCTTTTCAGTTGTAAATATCAGTAAACATTGAGGAAAGATGGAGAAAAATAGGGCACCAGCTGAACTAGCATCCTGCTAGCCATTGTCTAGGTGTTCTAAAATAAACTGTATTAGCTCTGTGAGGCATCATTTTCCAACAGGATATCAGGAACTGTAATTTCCTTTGATTTACATAATCTTGGTTAAAGTCTGGACAGCTTCGTTCAACCAGGTGTCTCTTTTCTGTATACTGATCCGACAGAGCAGATAACTCTGGCAAGAGAAGGAAAGGAGGAGTGTGCTTTACAGTGAAGAAAGACTGGTGTGTTGGTGGGAATGTGAGATGCTGTCCCGTTCCTGCTGTGGTTCACTCATACGCTGAGGGTCACTGTCCGTGTTTGGGTGACGCTGCCATATGACTGTCAAGGTCGGGATGTGTGGACAGTTAAATCATTTCACAACCAGAAACCACTGATTACCAGGACCATCCAAAAACATGGACAGTATTAAAGCAGCAGCCATCAGAAGAACATACAAACAGTGACTAAATTGCAGTGCACAAAAGGAGCTGCTGAAATCATATTTTAGTGGAGTTGTACCCTGTATGATTCCATGTGACAAATAAATGATTGTTTGATTAATTGAACTGGCACCTCTCCAGCGACTAGTCCACACTGTGTACTTATGTCTGTGTGGGAGTTGACCGGCTGCCCTCCGGTCCCATGGACTGAGCTACTGGCAGCCCAGTGTACTGCCCTCTGTGTAGTAACCTTTGACAAAATCTGCTCTTCTCGGACTGTGTCCGAAGCTTACTGGTTATGATCCAGTTATTTTGGCAGGCATTGTGGTCACAGTAAATAAGGTTCTCTCATCACCAAACTACACCCTCTCTGACCTCTCCTATAAATCACCTGTTATTTTTGCTTTCTTCTTCGAACTATGCCTCCAGTGTGGTATTTGTTCTCCTGGTCTCCACCCTGTCATATAGTAAGTTTTAAACATTCCCAGGGCAGGCCTTTACATTAGCTCCCACGTCTGCTGAAATGCTTGGAAAGTATGAGCTCATTTTTCTGTAAGGCTCTCTTGACAACAGCATACATTGAATAGCAGATCATTATCTCTACTGTATTAGAGTAACTCTCTTTTCTTCCTCCCTTCATCTGTCTGTCACCCTACTCCTTCATCCTCCCCCCTTTCTCCCCTCTGTTTAGATGGAGGTGACTACGGTCTGGATGAGAAGGACATGGAGGCGTCTGTAGCCACAGTGCGGTCGCTGTGTGAACAGATCGAAGCTGACCTGATCTTGCTGAGAGAGAGGGCAGACACTGGCGGAAAGATTCGGGACTACCTCATTCGCCGGCGTGTTGGCGAGCAGGATTTCCTAGAAGTCAGGTAAAATTAAGAGAAACGTCCTTGCTAGGGAAAACGAGAAAGTAATTTTTTCTGTACTGCCAAGAAACGTGACACCTAAATGACTATCATTGTGCCACACTACAGTTCTGCACCTGTCTAGAAACCAGTCAGGGGTCCTTCCATAACAACAAACCTAGACCTCCCATTTCATGCCATGGTATTCTTCGCTAGTTTTTACTTCCTTCCATTCAAATTTTGATTCTTTGTACTAATAAAATAGTTCTATCACATCTTAAGCCCAGGTCAGACCAACAATTTGCGATATGAAATGCGCTGTTCTGCAACCCTCTAAAAACCTGCCAGTTCACACCAGCATAACTAGATGAGACGGTGTATCATCTCTGTGCAACAACTTTCTGCACTTCCATTCTGTTTTCCAGCTTTTCTGGCTTATTTTGTGGCTGACTATAATTTGTAGCTTCTTACAATATGAATAAGAATAGTGATAGTGAGATACTGGCTACCGCTGTAATTGTAGTAGTGATGAAACGGTGAAAAACATGAGCAAAACAAGCATCAGATGGACTATATTCATAATAAATACGCCACAATAATATAAGTAAGCAGCGCCAATTAGTTAGTAAGTGAGAATGTGTGTGTGGCGGGGCATAAGCACATGCAGCAGCAGCAGCAGCAGCAACAACAACCCACCATCCAACACCAGCACACCGTGAGGACAGAAAAAGAGGGCTTCGTGGGAACGAAGCACCTGCTGCAGCAAACAAACACGCTGTCTGCTGTCTTTTTGACTTGACCAGTAGACATTCTAAAACCAGCTGCTGGTGATTTGACCAGCAGAGTTGTAGATGACACCAACTCACCAATATCGCCTTAGTTGAGGTCAGACTGCCGGTTCACACCACTGCAAATTTTCTCTGCAGTGCTCTAAGACGATTTCATCTCATCGCGAATCACTGGTCTGAACTGGGCTTAAAGGTTATTTGGTCCTGCCTAAAGAACTGAATTCCCGAGATCTTGCTAAATATAGAGTCAAAGTTGAAACCCCACTTTTAAAATATATTTTGACTTCATATTTGCCCAAAAAGAATTATTGTAATTTCCTTAGACAGGCCTTAATGTCCTTACAGCATGCGAACAATAACAACTGTTCAGACCCAAGGAGTCTAACACATCTGTGAGTCATTTCAGTCACTGCATGTGAACTGTGGTCAAACTGTCAAACTAGGCAGCGCTGATCAAATATGAATCAAGATTTTCTTACTGCATTGCCTAATTCTCACCTCAGAGGTTTACAGAAACATATTTTAGTGTACTGTTTAGCTGTAAAACTCTGTTATTAAACAAAGTGCATGCTTCATTAAAGCATTTACAGGCAGAGGGAGGATGTGTACCAACTTTACTATGCAACTAATACAATAGCATGTTTTTCTTTCTACTGATACCTGCAGTGCTCACTCTTCATATTCTCCTTCATCTTGTCTCCAGAGTGGCGGTGGTAGGGAACGTGGACGCGGGGAAGAGCACTCTGCTGGGGGTTCTGACCCATGGTGAGCTGGACAATGGCAGAGGCTTTGCTCGCCAGAAGCTCTTTAGACACAAACATGAAATGGAGAGTGGCAGGACCAGCAGTGTGGGCAATGATATCCTGGGTTTTGACCAGGAGGGACAGGTGAGCTTCTGCCAGTGCTCAGGGCTTACTACATGAGCAGTGGATGGCCATGGCAAGTGCAAACTGAAGAAAGTAAAGGCCCTGTGCTATGTTTTCCAGTTCTTAACTGCTTTGATTTTAAAGTAAACACCATGTATGCTTGGAGAGAGGCTGAGTTTTGACCATAAAATCTCATTTAACTTTATAATAAGCTGACTTTCTTGATTCCTCAAGGTGTGATACAACTGAGATGTAATACCATATCAACAAAAGACACATTATTACACTGTGCACAATTGTTTGGTTGTATGAGACCAAAACATAGATGCAAGTTGAGCCTCTCACATCACTCATAATTGAACAGTATAGACATTTTTATGGTGTGAAAGTAAAAGAGTGGCTGTATTTATGCTGACAATCCAGGTTCAAAGCCACTGAACAGAAAACATTTTTCTTCTGAATTGTTCTGTCAGTTTCACTCCTGACATAGAAATATATATCTCAGTTCATGTAGGGGACAGCTTTGTTCAAAAACATTCTCCATTCAGATTAAATAACAGGACGGTATGAAGAAATCACAGCAATGAAACTTCATACCGTCTGTTTTTTTTTCCTTTCACATACTGTGTAAGTCATCTTCTATTCTCTGTATTTGCTTTTGCTCCTTTAGGTAGTGAACAAGCCGGACAGCCATGGTGGCGGCCTGGACTGGACCAAGATCTGTGAGAAATCCTCAAAAGTCATCACCTTCATCGACCTGGCTGGTCATGAGAAGTACCTCAAGACTACTGTCTTCGGCATGACGGGACACCTGCCTGACTTTTGCATGCTCATGGTGAGAGAGGGTTGGGAAAGTGTTTGTGCCCTTTGCTCAGTCCCTGATTTTTTTTAAAATTCTCAAATTCCTGTTCAAATTTGTGATGCAACATACGATAAATTATTAAAGACAGCCCTCTTCTGTGTCACTGCTCCTCCTCTCTCTTGTCTCAGGTTGGCAGTAACGCTGGCATCGTTGGCATGACGAAAGAGCATCTGGGTCTGGCTCTGGCCCTCAATGTACCAGTGTTTGTAGTGGTTACTAAGATAGACATGTGTCCAGCCAACATCCTGCAAGGTAAACAGGAATACCAATCTAATACTTATTAAAGTCATAGGGCCCACACACACCCAGCTGAGAGCTGTCAGTTTGGTGTGTTGGGCCTTGTATTTGATCCCAAAAGAAGCTGCATATGTTTAACAATTTGCATCACATTTTCGCACAACTTCTGACAAAGTAAGATAAGTTGTTCTTGGTGTTTCAATATGTTTAGACTGCAAACACAGCAAGAAGTCAGTTATCAGTGAGAATAATGTCCTGCATAGTAAATTCAGCATAATTTACATTCCCAAAGCAATGATTACATTAATACAACACAGCCATACCTTATTTAGCATTCTCTTGTTAAAAGCTGTGTTTAGGCAATAATTCCTTCCAATACTCTTCTTGGCTGTGTCTTAATGATGCTAAGGTAGTGTTTATGAAACTCAGCACTCACTATAAAAGCCTCTTGGGGGAGGCTAGGAATTGCACCCCTCAACTGCTTGAAAGGTTTTAATGTGAGACAAAGGGAGAAAGAATTGAGTTTGCATAAACAGCATATCACTGCAAGAACAAAGTTAAAGGAGCAAATGGGAGCAGTTTGGAGAACAAGGAGTCGTCTTGCTAAAATATGATAAACTATGCTTTTAAAAAAGGGGATTTAGAAATTAAGGGCTACCTCTGATAAAGATGAACCCTTTTCTCTAGTTTGCTTATTGTAGAGTACTGTATGTACGTCTTTAATCCATCTCCTTGTGAAGCATTTTACTGCTCAGTATTTTTGCAGGCTGTTCAGTTTGTACTCCCAGACGTTGTGACAGCCGTTGTTTTTGTTTTGAGAATTACTCGTGATGGATTTTGTGCGGCTTTATCTTTGTGTGTTTGTGTGTGTGTGTGTGTGTGTGTGTGTGTGATTCTGCAGAGACGCTAAAATTATTGCAGAGGTTATTAAAGTCACCAGGCTGCAGGAAAATCCCCGTGCTGGTCCAGAACAAGGATGATGTCATCGTCACAGCCTCCAACTTCAGCTCTGAGAGGTAAGAGCAAAGAAGGGGAGGGCGGAGGGATTCAAAGACAGAAATAAATTGGTTGATGATGCTGAGAAAAAAAGGCAGGGAGTTAATGTGAGAGAGAACAACAAAGAAAATATTTTATTTAATCCTTTATTTAAAACCGATAGACTTATTGATCATGATCTTTTTTTCCCAAGAGACCTGTGTGTAGAAGAATAAACAGTTTGGACAGACAAAGACAATTCACACACCTGATACATGAGTTTCACATTGACTTTATTTGTCAAATTATTAATTAATTAAATTAATCAAATATAATCCATTACAGTAATTAAAGTTATTTGCAGCTCATTTTTGTGTAAAGTATAGTAGTTTCAAGTATATATATATATATATATATGACAACAACATCCCCGAGGCTAGAAGTGCTTTAAAGTCTTGCTATGACACTCAAGCTTCAGTCCCAAGTCGTCATTTCTGTATTGGTACTGTGTGTTTGTCTTGTAGTTGCTGTGTTAGAGGAGAATGTTTAACAGTCACATTTTTTCTCTTATGGCTCTCCTCTCTCTGCAGGATGTGTCCAATTTTTCAGATCTCAAATGTGACGGGGGAAAACATGGACCTGCTGAAGATGTTCCTCAACCTCCTCTCTTCTAGGACCAACTTCAACAACGATGAGCCTGCTGAGTTTCAGATAGACGACACATACTCTGTACCGGTACGAAATAAAGACACACACTCATCTATATACTATGAGATGTTTAATTTAATTTCCTTTTGCACAGTCACACTTTTCTCTGGTTCCTCACTTTTCTTGTCAAATTACGAAAATACACCAAAGAGAAAGGTGTGAATGTTAAAGTCAGGCCCTGAGGGGAGACAGCAGCAGTTTGAGAATCTGTTGCAGGTTACTACTGATGCAAAAGCCACTGTGTCTTTCAGCAGCAGTGTGTCATGTGAAAATGTTTTTAGTGAAACACGGAACTGTGTCTGTGCATTTGCTGTTTTAAACCTGTATGTAAATGTGAATGGAGCAAGAGACAGTTGTTTGATTTACACAGGGAGGCTGTCACTGCTTTTTAACAGCAGAGCCGAGTCTAAAAACAAGCACATCCTGCGCACTTCCACAACACATTTCACAGTATTAACGGCTTAAAGCTTTTTTTCTTTAAATGCTGCTGGAGTGAAAGCTGTTGACATTGTGGTGAAAATAGAGTACATGGAGTGCTACTGCCTGAGTATGAAAAGCAGATTGTAGGTGTTGTGTGAAAACTCATGAGAAGGTGTGAAGTTTCATAGTTTGAATTGTTGGCATTTGCACTCTTAGGAAATCCTCAGTGTGCAGCCCTAATGCGTAGAGAACCTTACACTCAAGGCTTCATACTAATGGCGACTGATGAAGACATGCTCTATAGATGTACGTGATTGTTGATCTTCTCTTTGCAGGGTGTTGGCACAGTAGTTTCCGGGACTACGTTACGTGGAATGATACGACTCAACGACACACTGCTCTTAGGCCCAGACCCACTTGGCACCTTTATCCCCATCGCTGTTAAATCAATCCACCGCAAGAGGATGCCTGTCAAAGAGGTCCGCGGTGGACAGACGGCGTCCTTTGCCCTCAAAAAGGTTTGTGGGAGAACAGTTTGACTGAATTACTGATATCAAAGAACATTTGAAGACTTTTTACCTAGTGCTAAAACAGCATCCAAACAACTTGACACAAAGTTAAAGTTTAAATTCTCCTGGAAAGCATAATGATTCTGAAACTTCTGGATGTAATATGCATATGAATTAGTTTCCTAGCTTTATAATCAGTTTTATAATACATGCAAATCCTAACGTGTGGGTTTAGGTCGTGTTCTGTCTCTAATACTGGCTTGGCTTCATCACTTTCCCCAACTTCATTTTCCACTTCTGTTCCTTCTGGGTCTCCCCTTCATGTTTCAGATCAAACGTTCATCTATAAGGAAAGGCATGGTGATGGTTTCCCCGAAGTTGATGCCACAGGCCACCTGGGAGTTTGAGGCTGAGATTTTGGTGCTACACCACCCCACCACGATATCCCCAAGATACCAGGCCATGGGTTAGTTTCAACAGTCAAATCCCTTTAACACTGATACACACCAGTTTATGTAGCTGCTTTATGTCTTTGGCTTGATCAGTCTAATCTCCAGTACATTTTGGATGCAGTTACTTGAGGATTTTATGAGGTCTTGCTTAATCCAAAAACTTCATGGTCAACTGGAAACATTCCTACTAAGAGTAAATGTCACGCACTCTCTCCATCATACCAGTCCACTGTGGCAGCATCAGGCAGACAGCCACCATCCTGTCCATGAACAAAGACTGTCTGCGGACAGGGGACAAGGCCACAGTCCACTTCCGCTTCATTAAGACTCCCGAGTACCTGCACTGTGACCACAAACTGGTGTTTAGGGAAGGACGCACCAAAGCTGTGGGCACCATCACCAAGGTACTGAAGCTTACTGTAACCTCTGTATTTCAGTGTTAAATGTAAAAACACTGATCAATGCAGGACGACTGACACTGGCTGTGTTTGTGATTTCAGCTTCTCCAAGCAGTGAACACCCAGGCAGCTAAGGCCCAGCAGTCCAAGATGCAGGCCAGTAAGAAGAATTTTAAAGATGGCACAGCAGCCAGTGAGGAGGTTGGGTCAACAGCGCGGCCGCCTAGTCCTAACACAGCACAGCTACCAGTGAGTAAATCCACTTCAGTCAACCTTTAAAATATGTTTTACATTACAAGTAAAACAATTTAGACACTTCTGGGTTATAACATGATTTGTGTTTGTCTCATGCATACTGTTAAAAGCCCCACTCCAGCCAGTGTTAACTTCCTGTCTTTGGTCAATGTTCTAGCTCAAACAGAGAATGGGAATGTGGTCAATAGGCAGATATTCTGGCGTACCTGTCAAAGCAATAGGGGCCAGTCATACATAAGTTATGAGATGGAGGATTTTTCTTAACCTCCTTCACCTGAAGGAACTATGAATGGCTCTTACGTTAGCTCCAGTTCTGTTACTTCTGAAAGCGACTGTGTAGCTTGTTTACCTGACAGTTGATACAGGTATTTAGTTTGTCTGCTTTTTTCTATAAAGCAAACAGAAGTTAATAAAATACCCTAATTTTAAATCAGTGTTTTCTGTCAGTTTATAATGATCTTTGACAACTAAGTTTGCCATACTGTGTATTGGCTACTTTATTTCAAACAAGGCCTCCACTTTGTGTTCTTGAGCACCCTTTGAGCATTTACTTTGCAGGTACCAGTGTGCGGTACATAGCTTATTTTTGTCTGTATATGTTAACTAAACCATATTACACAAATTCCATGAAAACGTCGAGGTTTCTCAGCTCTGTCCTGAGTATATGATATAAAATAATCCCACAAATTCCCAAAACGAAAGCTCACTATCTTGTTTTGCCTGTGACTCACACAGCCTTCTGGCATATGTGTGCTGCAGGTGTAGCCATTAAAAAGATACATTACGCTCCACGCATGATGCGTCTTCCGTGTTGCCAAAATACAACATAAGTTGACTAGCTAGCTCAAAATGATGTTTATCTGTTTTACTCAGATGCACATAGGCATGACAGCATAAGACATATGACCTGCAGCTTCTACTATAGTCACACATCATATTCCTGTTTTAGCAACAACTTCTTTTTTTAAACTTTGAGCACAAAATTACATTATTTGTCAGAAAATATTTGCTGAACAGCGTGGCAAATCAACACTGTCAGGAAATGAGTCTGAAAAATATTCAATATAGTAAAAATGGCAAAATATGGGCTGATAAAGATTATTGCACTATTAAGGATTCATTCTCAGTCCAGAACTTCTCAGTCTTTTGATTGTTTTGTGTTGGTTTTTCCAATCCAATCATCAACATCATTAAATAATGCAAGACAGTTACCCTTCACTGAGGACAGTTTGATCATTGATAACTAAACAGATGTAGAGTTGAGTTAAGATTGATTTATTTAAGTTGAGAAAAAGATTTGAAAAAGCTTAAGTTTTCTTCTATTACAAAGACAGTATTCTTTATCTAACTTATTTAACAATATTTAATAACATCTCAAAAATAAAAGGCAAAATCAAATTCAGGACATTTTTGTAACACTGCTCCAATTTGGATCTTTCACAACAAACTGAACCATTTAATTGAATGTTGAAAGTTGCCATTTAAAATGCTACTCGTTTCCTTTTCTTCCTGCTTTTGACTTCTCAGATTTGCCAGTTCATTTCTAAATCACTGTCCCCTCTCATACCTTTCATTCCCCTTCTTACCCCGTCTATCATATCCTGCCTTCATCTCCACATGTGTTTCCACCTGTCCCCCTCATCATTCTTTTTCATTTACTCGCCTCCTCCTTTCCCCGTCCGATGCTCACCCCTCCTCTCTGCCTTTTTCTGCCCTTCACGCTCTTTCGCTCAACTTTAACACTTTACTTTTTTCTGCTACCGTCTCCTTGCTTCCCCTCTCTCCCTGTCTTGGCATGCTGCGTCAGACAGTGGCAGAGGAGGAGGCTCTATGTAAAGATGGCAACAAAGAGAACAAGGTAAAGAAGTTTCTGCAGACTTTGGGAGTCATGATGAGGTCATTGTTCTTTTTGTGCTTGGATGTCTTTTTGTTGTTGGCTTCTTCACTTTTTAAACTTCATGAACTTATGTTTTCTAAGCATGCATACTAGCATAACAGTTTCACAGAGTTATACCAAGTGCCTCAAGTGCTTTATTGCTGAAGTAGTAACTGAACTTCTTTCTGGTTTAAAAACAGTTGAGGAACTTGTTTTCTAGAGAAAGTTGATAGCTTGTGCTGTAATTTTTCTCTCTTTTCCCCTGATTGTGCACATCACTTACAGTATTTTAACGTGAACTCTGTGTATGTATGACTAATTTAGGGTCCTTCTTGGTCATTGAATTTATAAATTAAAATTCTAACATTTGTTATTTAAAAGGTTTGAAGACCTAGTTATAATTAAAGTTGGAATATGAAAACCACTGCAATTGCAGGGTTTTCTGCAGTGTATTAATGGAGGTGGGCCGCCATACCTGCTATTGTTAAATAAAACTATTACACTTTTACTGAATATAACAGTAAGTAGAGGCAGGCCTGTCATGATAATTACATCATTGAATTATCGAACTATATATGGACATGACTTTGATCATTTTGCTGACTTTGATATTGCCCATTTAGATGCATGTTTACTTACGTAATAATATCCCCAACATGATGGCAGGATAAACAGCAGGGTTTTCCCAACCATTGTAAGTCTGGGCACAGCATTTTTCCCTCTCTTGCGCTCCACATCACCTACTTGCACAAGTACAAAGAAAAATAAAACAGCCCGTAAAAGACAACACAGTACAGTTTACCGGTAGCCTGCAGCTGCACTTTTGGAGTGAAAGAGGCACAGTCCTGATAGTCGTTAACTTCCCACCTCTGGTAACGAGCCAAAAAGTTCTTTTGTAGTTTTATCATCCAACAACTTCATCTTCCACTCTGTAAAACCACCAGCAAACAGCCCGGCTCCCAGGTCGTCCATCCTCAGGAGCCAACTGCAGCACACCAGTCGGGTTATGGAGGCAACTGCTGTGTTCCTGGAGCTTCGCTTAGCTTGTCTATGGGTCACAAAAGGCATCACGTAGTTTTGTTTTGTTGACCAAATATTGTGAGTAATTTTGGGCTACTATTAATAAGGTCCTATAATTTTGTATACACTTTCTTGCATATACAAACAAGTGCTAAAATTAAAAAAACCTACCTCACTTTGTAGAGCAAGAGCTCCATGTACAGACTTTGCCCCGATTACGGCGACAGTGAGTTTGATTCCAATCCACAGCCCTTCGCTGCATGTCACCCCCTCTCTCAACCTCTGTCACACCAACGTTATCCTATCAATAAAGACAAAACGCTTTTTATATATTAGTGGCATAAAATGGTTTCAAAATGACAGTAATTGTGTATCATAATTATATCGCCCGACAAAAGAAGTTATCGTGACAGGCCTAAGCAAAGATGCTGCATCACACAAAAAAAGGTGTACAAATAATCATTGAGAAAAATTGGAATTTTAAGGGTATCTACCACCTCCGCTAAAAACTTTTCTGTGGTAAACCCTGAAGTTGTGACTTGCTTGTTAATTTTCTTCCTTCCCCCAGGACAAACTTTAACCAACTCTTTACCCTCTTAACCTTTTAAGTTCAAAGCACGAGTGAAAAATTCATTCCTGTTTCTCAGAAATGCATCTTAAAATCTGCAATGTTGTGGACCAACCAGTTCTACCTGCTGTCTTTAGTTTATTTCTAATCAGATTTCAAACGACAGCTGATTCACTGTGGTGTTTCTGTTCGTCTGCAGCTCAAGTCGGGAGGTGGAGGACGCAGAAGAGGTGGTCAGAGACATCGAGGGAAAGGCCCGAACACTGCAACAATCACTACAGCAGTGCCTGCAGGAGCTGCAGGCACTGCCTAAAAACACAACCTATCATCGCTCCTCATCTCCTTTACACGGCGGGGAAAGTGACTGCATGCCTCTGGGGTGGTTGTGTTCAAAGACTGAATACAGGTTTTCTAATATAAAACAGTAATTTGACAAACTTCATCATGAGAGTGAATAATTTTCCATATTGAGTCAATTGAAAGTTTTATTTGTGGGCTGCTGAGGATGATAACGTGGTTTTATTTAGTTTGAGTTTCACTGCAATTATTGGCAATTTGTAGATTGAATTATATATCTTTTTCTATTTTAATACATTTTGGGGGTGTTTATCGTGTTTGTTGTTCATCGGAACTTCTTTTATAGCATTAACTGTTTTCCCCAGCCAGCAGAGGCATCAGTCACTTTCCCTGTCTAAACTTTCTCCACCCTCCACAATCTACATTTTTTTTCAGTTGCTCATTTTCTTTTCCTCGTTCTTCATCCTGTCTTCACCCTCATCTAACTTTCATTAATGCATCTTTTTTGGACGGCACCAGAGTTGGAGTCTACTTGGGGAAGTAGACTCTGTTCAGTAGTTAAAAAACAGTGTTTTCTTTTACAAAGCTTCTCGTCTTTGAAACTGGCAGTTTGAATTCACGTTGGGAATTGACTGAACTGAAAGGGAAATGATGCCAACCTTAGGTGTATTTATGTCCATGACACAAAGCAAAAAAGAAAAGAAGTCTCACCAGCAAGATGCTTATTAGATTTTGTAGTTCTAATATTTGTTTACCCTACCATTCTGTTCAATGGTAGCTGAATTTCTCCTTTGTAAATTACCGTCTGAAGATTTGCTTTCCTTTAACAGTGCTGGGGTTTGGGGAATTTTGTTGCCAGGCGACAGAAAAGTTATTGTCCTATCCTGGACCACCATATTGCACTGGTCACCCTTTGTGAAACATTTTGTCATAGATAAAGAGCAAAACAGTCTCTTATCCATTTTTATCTTAGATGGCCTACGTTCAATCCTGTCATAGAAAGGTCACTGTATCATCATCCCTTTCTGTTTGAGCCAGTATTGGCAGTTTTACTAGATCCAGTTCATGCAGCCAAAAACAAAGCCAGACATGCTTTTTTCCCCAAAGTAATGTCAAGTGTCAAAGTGGCCTTGTCATATGTTGAAAGAATATTTCCAAAAAAAGCAAAATGACCATTTGTGTATCATAAATTCATGAAGGAAAGTTAGTTTTTCCCTCATGCCTCCAGGTTGAATGGAAACTCCAAAATAAGAACATTCCTCATGAATTGAGGTCATTGGGAGCCACATTTAACAGCTAAACTATATCCAAATACCTGTTTACAAACTCGCACACAACTCATGCAGTGAAATCCAAGTTTCATTGATCCAGTTGTGCTCAGTACTTGCCACACACATGCATTTTCATTAAAGCGTTATAATATAAAACACTTCCACCTGTGAGTAGCATAACCTGAGCATGCAACTGCTTATGAGCTCCACTTCAGTAGAGTTCAGACATCCCCGTACTGGGATGTGCATCAGACTGTTTACACTGGTTTGTTTTAAATTGTAAAGTTTTAGCGTAAATGCGTAAATTTTTTGGATTCTCCATTAACCTTGGAGGCATGCAAGAATAGCAAAGATTCCTCTCAAATTCAAGGTAATGTGGTAATTTATATACAAATGGTCATCTAACAGGTGAGGAATTCCTTTAAGACGGCACAAGTCTTTGTGAGGTCACCTACTCAACATGTATAAGCACAACTTCCCTCCATTTTGATGCAGTCAGACTCTGAGCACCAAAAATCCAGAGGCTGATACTCTCATGCACAAAAATTATTCATTCAGTAGTGGTGTTTCGCACCTTAAATGTCAAAAAGCCAAGTAAGAACATATTTAATTCACTAGAAATTATGCCACTGTGACTTGACTCTCTGCACATTATCTCTTTGTACTCTGTATGAATCAGAAACAGATGTTTCAAAGCCTCAAGGGTCAATTCCAAATGTGTCAGACACAGGAAGTCAATGTTTTTATGTGACCCCCTAGATAAAATATTTTTTGGTACATACTGTATCAATAATTACAGCTATTTTATATGATTCAGTTTGGACTCTAGAGTAGTCAATCATCCAGATAAACCTATGTGACAGAAAGTGGGTGATGTTTTTCTTAAGGTTCTAAACACACCAGTCGATGGTGAAGTTAAACTGAGCATCTCAGATTGTCTCTGATAAGCTCACATTGATCCACCATTGATCACATTGAACTAAACTTAAAACTAAGAGTTGCCACGTGTTTTATCAAGTTGTTCGATGGCCCTCTTCTTAGTTCAGAGTTTATATTGAGCAGGTAACTACATGGAGTTATTGGGTGTCACAATTTAAGGGCTGTTTTGTTTCCTTTGTTCAAAATCTCCAGTGTCCCCTTTCATACCTTTACTGATTTCATGCTGGTCAGTCTTGTCTGAGTCTTTTGGGACACTTAATTTCCTATTTCATGAAAATCACAAACATACTGAACTGCCAGAATATTAGACCTTACCAATTCTTTTGAAGGGACACATTTTGTGTGTGTGTGTATGTTCAGAAACACAATGTTGTGCTTAAGAACTAAGGATAAAAAAGATGCCATTTAAATTAAGTGGTGCCAGTTTGTGTTGTAAATCCTTTTAAATAAAGATGTTATAGAAAACTGACAAATGGATAATACTTTTTACATTAAGAGACATTTAGTCGATGCTGCATAAAAGATTACTGCAAATTGAGTCTAACAGGAGCGAGCTGAAAGGAAGCTGTTAGTGAAATTTAGCTCATTTTTCCAGATTACTTAATTGCCTTTGATATTTATATGCCATCATTACTCAACCGGCTTTCTACATTAGCTTGTAGGTGCCGTTTGACCCCCCTCATGATATTGCTGGTTGTTTACAACATTAAATTCAATCTGAATTGACATAATCAGCAGGAGATTTATGGGTCAAATACATTAGCATAATTACCAGTATTAGCATTTATTTGAATGCAAAGAAAATGAGTTACTAGCTGGAAGGATTTCAGCTTTTTTATTACTTAAATATTTGCTTTCTCGGCAGTTTCACCTACACTATATGGGACAGCAGCCAGTAGAGAGAAAGACAGGAAATAAGGGGAGAAGAGAGGCAACGATGCCATGCAACAGAAGTGCTAAATGAGAATCAAACTGGGATGGTACCGTTATGTGGTATGTGCCTTAACCATTCAAACACCCCAATATTATTGTACGAACAACTAATTAAGTTACTGAAGTCTTTGTCACACATGCACTGCAGACCTGAAATTATCCAGACATTACCTGGAGGAGCTGTATGTGAGAACACACGTCTGAATCAGATGAATCAGACATTAAACAGACTTTATTCTGCCAGCTCCCCAGCTCAAAGTCCATGAAATGTCCAACTGAGCTCATGTGTGAATAGAGAAGGTAACTGTCTGGAGAATTCACAGGTAGTTAGTGGGTGTGCTGATGACATTTTGCAAACATCAGATTTCCAAACTGTAAAAATAGTGTGTCTTGGTAATAGTTCAGTAGCAAAATCCTACACCACTACAGAGAATCTTTGTCAATCACACTGGATGGTGGTAGAGGACGTTACCAGTACCAGTGTCTGGTTCAAAAGCAGTCAAACTTCTTTGTCCTTAACCCATTTTTAAGTGATAGAGGTTGATCCCAAAAGAAGCTCCAATGCAAAGTTTATTTGTCAAAATTACAAATAATACGAAGTAGCATTAAGAACTTTGGGACCCAAATATGTTGGAGAGAATATCGGGATTTATTCCCCACATCAGATGTGAGAATCATATCTATATATCTAAACTGATGTGTTTGTGTTAAAGCTTTGCCTCACATTGGCAGAATATAAACAGTTAACTGAATTATCCCCAACAGGAAGTTATGCCATGTGCATTCAAATTGCTTTTACAACAACACTCACACAAACAACTTTTTTATGGCCCTGGTACACTCTGCATGGCAGCCCACTACTGATGCAAAGGGCTTTCAATCACGTTTCTTCAATAGTTCAGAAAAAAGTCACCCTTCCAGTCATAATTGTTTTCAAACACCGTAGACCTTAATATGGTAGTCTGTGACAACTGATTGCTTTGGTAGCATTTCAATCAAAGTCTCCCTCTGTAAACCCGTCAACTCATTTCCACACGTGGTGTTTGCTCAGTTGGTATAAAATGGAAATAGGGAAGGTCTTCGATGCAGAGCCCGGGATCAATGAATCACTTGATGAATGTACAGGTGAGGGCGTCTCAAGGTTGCACTCTTAACAGTTTATGAAAGTATTCAAAGCAGACGAGTTTCCAAAAGCAGTCAAGGTGAACACACAAGGGGAAATAGGGAATAAACAAACACACTGTATGGTGTGTAGGCCAATATGATCAGTGAGGGCCTCATCAACAAGTCAGCAGGACCGAATGGGCTGAGTCACTGTCAAAATATGCAATGTCATTGTTTCACTTCCAGCAAGCACGACATGAAGGGATGTAATTATTGCTCTGTTGGAGATTCTGAAAGGGCAAAGATATATTAGGTTTGATACAAGCCAATGAGCAGTCAGCAGTTTTATATTATATATAAAATTTAATGGTATACTTAATTTATAGTTCTCAATTGTACATTGCATTTTATACATTTGGTGCTGTAATAAAAGTGAAAAACAATAAGTCCAATGGAAGAGTAATCTGTTACAGATACAACAAGCAACTGATAGCAAGGCAGTGCTTTCGAAATACACTGAAAATAGAACTGCAGGGTGTCTATAAAGTATTCAAATTTGATAGATCAATTAAGTGACAATTATGGCCCTTTGAAAGTATTAAAAAGCCTTAAACACCATTTTCCGAGGTACAAAATTTTGTGGCTTGTATTCTATATTTGTTTATTTACAGAACCCTGCCAGATTTGTCATGACCTGAAAACTACCTGGCAAATGGGGAAATGCAAAATTTGAGTCAAATGGTTTGTGGACAAGGAATTTGAACCAAAAACATCATTCTCATCACACAAAATGAAGTGCTAGCAAAGCAATAGGCAGTAAGCAGTCACGGCAAGCTGTAATGCTGTACAGATCAGTAACAACAAACTAAACAACAAAAAAGTGATCAACTCACACTGCAAAAACGACACACAGTTGCCTGTGGGGGAAAAAGGGAAGAAAAAGTGCCAACAGTGATACTGTTTGAACCTGGTTGTTCACACAAAAAAATACAGGTGATAACAGCAGTGAAAAAGAAGAACTGGACAGCGAGATCAGATTATGGTATTTGCTGTGCACATTTCACTTCATGTAAGTAATTATCAGCTAACAAATGACACATAATTAATCTAAATGTGGTCACTTTCTTTAAAGGTATACTTCGCAGGATTGGCGGTTACTGTATGAATCTGGGGTTGGATTTTACTTTAACTTTCAGTGACAAGCATTTACATCCTTGTTTGGCGTTTCGCCCTCACTTTATTTGTTGGGACTTTTATCGATGTGTCTCTTTGATGCCTGCTGCCAAAGCTGGGTGTTATGGCCTGTAAATAATATTGCAATATTTTTAGGCTATATCATGATACATGATTTATATCTTGATATTTTGAAATATCCTTTCAACTACTGTAGACTACTAAATGACTAAACTACTGAATAAACTACAGTTACAAAAAAGTCAAAGTACTGTAATAATAAGGTCAATTAGCAAAGTATTACAATGACATCAATCACCACTGGTGCTTTAACACCTGGCCCATCTCTGGGCAGAAAGTGTGGATGTTGTTGCTGTGAACTCGATGCCTCTGCTCAACAGTTATATGTTAGCAGTTAGCAAAAGGATAAACAGTTGCAGCAGTGCCATTACGTTAAGGACTGATTGACTGTGAGCTGGGAACAAACTAACAGTTCTCTAGTTCATGTATAAATAGTAGTGATGTCCAAATGAAGCTTCATGAACCACCAGTTGTATTTGCTGAACCCACTAGATGGCGCTCTTGGTGTAATGAAAAAGGCTCAAGGGATGGCAATGCA
>JAPZEB010000020.1:15808135-15822772 GCA_029783705.1 Chaetodon striatus | reverse complement strand
GGCATCAGACACCTTTCGCTGTGGTATGGTACGCCAGGAAGTGGTGTCAGTTTAAAACGCTACCAGTGACAATGTATTGTAAGGAGCTGGACAGTTCCTATAGGCTGGACGGATGAGTTGATGGATTGGTCCAGGAAACCCATGACTTTCACCCGAGAAATGTTTTTTCTAAACCTAATCATGTCCTTTTGTTGATGTCCGAGCATTGGCTGCAGCGTCCTGGAATGTCAACAGCAGATGCAAGAGGATACCTAGCACATACTATGTAGATGACGAAGTGGTAATATGTGACGACTTGGGGTTAGAATGTGTTGGTTAACCACAGTGCTGTTGAAACGTGAAGCTGTTTTCTGGATATCTCATTTGATTACTCCATTGCAGCTTTCTTCATCCTCTCTTTCCAACCTGTAGAATATGACACACCCACTGATGTCGTCATGATTCACACTTCAGGTCAAGGAAAACCTGAATCAACTTATGGGTTCTAACCGAATTTATTTTTGGTCGAAATGCTTTAACAGTTCAAAATTAGGTGCGGGAACTGGAACATAACCAGTTCCATACTGGTGGAAAAGAGAGGTCACAGTCAATGAGCTTTGACGTCGATGGGTAAGCCCCATTGTGCATTATGGGATGTCTCTGGAGTACTGACATTCAACAAGATAATGCCAAATTGTCGACATCAACTTTTGACGCAAGACAACTCCCCTCTTTTTGCATTCTCTGTTTGACCAATCTGTGCTTATGTATAAACAATATAGACTGTAGACATCATAACTCGTATGGTACCGCCAACAATTACACAGGTCTTGCTTATTGAATGCTGGGAAAAGAGGGTGAAATACTTAATTGGAAATAAGTTATTATTTTCGGCCCATAAACCCAAAGTAACACTGATCTTCATTGTGCATAAATGTTGCTACTTTACTGAAATTTAAAACTGATAAAATCTACAGGCTTCCTAGTCAGTTCTCACAGAGCACAAAGTTGCCACAGTGGTACACATACATTTGCAAGCACATCAACATATTGACTTCCAACAAAGTCTGTTTCTCTCTGAGCAGAGCAGACAGGAGCTTTACATCAGAGAAAATGTGAATTTAGTCAGAGATTAAAGGAGTGATTCAGATCTATAATGCTCACATCAGAGAGGACTGGAGACAGAGCAAAGGGGGACTCAGTGATCAATTATAGCTGCTGCATGGCTGTTTGAGTGTATACTGTAGGCACACAGTGAAGTGTTTCCCTGCCTTGAAATACAGCTCAGGTCCTCAGTGACATAAAACAGTGTGTCTGCTGGGAAGAACTTTACTGAGAGAGTGTGTGTGTCAGTGTGTGTCTATACCAGGCGAAGTGTCTTTCCACTTTGAAGTATTACTAGGTCCTCGGTGACAGGATACACTCTGTACTGAATAAGTTTACTCTTTGAGTGTATGTGTGTGTTGTCATTGCACTTCCCACCATGCACAGATGGCAGTCTAACAGCGTGGACTCAGAGAGGTAAGCACGAAATCTTTGCTCGCATCTCTTAACTTTCCATCAACAACTCTCACTTTTTATCATGCGATCACAGAAACATCATGTAGTTATATTCGCCCATTCATCATCAATTTCACTCAGTGACTCTGTAAATTATGCTTATTTGATGCATGTTTCTGTTTAGAAATTGGATGCAGGGATCCATTTTAGTCTTTTGTGCATCGCAGCAAATCTTCCACTATTTATAGAAGAGTTATTTATGATCAGAATTAGTTAGAGCTGAATCTGCAAATGAAGTTCTGGTAGTCGCATGATCAAACACTGAAAAATTGGTTTTATATAGACAGTAGCAGTGTTGACTGAAACTGGCTTTGTGTTGTTTTCAGACCACAGAGTGAGAATTTAGATGAGTGGATTTGGATGAGATTGTTTGCGTGTTGTGCTCTTGCGTGCAGATGTTGCACAAGCTCATGGACTCATTAATACTTTGTAATTTGCTTGTGTTTTTTACAGTTTAATTAGAGCTTATGCACAGCTCAGTTTCACCACAGGGGACAATATCAGGATCAGAAACAACTGTAAATATTTAACTGTATGTGTGCACTAACGATCAAATGGTACACTTCATCAAAGATGTAAGAGTACATATGTTTGTTCAGTTGTTTACATTGGAAAGATGTTGTGTAAAATCAAATGGCTTGTCTTGGACTGACAGATGTGGATTTTCTAAAAGGTTATGATTACATTTCTTTAGGTTTGTATGTTACTCAACTGATTTCTTAATTATGTTGTTGTGGCAACGTAATCGCTGCCAGGATTATGTTTACAGACACTATCTCTTTCAGGTAATGAAACATGACAAGTACTGTGTAGATTTTGGAAGAAGGTGGCTAGGGACAATAGCAGGTTTACAAAGTGAGTCTTGACACTAGAACTTCAGGTCTTCGGTTTAGGCAACAAAAGTGATTGTTTGCCTGCATGAACCAGTCAATTTGCAGTTACAGTTTATATCCATGTCTGTAACTGTGACAGTATAATGCTTCAAATATGGATGTTGCTGCCAAGAAGCTACATATTCTGAAACATGGATGCTTCACACATCTTCAGCCAATCACCAGAGTTTCAAGATGGGCACCCAAGATTAGTGTCACCATTCAATAACTGACTCCCATCCTTTTCCTGAATTATGGTGTTGAATAATGGCCAGAAACATGTTTTTGCACAAGTTTTTGGATGTAAAATGTGATTTCTTGATTTTATCTATTTCGACATTTGTGGGATTTTTTTTTCATAATTAGCATATACATTCTTTGGTTATGGCCCAAAACATATGTTTCGGGGTCCCAATGACCTTTGACTACCAAATTCTAACCAGTTCATAGTTGAGTCCAAGTGAATGTTTGTGCCAAATTTGAGGAAATTTGCTCATGGAGTTCTTGAGATGTTGCAATCATGAGAATGGGATAGTCAGAAAAACTCAAAAGCATAATGCCTCTGGCGATGGCTATCACCAACACGGAGGCATAAAAATTTAATTAAAAAAGTACTTCTGTCTTAAGTATAGGCAACAGATACACTTTGGTTAAGGTGAGGGAAAGATTGTGATTTCGGTTAAAAGTTAATGAAAGTATAAAAAATATGAAGACTACATCTATAGTGCATTATAAGGCCATCCATAGTGAATTATAATGCATTTATAGTGCGTCTGCACTCATAAACATGCATAATGCTTACTGATGCACGATATCAACAGTCATAAAACAATATAGATGTGACTAATAATGAATTATAAGTGTCTTGACAATGATGTTCCTGACTAGTTATAAACTAGGGGCTGACTGATGAGGCTTATGATGCATTATGATTAACTAAACTCACCTGTACACAACAACAACTGTAGTAAGGGCACAGTCTATGCAGTATCATAAGTTATCATGATATGTGTTAAGTAAAATGACTATAATAATGGATGCTTCATCATAAGGTTTCATTGTTGGTGCTAAGTAAAGTGGGATCCATTCTCCTCTATTTAAAAGAATCTATCTACACGAGCATGAAGCAACTGTGTCATCTCTCTTGGACTGTGGACAGGGAGGAGAAAGTAGAGTTGTGGAGTAGTGGAGTGAACAGGAGTGCCTCCTTGACATGTCCTTCCAACAAAAATTTGGACAAATTTTTTGCAGCCCTTAAAATACCCTGTATGCTATCGCTAGCAAGCTACCCACCGAAGAGGCTAGTTGCAAGCTAACATTAGATACTTCAATGTGTGCTATTAGCCTGCGACCTAACCTTATGTTTCAACTAAAGCTTCATAAAACACATCATGTAACTACTTCACTATAAATGCCCTCATAATGCATTATAGCTGTGGTGTTCATAAAAAAAGTGTTGCCAAAAAATATTGCTGTAGTCACTAAGACTATGGCAAGTTTGTCCATTTTGGTAGAAAACAACTAAAACAATGTCAGTGAACATCTGCTGAGAGGTTCAGTATCAATATTTATTGCAACTTGCCAGGTACAATAATTAGTAACATTGTCTTGTATTGCCAACAGAGAATGTAATTAGCTCAGCATTACCTTTGACTTACAGACATATTTGCCGTTTCAAATTAGATGTATTCAAACGTAATTGCTAGGAGACAAGGTTACCTTCCAAGGTGTAACTGTAAATATGAAATGTAAGCATTCTGTCTTCCAATTAAAAGACCAATTTAACTTCCCTAAACTTTTAAAGTTTGGAAGCAGCCAGGAATCTAGATATTTTTTCCTTCAGTATTTGTAGATAATTTACCTCAACTAATCCAGGATGGTTTAAAGTGTTAATAAAATGCCCACAAACACTGGCACAGTATAGATTTTCACTCTTCAAGTAACATTAATATCATCTGTGTGAATGTGTTTCTTTTTTTTTTTTTTTTTTACAGTCAGCCTGTGTTGAATGCATAGTGTGTTGTCTTTAACGCGTGTGTACTGTAAGTGTGTTTCACTGTGTGTGTCTGTACTAGAAAATTTAAAAACCTGTGTGCTTTGTAGAAGTTCTTAGTGAGAAAATGTACTGTATTTAGAGAAGAACTTTGCTGCCCTGGAGAGACAGAGAGATGAGAAAAAGTGTGCATGTATTGTGTGTACTGTATGTGTTCCACATTTATGGCAATCAACCAGCATGGATTTGGAAAGGTAAAAGTACAAACTGTGCTTTCTTGTCTCTTCACTATTTCAGCAACTATTTCACAGAAACTCAGTGCACCTCTCTCTCTCTCTCGCGCCCTGCGTCTCTCTCTGTTTTTCTAATTGGTGTGCAGCATCCACCCACCAGCTGTCAGGCAAGGGCCCCATCGCGGAGCTCCGAGCCAGCCAATTACTGTCTAGGCAAGCTTACGCCACGAGGACCCAGTCAGACATCCAGAACCTCCCGGAGGGCTCTGCCAAGGCCGCCCGGTGACGGGGAGGGCAAAGTGGGTCAAACGCCGGGGCGGCTCCCCCCCCCCCCACCGTCCTCCGCTGCGCCTTCATCTTAATGGATCTGACAAACACGAACAGCTCAGAGCCACAGGGTCGTGAGGGGGTGGGGAGGGAGAGGAAATGTGAGGTGGAGGCCAAGAGAGGAGTTGTGGCAAGGGGAGGGCTGAGAGTCGAACAGAGGGACAAACAGCACAGAACAAAGAGAGTGTAGAGTGTGCGCAGGCAGTAATGTAGCCGATTAAACATCAAGCATGTCCATGTCTAGTGAATCTGAGGAATGCAGCAGTTCGGAGGGAAGGGATCAGAGGGCGCTTGATTAGAGGAGATAGTGACATGACAGAAGGCTTACAGGTGGGAAACTGGAGCTAAAGAGTGGCTGAGGAAGAGGACTAAGTTTTTCTGACAGGGTGCCCACACCAGTTGGTTTTCAGTGAGATTTTTTTGAAATTGGAACATAATGAGAACATGACAAAAGGTTGTATGTTCTCCAGATTTATATGGCACATAAAAGAAACATGACAAAGCGTCCAGTGTTTCCAGGGTCTTATTTTCCCCAGTTCTACATATATGCTATCTCATGGTCCTATGTTCCCAGGGTCCTATGTTCCCAGATTTTTATGGCACATAATGGGAATATCACAAATGGTCCTATGTTCCCAGGGTCCTGTTCCCCAGATTTTTATGGCAAATAAAAGAAACATGGAGGCACGGTGATGCAGTGGTTAGCACTCTCGTCCCACAGAAAGAGGTCCCCTGGTTCAAGCACAGGGTGGGGGAGCCCCTCATGCAGAGTTTGCATTTTCTCCCCATGCCAGCGTGGGTTTTCTCTGAGTATTCTGGCTTCCTCACACAGTCCAAAGACATGCAGGTTAGGTTAATTGGTGACTGTAGGTGTGAATGTGAGTGTGAATGGTTGTCTGTCTCTGCGTCAGTCTTGTGATAGTCTGGCAACCTGTCCAGGGTGTACTCTGCCACTAGCCCAGTGTCAGCTGGGATAGGCTCCAGCCCCCCTGCGACCCTCAACAGGATAAGTGGTTGCGGAAAATGAATAAATGAATAAAATAAACATGACAGAGGGTTCTATGTTCCCAGGATCCCATTTTCTGAAATTGCACTCATATGCTCTCTCAGGGTCCTATGTTCCCAGGTTCCTTTTTCCCCCAGATTTATATAGCACGTAATGGGAACATAACAAATGGTCTTATGTTTTCAGGGTCCTGTACTCTAGATTCGTATGGAGCATGATGGGAACATGACAAAGGGTAGTAATAAACAACTTAAAGAAAGGTCCGCACACTGTAGTTCCCTTACATCGTGAGGACCTTTCTTCATGTTGTTTATTGGTATCTTATTGGTCCAGCATCTGCCTTAAACGTTCGGATGTGTGCGACTACTCTGCTTTTGTGTAAAATGACAAATGGTCAGTTGCTCTCAGGGTCCTACATCCCACAGATTAATATAACACATAATGGGAACATGACAAAGGCTCCTACATTCCCTGGGACTTATGTTGACCCAGATTTTTTATTGCATAGAAGGGGAACATGACTAAGGGTCCTATGTTCCCTGATTCTATATAGCACAAAAATGGAACCCGAGAGAGATGTTCCCAATCTCCATATTTGCTTCACATGACTTGGGTTAGGTTAGGGGCACTAAAATCATGTCTCTGAACATGATGAAATTGTACTGGCACAGGTCCTATTCTAATAATAAATCAGTAGAAAGAATGACAGCTAACCAATAAGAAAGGGCTAACTAAGGTTCAGAAAATGGGTTAAGGGCCAGGTGTAAGGTAACATATCCACAGTGACTGACTGTTCCATCTCTACACAGGTTAAGGTCCAGAAAAAATACTTGGAAAGGGGATCCAAAACTGTCACATGTAATCTTATTCATCGATTACATTTTACCTATTTATGGCTTTTGGTCTGATATGTCTTATGTACTGAGATGGAGAGTAAACCAAAGCTATTGTAGGGACAGGGAGTGGTGATAAAGTGGCATCAACACAAAAGGATGGTTGATGTATGCTAACAGATTATTAAACTGGGGACCTTGGGAACATAGATAGTCTCGACAACAAACCCTGTTTTTTGAAGATAGGCAATGATTGGCTATTCGCATTGCTGCAATGGAACATATAGAGAGAATATGATAGGATTTTTCAGCTGCAAATGGCTATGCTTCAAAAAGCAAGCCTTTTTAAAAATTCCATATGGGAGTCAGTGACACTTGACATATTGATTTGTATTTAGCACAGCATTTCAGCCCAAATGTCTCCATGCTGGAGAATCCAAAGTGTCTTATTTCAAGTATTTTCTTCTTCTTTATGCATGTAAATATTTGACTGTATTAAACTGTTGCTAAACAGATCTACAGTAGACACTGATGCTCAACTGCAGCCACTGTCATTGTGCTGCTCTGCTTCAGCAACTATAGAGTTGGACTCACAGTGGACATAAACAAATACGTACCATTTTCATGATTAAAAAAAAAAAAGGTTTGTGAATTACAGGTGTTTTATAGGCCATAATTTGTAAATCCAGATGCATTCCATACAAAAAAGACTTCAGCAAACATTCCAACGCACCATCAGAAAAATTAGGTACACGACATTCATAATACTATAAATAGGTGCATAACTTACATGATGTTATTAGGATTATTTTGTATTGCAGAGTGCTGTGCATTACTGTAAGCCTTTTCTCTTTCACACATGCTAATTTCTTCATCGCACCTTAATCTCTCCCTTTGATGCACCAACATGCGCACATTTAATTTGTCTCCATGAGGCCTAATCTGGATTCTGTTCATTCTATTTATTCTATCTATTTTTCCCCTCTATATTAAAACAGGTAAAATGGTGCATTTGACAATTTTGCACACACATACTGATCTTTCCAACACTTCCTGTGACATATAGGGGTTTGTTCCTGAAATGGATGCAGGTAAAAATATCTGTATGAAAAATAATGTAGGTTAGGGCACCGATTCTGCTGTTGTTAATGGAGAAGCCTCGCCCGTCACAAAGTGCCCTCAGAAGGAGTAACCAGCTTTTTTTGTCTTCAGGGGCCATTTCGAAAGCCATCTACTTTCCCACCTTTTTGTGCCACTAAAAAGTATGTTTAATGTGTTTTTGAAGGGCTTAATAAATCTGTTTTGAAACTGTTGCAACATCTGATACACATTAAAAGCTTAGCATTGGTACCATGCTATCATGAAGCAGAAAAAAAGAAGAGGGGAAAGGACTGTGGCGTTTCCCTACAACATATCCAGGAATTAAATGCTAAACAGTACAAGGAAATCAGCAACACACTGCAGAGTCAAGGGGAAGTAGCTTCAAATTGATTTAATGGGACATAATAACTGTACAATCATAAACATTTTTGTGTCCCCGCACTACCAATTTGCTCCCCAGTCAGAGAAATGAAGGGATGCATTAATAGAAAAAAGAAGTGCAGGCTCACAGACACAAAATTAAGGAAGAGATAGTAGATTTAGCGAGACCTGCTAGATCTTTATACTTTAATAGTGTTTGAAACAGCTCTACTACCACCAGAACAAATGTGTGTGTATGAGACAAAATTAGATTTTCAGAGTCTTTATGCAACATTCAGAGCAACAAACCACTAGTAGCTTTGTAAAGAAGATATAGTGGAGAGATGGCATCCTCAGCACTTTACACTGCGCTCACGTGGCTGTTACTGCTGATCTCGGGCACAGCACTGTTGCTGCTGTTAGCACCGTTAGCTGCTAGCCACCGGCGCACCCACCTCCAAGTTAAAAACCGTGTCCAGACCACTCATGCTCTGAATTTCATATAGAGCCCCATATACCTCATATACTGCCCCCACCAGCTTTCAGACTTTGTTTAGATAACAGAAGATGTGTTGGGTGGGGTTGAAACAACACCCCTTTTTACCTCTATCATTAATGTTAGTGGATGAAGACAACTATTTGTCACCTCTGTCAGACACTTCTTTTTGCCTCACAGAGAAGAGCTTTACTGGAGGTTATTTCCCTTTATTTCACACCCACAAATTCAGCCAGTTGCTGGAAAAAATATATGATTCTCTCAAGGACTTCCCACCCACAGTTATGTGTGTTGGAACAGCATGATTGACCTGGAGGCACCTTCAGTAAGAGGAGGGCAAGGTAAGCAGCTTCATTTTGTATAGTACATTTCGTACAGCAGGGCAAATCAAAGTGCTTTATAGAGCAAAACATTTTAAAACATACAAAAAGATACAGATTTACAATAAAAGAGTAAAGAGAAAAGATATAAAAGGTAAAATTACTAAATGACTTACAGTTAACAAAAAAAAAATCACCATTAAAAATAAAAGTGCAGAAGGGGAAAATTGACAATCAGCAGAACATAACCAAGTGTGTGTTGCAGCAGTACAACTGAACACCCAAATGCAAACACAACCACAAAATTGGGATTGGTTAAAGGCATTTTATTGTAGTTTGAAGATCGGGGATTGAAAGTTTGAGTGAAATTAAGGTTAAGGTGGGCAGGGAATGGCGAGGTAGAGCAGGTTGAGGGGCTGAAGACAGAGCAGTCTAAATCAGGGGGCAGCAAATGAAAACGAGGCTGGATGTGGCTGGTTATAGTTGAAACTGGCGTGGTGAACCTGAGACAAAAACAAAGTGTAAACTGAGGTTCAAAAAGACAGTGTTTCAAAAACTCAGAAGTTAGCCTGTACAATCTGGTAGAGTCTGGATGTCTGAGCCAAGGTTTTATATTGAAGTGGGTTGATTGTTGATGAGGTTCAGGTGTACAGGTTGCTCAGGAGGCTTGCCAGGAGAAGGGAATTAGGAGGCCACGCCCAGCAAGCACACAGAGACAGACTGAAAACAAACATGAGACACTAGGAAGGGGAAAAAGGGAGCACAAGGGAGAGGCAAAGCCTTAACCCAAACAGTGTGGGCAGCGTAGGAAGTCAACTTCTACCAAGATTGCCACTCAAAGCAGCTATGATATATTTTTTTATTATAACAATGTATGAAATGAAAACATGAAAATGAAAATGTTAAAATGGGACAGTAGAAATATCATCTGAATCTGCAGCCCCCTTAACTTTATGGAGATTTATCCTAAGTTTCAGCTTCTTGGTTAGCTGTGTGGTCTACAACTGAACCACCTAACACTGCTTACCAATGTTATCAGCTGTTTTCAGTAAAACATCTGTCCATCCATCATCCATCCATCCATCCATCCATCCATCCATCATCCATCCATCCATCTTTATTCACTTATCCATGTCATGGGGCAGCAATCTAAGTCAGGTACTCCAGGTACCCCTCTCCAGCAATGCTTTTCTGCTCCTCCCAGGAGATCCAGAGGTTCTCCCCAACCAGATGTGGTATATAATCCCTCCTCCATGGTCTGGGTCACCGGGCCTCCTAACAGTTTGACTTGCTAGGAAAACCTTTGACAGGAAGCTCCTAGGAGGCATCCTTATCAGATACCTCAGCTTGCCCCTTTTGATGTGAAGGAGCAGCGGCTCTACTCCGAGCTCCCTCTGGATGTCTGAGCCCCTTACCCTGTCTCTCAGGCTGTGCCCAGACACCCTACAGAGGATCGGCCACTTGCATCCACAATCTCAATCTTTCGGCCACTACTTTAAGCTCATGACCAAAGGGGAAGTTAGGAATGTAGCTTTGCCTTTTGGCTCTGCTGCTCTTCCCCCATGACGGTCCAATGCAAAGCACACATCCCTGCTGACACCGCACCAAACCACCTGTCCATCTCAACTCTATTTTACCCTCACTTGTGAACAAGCCCCAGAGATACTTAAACTCCTTTGCCTAGTGCAGTAACTCTCTCTCAACTCAGAGAGGGCAATCCACCATCTTCGGCCAGAGAACCATGGCCACACACTTGGAGGTACTGACCCTCATCCTGGCTGCTTTACACTTGGCTGCAAGCTGTGTTGTGTGTGCTGGAGGTCACGGTGTGATGAAGCCAACAGAACCGCATTATCTGCAAAGAGCAGAGATGCAATTCTGAAGTCCCCAAACCTCTGCACACTAAACACTTAACACACAGTGACCAGCTGGTAAACATAGTGGAGCATTTAGCAACCACAGAGCCAGATATTTCTCTTGGTTTGATAGAGACTAAAAACAGACAGGAAACATTGGACTTACATTTTTCAGATGCCCAAAGACACGACAAAAAATGAAAGTTTCCCAGTAACTACCCGATGTGTAAATCATTTAATATGGTTTAAATTTTGTTTGATAACAAATTTCCCGTATCATCTTAAAGTTGATGGTATGTTAGTGTGATGTTTATAAATTGTTCCAGCTGCCCCCAAAGTGGCCACAAAGCCAGTTATTGCAGGTTTAACAGAATTTACCATTCCACCAATTGACAGTTGTTGGTAGTGATGAGCCAATGAGCAAAGTGATGTGCCATTAAGGGCATTGAAAAAGACTGCTAGCAAGACAGCATTTTTTTTCCTGACAGAAATACATTCAGTACGTTTGTTAGGTTACAAAGAAACACTATGGGTATAGTGTAAAGCATTGAATGTAAACATAACTTACCAACACTCCACAGGGCACCTCTAAACAGATGATGTCTATTTTAAATTGGATAAAATTTGCATTCCATTCAGTAAATTTGTGTATTTGATGTAGTCGCTCTCACAAAGACCTGTGCAGAGTTTCACAGCAGCCTGCGATCCTGTAGTTCATAGAAATGTTACCCAAAAAGCATATAAATACTTGTTGCTGGCTTTCTTCTGGATAACTGCCTGATTATAAATGCTGGCATTTATTCAGCTGCACGTAGAAAGAGTGAGAGAAAATATAGAACATAACCTCAAAGTTCATTTTAACATGTCCTTAGATGCCATTGACAGAGATGGTAGACCATTTTGGGGAAGATTATGTGTGTAATTTCTGGCAATATGAAATTTAAAGTTAAGTAAGCACCTTGAGTATTTCAAAGGCAAGCTATTGAATTGTTTGACTTTAAAGGAAGTGCAGTTGTGATTGGAGGACGATCTGCCTTCCCATCACCAGCACCCTGCTGCCTAATGTGGTTAACACTACAGCAACACCTAGCCCTTGAGCTGACTCTGTGAGAGCGTGGAGAGGCTATTAAAACAGCACTGACCTCCCAAATGCACTAAGTGTTGCTGTGGAGAGCCACCAGGGACAGCAGCAGTCAAAGGAGACATGGTGAGAGGACCAAAGGGAAATTTAAATGGAAATCACTGGGCTGCGTAATGTCTCAGCACTAACACAAACACACACTGCTGCTGCACTGTGGCTTCACCAAATCTGGCATTTTATCACATTTGTGTTTTTGTTTAACAAAGTGCCTCTTGTGTCACCGAGTACATGTGAACTTAAAATGTCACTCACTCTGTAATGGATTTATTTAGATGAAGAGTTTTCCACATAATGAGTAATAAAACAGCTTTACAATGTAACTGACTGAAGTGAAAGCTCAAATAAGGGAAAACAACTACTAGTGTAATAACACTATGCACTAAAGGATTCTTCCTTTTGACCAAACTGAACTGACACTGGAGAGAAGCCGCATACACTGCAAGCGTGTAATTTCATCCTTGTCTCGCAGTAATTTCTTTTTGTATAGTATTAATTTACAGCAAAAAGCTAAAATGTTAACAATGACAACATATTTCATGTATTTTCCAACAAGTCCTCCAGCCCATACGAACACGTAGGTAGTTTGTTCCTACCCTCTTATTCAACTCACAGAGGTGCTTCCTAAATTAGAACCCCATATTGGTTAAAAGGAAGAAGAAGGAGATGAATTACTTAATTTTCTTTTTTTTAAATTCTTTTTATTTTTATATACTTTATTAATCCCGCAAGGGGAAATTTCAAGTTTTCACTCTATTGTTTTTCATATACATATACATACAGGCCTGAAATACCCACACACATGCACAAACAGGGCCTATACATGCATTAAATGGAGAGATGTCAGAGTGAGGTGGCTGCCCATGGACAGGAGCCCCGAGCCGTTGGGGAGGTTAGGTGCCTTGCTCAAGGGCACCCCAGCAGTGCCCAGCAGGGAACTGGCACCTCTCCAGCTACCAGTCCATGCTCCATACTTGGTCCATACAGGGGCTTGAACTGGCAACCCTCTGATTTCCAAACCAAGTACCTATGAACTAAGCCACTGCTGTCCCTTGGTCAGATTTAAAACAAGAATCATGGGTTTCGGTTAAAATAGGTTTGTTTGTTAAGGTACATGCGCAACATTAAGTTATAATAACTCAATGTTGACACTTGGTTTCAAAGGGCACATAAACACTTGTCTCCTGAGTCAAAGTCCTGTGTTTTTTTGACCCATTCATCTGCCTCAGCCTCCTACCATGGATGTGTTATGAGATCTAGGTACCAGGCACTAAGTGGCGCCCATTTTTACCTTTGAAAACTGCTCATCTAGCTCAAAAGCCAAAAAAGGTTCCTAGCCTACTGGTTTAGTTCTTGGGTATGTGGCCAACTGTGTATGCCTGGTAGTGTTTCTGCCATTGGCCCCGCCTGTGGGTTTGGCTCGAAGGCTTATTGCTAATGAGGTCGGTGTAAGTGTATCAGGTGTGTAAATGCTGCCCAAGTTACACTTTTTGTAGCAATTTGATGATGAGGAATACAACAAAACTTGATGGTATTTTCCCATCCCTCTCAATTATACTGAGCAATTGTAAAACATGTTAATACTTTCTGATCTTAGTAGGTGATTGTTTCAGTATTAAGAGGCTGCTGAGACTGTCGAATAGCTTTTATTTTAAAATTTAGGCCATCTTGTAGCAGCCAATCACATTCCATTGTTGCAGGATGCAGTCTCTATCTCTGCACCACCATTGGCACAATACATCTAGCAATCAGTGGGCTCAAGTTGGACATCAGAAAGCAGCAGACGGCTGCTGGTGGTGCGAGTTTCCAACTGAGAGCTGACAGTTTAGCACAGTATTTATTTCTGAGAGTTCGGCTTACAGCTCCAGGGATGTGAACATCAAAAGTCCTTTTTGGCACACAGTCCTCTTTACAAGTTCTCGACATGCTTTGTCAAGGTTTGTTTGGCTTTGGTGAAATTTAAAAAAGGCTTGGGGATGGAAAGTCCTTAGAAGTTGCCAGAGGGAATGTCTGTAGTATATGTGTGAAGAATATTGTTTAATCTTGTGTTTTGCCTGGAAAAAAAATGTGTTGTGCATCAGGAAATTAAGAATAAAATGTTCCTGTGGTCCTCTATCTTTATGAGGTCCAATCTAAGGCTTTTAGATTGATGATTTATGAAGACACTTGCTTCAGTCAGAACTACTTGTTCTAAAATATACACTTACCAGCCACTTTATCAGGTACACCTGTTCAGCTGCTCAGTAACCAATCATGTGGCAGCAACTCAAAGTATGGTGATTTAAGTGACTGTGAACGTGGCATGGTTTTTGGTGCCAGACAGGCTGGTCTGAGGATTTCAGAATTTTACTAAGCATATTTCAACATGGATCCATCCTGCCTTGTATCAACAGTTCAGGCTGGTGGTGGTGGTGTAATGGTGTGGGGGGAGATTTTCTTTGCACACTTTGGGCCCCTTAGTGCCAACTGAGCATGGTTTAAACACCACAGCCTACCTGAGCATTGTTGCTGACCGTGTCCATCCCTTTATGACCACAGTGTACCCATCTTCTGATGGCTACTT
>JAPZEB010000020.1:15788751-15799548 GCA_029783705.1 Chaetodon striatus | reverse complement strand
TGTCTGACACTTTTTTTAATTGTATGTTTAAAATGCATCAGAACAGTTGCGCTTCAGTGTGATTAATAGAGGGACTTCACAGTTCATGTATGACTCATGCTTTATGTGCGTCATTGCAACCTGAGGTGAATTTTCACATTTTTCCTCTGACTCCTGTGTGAGTGACTGTTTATTGAGCTGTCAAACTGTGTTTGAGTACACGGCTTAACTGTGAATCATGTGTAGACACTGACATAGGACAGCAGCTACTGCTGTTGTGCTGAAGACATACTTTTATGAGTAAAACAACTTCTAGTCAAGCAAAATGTGAGGTTGAGGCAAAAAAAAATGTCAGGGAGAGAGACAGACTTTTTGTTTGTTTATTTTTTTAATTTTTTTTTTTTACAAAACTCCAAAAAACATGATTAACTCAGACAGGGTGCACAGATCAGTCATTATTTCTGTCTGTTAGTGTTTCTTTTGAGAAGTGCTACTATAGAACTAATATTTTAGGACATGAAAATAATTTATCTGTATTGATTCTTTACACTGGAAAGCCTGGAACAATCCTACTAATTAGAGCTGGTTAATGAGAATGAGTTAATAACAGAGGAGGGAGATTGTTCCAGGTATAAGTGTGTTGGTAGCACAGTCCATTTCCTTGCAATTCTTTTCCCAGGATGTTGCAGATAAACAGCTTTATGGTCAAACTGTCTGTTTAAATTGGTGTAAAAAAAAGATGAATGAGGAAATCCCAGAGTGGAAACCACCAAATGGAAATTAGAAGAGAGGGACAGACGGAGCCTGAAGCTGCACAAGTTGACAGAGAGAGAGAGAGAGAGAGAGAGAAAGATGCATTGGAACAATAAAAAGCAAGATTGTCTTACCTGAAGTGGAGACAGGGAGAAACAGCGTGTGGCTGTGTTTACCTGGATTCATACTGAAGTAACCCAGATTTAGGTTGATGCGCACACATTATCTTGAGTAAACTGGAGGCAGCGTGACAAGATTTTGGAGTCAGAAGTGTTGTAGTTTGAGTAGTATTGACCAATCATGTTTGAGTGGCAGGTAAACAGTCCGAGCAGAGAGGCGAACGCGTTGGCTGAAATGCAATCTTGGAGGCTGGCTGTCATGGGACAACAATTCAGCTTTTAATCACTATGAATGCAGATATCTGTTTATGGAGATTAGCCAAAAGGAGTGGCACATGGGAGAGAAAGTCTTGGCCTGGATATTCGCTTGCTACACCCTATCTCCCAAAACATCAGCCATGGACCCCAGAGGCATATTGTCTCTTTGGGGCCATGGCAATCACTGTGTAATTGTCATGATAGTGGTCAATCTTTAAGACGAGAACTTAAGTTCATTCTATGTATTCTTCAGGTGTCTCAATGTGGAGCCAGATTGGGTCGTAAGCTAACGACCTTCAAATAATAGGTGTGTAAGATTAGGGGGATTTAGTGGTATCTAGCAGTGAGGATTGCAGATTGCAGCCCGCTGAGACTTCTCCTGGTTAGAATTCCTTCAGTGTTCATTTTTCAGGAGGTGTTTACCAGGAGCCAAATTACCGCCCCCAAAGCCAATGGGCTTCTGACTATTGTGTCCATCACAAAAACACAAATGGCCCTATCTAGAGCCAGTGTTTGGTTTGTTCATGCTAAGCTACTGCAGAGGCAAGATGGTGAACATGGTGATAGCCGTAGATGAGGACCTGCTCATAATACACCTGGTTATCATGTGATCTGGTAACAATAACAGGGATATATTCAAACATGCAGGACATTGTTTAGTTCTCGTCAGTTACAGGCAACTGTAAGCTGTGCCAGTGACCTGCAGATGTTGTTGCTTCTCTTTGGTTATTAAGTCAAGTAAAAATGTATGGGACTACTGTCCTCTCTCACTGTTATACGACCCAACAGCCAATAACCAGGCTGCTTCATCATGCTTGAAAATGAGAGAGCAAAACTGTGATACCACTAGAGAGAAAAAAAATTTGAGTGTGTATGCATGTGTGTTTTGTTTAACATAAGAGAGACAGACAGAGCACAAGATCATGACATCAACAGTGAGAGAGGCAGTGGCCTGAACACATCATCGTTTAAAGGGTTAAAGGGAGAGGGGTACTACCCCGAGAGATAGCAAGATAAGGGGAAGATGAAATATTTACATGACAGAACTAGGCAGGTTTATCTAACTCTGAAAAATAGATGAGTTCTCCAAGGAGCTTCCAGGGTCTATCCGTTTACCAAGAACACATCAGGGGTCTCATTTAATAAACCATGCAGGAATTCAGTACCAGTTAACTTATCACAAAAGGCCAAAACAGTGTTAGGATCAGCAGGAACTATGGAGCCAGAATAATTACAACAAGTTAAAATTAAACAAGCACGGACAAGCCTCTTGTATTCCCATAATTAAACATAAATAATGCAAACCCCCTTGATATACATATCCAATGAAAGCTTTTGTAGGTAATTTGCTCTTAAGAAAACTGTTTTAGATCAAAGAACAAAGAAAAGTGTAGAGGAGTAAAGAATGAACGTTAATGTGCTGTGCGTACTGAGACTGCCGCAGAAGGTGCAAGCACTTCAAAGACATCCTTTGGCTTTGGCTCTGACATTTTACGTCTGTTGAGTCACACAAGGCTTTTAAAGAGCAACAGCTGGCGTCAATATTGTATCATATGCTAAAACTAACACCTGTAGAACATCAGACGAGGTATATTCTGCACTGCACAACATATCTCTATAAAATGTTCTTCTTATTCATTTTTATTGCATATTATTGCAGATTAACCTTTTTTGCATCTATTAATTTGCATCTTGGTGAATATGTACAATGAAAAGTCATGCTGTGTTAGCTTCTTGCAGTTCCTGTTTGCACTGTTATCATGTATACACAAATCATCATCAACCATTGTTTATCAAAGAAATGAAATGAGTCATTAAACTCTTAAAGCAATGTCCCAAATTCACATGTATATGGGCTAAAAGGATTCATAATATATGATAACAACTGCAATAAAAAATGTTTAAAAAGTCTATAAAAATGAATAACTGTAACATGCCACAAAAAGTAAATAAAAAATAAATACACAAACAAATCTATCATGAATGAAGAATATATGACAACAGCAATAAAAACAAAAAAATGCAGAAAATAAAAACAATAGATAACAATTGTGCTTGTGAATTAATCAAAGCAGGAACACTATACCACAACCATATCATCTAGCATATACTAAGAATGACTTAAGGACACATACCACACAGGATTTCTCCACGCAGTCAAAGGCGTATTGCAGGTTGGATATGACTTGCTCTGTAGATGGCGGACAAACATAAATAATTGTATCATCTGCATAAACAATGCAGTTTTCTACTGAGGCACAGATAATACTCATAAAGAGACTGAATATCACTAGGCCATATATTAAACCTTGTTGCATAGCACTTTTTGATCTTGAAAACTTAATAACTGAATTGAGTCCTGCAGCATTTATTAACTGTGTTCTATCAGAGAGGTAATCCTGAGACCATTTAAAGGATGCTTCATCAAAACTCAGCAAGGCCAACCTATCTAGAAGTACTGACATGACCAAAGTAAGGAAGAAGGAAAGAATAATGCAGTAACACTGTTCATCAGGGCACCCTGTGGCCTTGGGGTCAAGGTACTGACCCTGAACAGTATTCATCCTTTCAGTTGAGTTCCAGATAGTTGGATAATCAGTGTCACAAAGCACTGAAGCTATTCTGCCAGCTCAGGCAATCAGAGAAAGTTAATTTTACAGAAAATATTAGTTGCTGTTTGACATGACTCCTCAGTGAGTGTGCATCACACTAAATAGAAACAATTATGCAAGAAATAGTATCAGCTAAAGAAGAATGCTAATGTTGCATTACAGAGGAGACATTATGCAAATATTACATAACAAATAAACACAGTATGTAAATTTTATTTTATACTTAGCGGTACATTATCATCAGTGTTCTTTGGGGTAAGTGCATTATGTGGAAAGCAGGAAGGTAGATCAAAATGTGACATTGGGGTTAATCATCAACCTCTGCCTATTACAGACTCGACTTTTGAACTGCATATATTATTCCTCCAGTAGGGTAAACAGGAACTTCTTGCACCCCCAAATTACCTCAGATCAAATTAATGCAGTAACTGTTTAAGGACTGACCTCATTTATTTGTTTTGTAGTTAATAATTGTGGTAACTTTATGGTGGTTTCAGTCCAGCCTCCAACCCTCTTACCTGTAGTGCTGTTTATCAGTCTAGATTGTTGTGGTTGCTGAGTTTTGGAAATACTGGCCATAGAGATGTCTTCCTTCTCTCAAATGTAATGGAACTAGATGGCACACACCAACTGCTTAAAATGCCAAAAGAATACATTTAAAAAACTCAACAATGTCTCTTTCCAGAGATCCTGAACAGCTTACCCAAGATAATCCACAGACCTTGTAGTGAGTAGTTACATGAAAAAACTGCTTCCTTCATTCCACAGTACTCCCACCAATTGTATCAATGCACAGAAAACACAGAAAGTACCAAAAAAAAAGTCACCATTGGGTACCGGTACTAAATCTGAGGTACCAGAACCAGTACCAGTATTAGTTTAAATGTGAACAGTATCTAATCTTTATATGGGTTCAAAAACTTTTTCCTAAAGACATTTTGGGTGGCATGATGGTGCAGTGTTTAGCATTGTCACCCCTCAGTCCTGGTTCGAACCCAGGGGTGGGTTCTGTGTGAAGGTTTGCATGTTCTCCTGGAGTCAGCGTGGGTTTTCTCTGAGTACTCCGGTTTCCTCCCACAATCGAAAGACATGCAGGTTAGGTTGAATGGTGATGTAGGTGTGAATGTGAGCGTGAATGGTTGTCTCGATGTGTTAGCCCTGCAATCGTCTTGCGACCTGTCTAGGGTGTACTCCGCCTCTCGCCCAGTGTCAGCTTGGATATGCATTGGATATGCAGACATTTCAAAGGGATTGGTCACCAGGTCTGTGGTCTTACTGTACTTAGTGAAGACATTTCCCTCATTAAGATTCAATTACAGCACACACTGAAACAGCCTTTTCGACAAGTAAGGCTACAGAAATATTTGCATGAAGCCTAAAAATATACTGCATAGCTGTTACATCTGTCTGCACTTTTAATTTCAAAAGGCACATCTGCTTTAGCAGAACCCTTAATGATCTGTTCTGTGCTTTCATTTGCCCCAGTATGGCAGTTTGAGCTTAAAAAAAAAAAAAAGAAGGGCTGTAAAAAGTGTAGTGTAGTCCTTATGAATAATATAGAGAATTTGACAGTAGCTTATCTAGTCATATCCTGCACTTTTACATTGTCAACCAATTAGACAGCCACTGTGTCTGCGCCGCCTGTAAGAATCCTTTCTCTCCTCTGTGTGTCCTCTGCTTGAATATCTTCACTTTTAAATATCTTTTCCTTGTCCGCCCGCATGCAAAATAAGCCATTAGCCCAGAGATAGAGCGTAATTACCAGCAGAGAAAGTGCCTAAATTGACATTCTCACCGCCTCTCGGCTTGGAAAGGTCCTCCTAAGAGGCTTACAGCATGACAAACCTGCTGCGTTAATAGGTTAATACTTAAGCCCTCCCTGCTGCCTTCACTTCCTCTATACTTTCATGTATTTGTTGTGAACGCACTCAGTCATTTTCCCCCTGTTTCTCAACACTTCCCCTTTTTTTTCATCCTGGCTTTCATAATGCAGTGCCCTATGTGCTGCTTTTTTGTCTCTGGTTAATTAAACATTTAACTAACACATTGTTTTCTTTCTCTCCCTCGCCTTCTTCTTCTCGCCTGGCTTTTTTTTTTTTCCTGGCTCCCTCATTACTTTGTCTTCCTCTTGCCTCTCTCTCTGTGTCGTCTTTGATTTCAGCCCCGCGGCGAACTGGTGAGTCGTCGCCATCCTCGAATGGATAATTAGAATTACACCGAGGCACTGTATAATTGTGGAAGTGTTTCATATATGATTAATGTACCGCTGAGCTGCTTCCGTAACACTCACACACGCAAATATTCACACAAATACATCCTTGACTTTGGATTTCCATACACCTTTTGCCAAACTATTCCTACTACTTTTTTCCTGTGTCTCTAGTCTTTTTTCTCATAGCTGGCAGTTCTTTTCCCTGTGAGGATAGACTTTACCCCTCCTTCGCACACTCTCACACACACTCACACGCACACACACACACACACACACACACACATATATATTCCATCACTTGCATTGCTTTGTCTTGTCTCTACTTCTCAATCCCCCTTCAGAGTTTCTCCATTGAGAATAAGCTGCTTCGCTAACACACATAAGAACACACACTCTTGCATGCATGTGTGCGCTTACACAGACATACACAAATGGTTGCTGTCACTGTTTACCAATTGTCTCATCTGCGCCTACGCTCTCTTCCTCCGTCTCATCCTACTAGAGTTAGTCCCAGAGTTCTCCTCTCCTAAGAGGATGCACATCCACACACACATTCAAGCACAGCTTCACACAAAACCTCTGTTGATGGATTGGCTACCCACATTTTTTGTCCTTCATCCCCCTCCCTGCTTGTTCCTTCTCCAACTCCTCCTCCCAGATGAGGACTTACAACCAGCCGGCCTCCTCAGACCCTTGTCTCAATAATGTGATATCCGTGTTTTGTAGTGTTGTAGCCCGTCTGCAACCCTGGAGGAAGCCATCTTTCCGCCATCATGCCTCAGAAATCATTACAGCACGTTAGCCACTCTTATATGAAACCCTCGCCTCGCCCCGCTGAGGGCAGTAATGGCAAAAGAGTATTTTATGAGTCAGCTTGTAGGTCCTAGAGACAGCCGAGCTTCCGGATGTATACACTGGAACATGTGGAGTAACTTCCACCATGGGACCTGCTTTTTAGTTCCATTGCATGAAACAATGTGCTTCTGTTTTTACACAGCACTTCAGTCATGGACCCTCTGAAACTTCCGGTTTCGTCATAACTAATGCTAATTCCCTTGTTTGCTCTTAGAACACAGCAAAAATAACGTGGTTCCGAAGATGAACTTACAGTCGCCAGCTACCTGTTGTATTTTTTTTAATCTGAAGACAGGTTTCACAGTGCAGTCCCACTTCTCCAGCATGTGTCAGCCAATCAGTAATGCATCTTCCATAGAGCATCAGGACTGTAAAGCAAACCCAGGTTGCTGCCGTTATGGTATTTCTGTGCCAACCCTTTCCATCAAAACACCACCACATAAAACAAAATGATCATTTTGTAAGCCCCGGATTTTATCAGAAAACACACCAATATAATTATGCTAATGTGTGATCCAGACCTGAAAAAAAGCCTCCATATAGCACCGCCAAAGTCTGCTGATGTTCATGAAAATGCAGGCACTTGGAAAAGCTTGTGGAGCTGAACAGGAGGCAGGGCAAGATGTCATCATCAATTATTTTGAGATAAAAGGAAATAAATGACCTCTGGCTGGTGTGATTAGACCACCCGTCTGCCCTTTTCACTAAGCTTCATTACATCGTGATTTGGATGAGAGGAACACCCAGGATCTCCAGTGCTGTGTTTCAGCTTGGTACTACAACTTGCTTGCTATGAACCACTACAAGTTTATGAAAAAGGCTAACAGCTGCGTATTTTCAGGTTTTGACCACACTTTTTACATACCCAACAGCAGCAGTGAAAATCACCAAATAATGCATGTACACACAAAACCTTACATGCCATTGCATTGAGATTCTTGATCTTTAAACTTTGCATAAGGTTTTAAGTATCTATACAGGGCTCTGTTTAACAAGAGCCCCTCCATACCAGAAACAACACAACCCAATTGGCAGAATAAATGTCAGCAATGTATGTTTCTGCAAGTCATGGATACATTACATTTTTGTTATTACACAGCAGAACTGTTGAAGCTTAAAGTCTCTTTCCATTTCAGAAGCACTATGGTTAATGTGGTTGAGTTTAGGCACAACGACCGCTTGGTTATAGTTAGGAAAAGATCATGTGTTGGCTTAAAATACACACTTTTAGGGGCACCATCACTGGTAACATAGCGACGTCTCCCAACCGCTTTTCATGGCATTGTCCAGACAGGAAATGTTGTTATGTCTTGGTAAAAAAAAACACTTCTGATAGTACTATCCAGGTTGGAAACACAGCGATAAAAACAAGTGCTTTATCTTTTCAACAGCAATTGCTTCCTATGGCACTATCCCGGCAGGAAATGCAGCAATGTCTCTGTCAAAAACAACTACTTTTCTTGGCTCTATCCTGGTCAGAAACTCAGAGGTCTCGATACAAAAATCAACCGCTTTATTAGTATAAAACAATCACTTCTTGTGGCACTATTCTGGCGGGAAAAGCAGTGATATATCAGTAAATATCAACTGCTTTATCAGTAAAAAACAATCACTTTTTGTGGTCCTCTCCCGGCAAAACACACAGCCACATTAACCTAGAAAAACGTCTTCTGATGGTACTATTTCAGCAGGAAATGCAGCGATGTCTATCAAAAACAACCACTTTCCTTGACTCTATTCTGGCTAGAAATGCAGTGATGTCTTAGGAAATATTAACTGCTTTATTGATTAAAAAAACAATTGTAATTCATGGCAGTATCCTGGCAGGAAACATAGCTACATCCCTGTAAAATACAACTGCTTTTCCTGGCAATATCCCAGCTGGAAACACAACAATATATCGGCAAAAACCAACAGCTTTCTTTGTAAAAACAATTGCTTTTCATGGCACTATCCTGGCAGGAAATGGAGCAATGTCTCTGTAAAAAAACAACAACTGCTTTTCTCGGCACTATTCTGGCTGAAACAGCGATGTTTCTGTAAAAAACTAAAAAAACTGTTGAAAACATAGCAAAGACTCACTTAAAACAATCTGCTTTTGTTGTTTGTTGGTCTTTAACAGTAGTCTACAGTCGTCTGCAGCAATAACAAAGTCAGCTAATTTATAGAAACGTTTATAGCATACATGAAATGTATGTAACATTCCTGGTTTGCAGAAACATACAATGCCAACATTTTTTCTCACAACTGGGCTGATCTGTGATGTAAAATTACAAAGTAGACCTTGTTTAAAACCATGCAAAAGTACCTCCATATGTTTGCATGCTACCCGGTTAGCAAACAGCTGTTTCTGACTCATTTAGACCTTGAAGCATCAGTTCGGCACCAAGCACTGTTTACACCGTCACCCAACCTCAAAGCTCATCAGGATAGAAGAGGAATAATACATTACAATACATTAGCACATCCTGTGGGTTCATTTCGATATTAATGCAGTAGAAGCCACCCCCTGACTGCTGTATATCTTTCAAACATTTATTCTCATACATTTATTCTATTTCTAATTAATGGCCATTAGTTTATGGTTGCTATGCGGGACAGTCAGATGCTCACTCTGGGATTAATTAAGTTTTTCTCATCTCATGTCTCCTATGTGAGGGCAGCCCCTTCAGCCTTTTCATTGTCAGATGATACCCAGCAGAAGTGAATATTTTTAATGAAAAAGTCATGCCTCCTGATCAGCAGCACATGTGTGAGCAGCTGAGCAGCTGTTACTTTGGGAGTTTACTGTAGTAACAGTGGAGCAGTGAGTCTGTGGCTGCAGAGAAGCATGAAGGCAGTAACATACATGGTATGAAGTGGATATTGAGTAAAGAAAAAAAAAATGCCCTCAGGCTTTTCTGGCAGGTGTCAGAGGAAAGGTGCTCCCTGTAAGTGACCCCTAAATGCTGCATTGTTTGTTTCATATACTATTCTACCTAGTAGCCTATAGCTAAAATTTTTAATTTGATGTATACTGTTAACAGTGCCTTCTGAATCATATCTGTAGAAATATACATTTCAGGACAAACTGCAGTTTGATGCTTGTTGAACTGCTAACAGAACACATCATGTTTTTCAATTACATTCAGGCATTTATGTAGGAGAATATGATCTAATTATGGCTTTACATTGCTGCTTTCTAGCTTTACTCACTCATCCTCGTAATGTTAACCAGGTATGATAATTATTGTGCTTGTCCTATTAAGACAGCACATCAGTATCGCCTTCTATTTGTAAATTGCTTTACTCATACTACATGAAGAGAAATTATATCCAATATCAAAATAAAATTCAGAATTCTGCTTCAGTTTTCTTGGAAAAGGACAAAGACTTAAATGTTGTTGTGACATGCAGAGCACGAATACAGCAGCAATTTGCTATGTAAAGATATAATGGTGTTATGTCATCGTGAGCAGAGAATGAAATCTCACTCCCTTTGTCTGTGCTGTAATCTCAGTTTCTCTGTGGTTTGTTGTGGTAAGCTGGTCCAGCTGTGTGTAAGCATGTTATTGCATGTGTGTATCTCTCTGGCTATGCCCTTAAATAACTGCCACTAAACTTAACTTTATGTTAAGTACGTAACGTCATTTGTAGGGCGCCAATATGTTAGATATCACACAAAACGGTTATACAGTATGAGGATATGCTGAATGACAGTAATGTACACTGAACAGTGATGAACATCTATCATCTTATCCCTGGATGGCACAGTGTTGCAGCGGTTGCCAAAAGTGCCCTCAGCTTCTCAGTCAGATCACCCCTCACTTCTCCACAATGACAGCCTCTCGTCCAAATGTGGTCACCTCTGCCTCCAAAAACACAAGTTGAGGGCGGCCGAAATGCAGAATTCAAGGCTTCAAAACAGGAGTCCAAAACCAATGGGTGACGTCAAGATAGCTACGTCCATTACTTTTACAGTCATATGGTAAAACCATGTTTGTGACTCATAGTATATGAAAAAAAAAAA
>JAPZEB010000020.1:15773449-15783990 GCA_029783705.1 Chaetodon striatus | reverse complement strand
GAGAAATACAAAACCGTACTAATGAACCTTCATTAATATAGGCCTATATTTTATCTACAAGTGCACGTCACACACTGTTAATGACGCTGTCGGCAAAAATGATCCCACACTTTGGATTTCCTGCCCGACATGTTATTAACTAGCTGATTAATTAACTAATCATTTCAGCCATACTTGTATAAACTGTTGGAAAGTTTTACTTTTTAACAAAACATCAGATTTTCTTAAATTTTCTCATGTCTTTATGCAAATATATGAATTTATAAAGTAGCTAGTGACTAAAGGTTTCAGATAAATGTTGTGAATTACAAAGTGCAGTGTTTTCCTCTGAAATATAGCAGAGTATAAAGTGGCATGAAAAGAGAAGACTCAATAAAAGTACAAGTACCTAAAATTTGTACTTAGCAAAATACCAGTGTTGGAAAGTAACTAAATACATTTACTCAAGTTTTGTACCTATTTACCAGCTACCATGAGCAGACTGAAGCACACAGGACATATTTACAGCGATTCTCTTTGATACAGATCTTGCAAAGGACATTTTCTCTGTAAATAGAGATCTCTATCAGAAAGATGTTGTACCTGTAAAAGTTTCATGAAGGATATTATCATGCTCTGATTGGGTGATATTCAAAAGCATTCACTGTTGGGATCAATAAATTAGCTGCTGAAAACTTAAAATTAGTAACACGTTTTTTAACACACACGACCGATTCAGGCAGACAGTAGTGAGAAATATTTCTGTTTCTGCGACTAAGGGTAAGAAAGTTGATATGAGATGCACTGCCAATACTTCTGTCACACTGAGACTGCTAATTAAAAAGTGTCGAGCTTCATGTTCCCAGGGTGTGGTGATGGCAATATGAATGCAATCTATTGCACCATTCTCTTTTCAAACTTCACTGCACTCAATGTGTAAATTTCATTTACTATTGACTTTTACAGTCAAATTATAAAGGAGCTGCATCCTATAGTCAGCGAAAGCAGCTCGCCTTAAACTTCTTAAATCATTCTTTGTGTTTGGTCGTTCCAAAAGACCTCAACAACAAGATAGATTAGGTATGTATGCAGCCTATTGTTACTTTGGTGATCAACCCCTCTTGAATTCGAAACAGTTTTGCAGTCAAAGGTTAGCTCATAGACTATGTGCGAAGACTGGAAAGTAACAATATGAAAGTAAAATACTGTTTTGATTAAAAAAATAAATAAAAAGACCTGTAAAATATGCAAAAGTCTGTATTTTTTCCCAAAATGTCTGTAGCAAAGAGAGTCACAAGAAGTCACATGCAATAATGTGCAATGGAGTTTTTGGCATTATAGTCCGTGGAAGTCGACTACATCAGCTATTTTATGTTTTAGTATTTATATATGTATCCCACTGACAACGATAACTTTGGCATCGCATATTTCCATAAACTCCATCCGCCCACATGAGACCTGACAGTCAAAGAAACACTCTGTTTCAGAGCTGGGCGTTTGATTTCAGACTGTGATTGAGTATATGAGTGGGAGCTTTGAATGGCGCACACATCTCCCGAGAGTTTCATCTGTATGCACACTGCATGCCTCTTTACCTTAATTCCTTATACTGGAATTCTAATAACCCCAACATCTCCGGTATTTCATTCACATTTGTTTGGGCTGCGTCCAGTAACAAAGTGATTTTTTTCTTTTAAACACAGGAACATATTTATTGGCTCTGTCTCTATGCTTTGTTTTCATCTTTCATCTTTTCCCCCGGAATTGCATCTGTCTGTGTTCATCTCTATATCTAAGTAGTCGGCCACTGCACAACATGGTAGGCACTACCACTGTCAGCACTGATAAAACACAACCTTGCAGACCACGAACAATAGCAACAATAACAGGACAGGTCCATGGGCAGTGTAGGACAAACTTGACTGTTGGCCTCGGAGCTTGTTATTATGGTATTATCTTATCTCAAGCTAAAACATTTGTGTTGTCAATCCACTCAAAAAGAAGTCAGCCATCCATCTGATCACAAACATCCAGCACAGTTCACAGACTAAGAAATTTGCCTTGGTCTTTCTTCCAAATAAATTTGGACAACTTAGAAGATTGTGTTAAATCTGATGGGTTGGTTGCACTCTTTTCTTGCCCCAACTGACTTTGGAGGGTAAAATCCAGGTTGTAATAAATTAGAAATTACCCTTTAGAAATAGTTTCTCTAGTGTTTATGTAGGTACCTGTACGGACATGGTATGTATGTACTATATGTATATACACAACTTTCTTAGCTTGTAAGTTTTAGGTATTTATTACCCTGTAATGCCAACCCAACTGCCAGGAAATTATGTTGGCATTGTATGCATTGTACATTGTGGCACAATTCCCCCCTGGAAATGCAGCAGTGTCTCAAAAAAAACACTTGGTGCCAGATAAGCTGCTGGAAAAACATCAATGGGTTGCTACAAAACACAAGTTCCTAAAAGTTGCCTAAAAAGCCACTTAAAAAACAGTGACAGGTTGCTACAAAACATCCACATTTGGTGCCTGAATCTCTATTGGAAAAACAGTTATTGTGGAAATTCAATGCCTAAAAAGCAGCTGGAACAGAATAAGTGGTCATTTCAAAACACCTACATTTGGTGCCTGAAAAGCAGTTGGAAAACAGCAAGGGTTCATTACAAAACACATGTTCGATGAAAAAATAGCAATGGAATGCTACAAAACATAAGTTTGATGCCTAAAAAGCTACTGGAAAAACAACAAAGTTCACTACAAAACACTATGTTTGGTACCTAAAAAGCTGCTGGGAAAACAGTGACAAGTTGCTACAAAACACCCACATTTGGTGCCTTAAAAGCCACCAGTACCGTTTGTTGGTCTCACGGTGGTCTGCAATGGTCTACAGCTTAGCAGGCCTCTGGCCTGCTGGTATGATATGTATTGAACGTGCCAACGTAACGTATTTCGACATGAGTGTACATTTTCTTCCGTGGGCTGGTAAAGCAGTTTGAGCTGTGTTTAAGTGACATGGAGATATACAACAAACTTCATCTTGAAAAGACAGTTTCCTCAAAAATTAATTACTACAGACATGTTGGACCGTTCATGTGGAATATTTCAATTAGTTTACCTTGTGTCCGGTGATTAATGTGCTGTAATAAGTGTGCAGTGAGCCACTTATTACTGCAACAAAGGACCGTGATATCGTGGGCAAAGAGCATGATGCTAAACAGACCAGCGTGTTGCATTATCCTGTACTTATTTTATAAAGAGGAGCATTAATCACACAGACGACAAGAGCGTTTTCTATTGGAAACAATATTTCAGTATTTAATATTTCATAATAGTCTCACTGCAACTTTTATTGTAAAAGCCATATACTTCACACACACACAGAAGTGTTTTCGTTTCCCTCAAGGATCTTATATTCTCTTTTGTTATTCTCTGTGTTTAGAGCTCTTTAAAACACATCAACAGGAGGGTTAAACAATCTGAAAAAAAGAAGCCAGTGTGAAACTGGTGTTGTCATGCATGTGCACACACACACACACACACACACACACACACACAAACACAATAATGCCGTAGATTTTCAAGGTTTCCAGCAGTGTCTTCAAACTCTGCCAGAAGAAATCGCTTGCCTTAAAAAAAGCCACATACAGCATGGATACAGAGTCATATAATATGTATGCGTGCCTAATCGATACTAAGCAATAACATCAAAGTGAGCTGTGTGTGTCATTTAATTATCATCATTATCTTGAGACTTAATTTAGAAAAAATGCAAGGATACAGTGGAATTTAAACGTTTTTTTTCTATTTAAAAAGAAATCAGTTATTGGTACATCATGTCTTATAGTAATCAATATTTTTGTTGAAATTAATTCTCTGTTATAGGTGTATGGTTGTCTGAAGATGGCTTTCTCCATTTATAACCTTTTTGTGATCATTTTTAAGGAGAGATCATCGTAGAATCCCAGAATACTCTATTTAAAACACTCTGTCAAACATATTACAAAGACATTAAAACAGTATTCTAATTTTATTTGTATTATTAAATTGTCATTTCAAGCATTCTGTTTTTTCTGTGAAACCTCAGCTGTGAAACCACCGAGGAAGAGATCATGAGAATCTTCCCTGCAACCAAAGACATTCAGTGATTCTCATCAGCCGCTCAGACAGCAATAACGGTAATACCCAGAGAAGGCAGATGAGTGCCGAGCCGAGCCATTTTACCAGAATACCTTTCTCTCAGCAGCTCACTGTGTGCATTCCTGACCACTGGCAGGCATAATAAAACAACGCACACAGCTCTAGGAGCTAATTATGCTGGTGCTGTTAATCTGTCTGGCTCCCTGTCTGTGTTGGATTGTCTTGTTTGTTTGGACTTGTGCTGTCTGCCCTTTGGCTTTGGCCTTGGCATTGATCTGAATCGCAAAAGGAAAATAAATAAATAAATAAATAAAACATTTGAGGATTTTATGAGGCCTACTGAGAGAGAGAAAGAGCAAGAGATCATACTGTGGCAAAAACAATGAGTTTCTTTGGTACTTGTTGTTCATTGCAGTGCAGTCCTACAGGGCAACAAGAAAACTCCAAAACCCTATCTGAAAATGCAAGAACAAAGGTTACGTAACCCTAGTTCTTTTAGCACAGCCTCAGCCAGACTCTTTGGGTACTATTCTTCTAAAACAAGCATGCATTCAGTCCCATGATTGTCAATATAGGCAATGACCACATAGATTCCAGGATGGGATTTTGAGTTCTATACATGTCACCTTCAGGAAGAACTGTGATAGAATTGTGAACCTGGTGATCCCAGGTTTTTTTATTCATTGCCATCATTCTCATCATCATTCACTTTGTCCATTACTTTGGATAGGACCAAACATATGCTAATGATTACATTAACATTAGCCTCAGCTAAGTAGAGCCTTCCTGAGCTGCTAGCATTGCTACACACTCGTTGACCTATAACCAGATCCAACCTATAGATTTTTTATTTGTTTTCAGTGGTATATACATGGCTTGTAACGTGACAGACAATATTCATTTACGATAACAGGCTAGAAGAACTACTTAGTGGATAGCAGAAACTTTGAATCAGAAATTTTTAAGGACAAGAAAAGAAACATTTGTTGGAAATCAACAAAAATCAATCAACAAAATGTGGGACAATTGGAAATTAAAATGCAAGGTTCATTATGGATCAGAGAGAGCAAAACTTGGTTTGCCAATCTATTAAAAGGTAAAACTTAAGCCCAGTTCAGACCTAAAATGAGTCTTTGAATACTGTAGCAAAAGCCAGCTGATGGTGTCACCTGCAACTCTGCTGGACAAATTGCCAGTGGCTGGTTTCAGAATGTAAAGCTCGTCACCTGTTTCTAAATCCAATCGGCTTGTTGTGAAGTCAGGTGATCAAGTCAAAAAGACAGCAGACGGCATGTTCACTTGCCGCTTCATGTGCTCCGTCCCTGTCGAGCCTTCTGTTTCTGTCCTCACAGTATGCCAGTGTTGGACATTGGGCTGCTGCTCCTGCTTGTTGTATGTGCTTATGCAACTGTAGCCAGGATCTCACCATCACTATCCTCATTCATATTTTAAGAAACTACAAATTGGTTTTAGCCAAAAAAGTAAGCCTGAAAAGCTGGAAATCAGAATGGAAGTACAGAGCTGTTGCATAGAGATGATACACCATCTTATCAAGTTGCATTGGTGTGAACCAGCAGGTTTTTAGGACACTGCAGAGAGGTGCATTGCAAGTAGTTGCCTGTTTGAACTCATCTTGTTGCAAGTCTTTGGTCTGAACTGGGCTTTATTTTGAGATTTCTTCTCACTTCCCCACTAACTAACTGAATACAACACATAATTGTCAAACATATGGACAAGGAGATGGAGGAGACAGTGACAACATTTTTTTTACAAGTTTTACAAGTAGCATCTATGTTCCTAAAATCTGTGGAGTTCGGCAGGCACAGATTCCGTATGGGGCTGCTTACAATCGAGGAGATTGATGACATGACAGCTCCCCAAAAGTGAAGCTAAAACATTTTGAGAAATCAAAACAAACAACTTAGCTGATAAAAATACTCTACACATACACTCCACTCCACCATTTGTTTGGAATGGTGGACATTTTAGCGCCCCTATTCTAGGTGGTGCCTTAAGCGGGTACCTTATGTTGCCTATAAGAAGATCTGCCAATGACATCAGCCACGCTATCACCTTCAGTGTACGTTCAACGGAGCATGCACATGTAACCGCTGTTGATCCCTTAATAAAGATGTGTCAATTAAACTTAACAGCCCAGGCTCAAAAGAGTCCCAAGTGCCTAAAGCCATGAATCTCAAATGGTGATATAAACTGCTGCAGTAAAAGAAAAAGGTCACACAAACTGGCTTTTTAGCAGTGATTCCTCGTTCAGGTCATCGAAGGCGAGATAACAGCTGTTATTCTGTAATACGAGATACTTAACCGCATTCACCTGGTGTCCAAAGTGCAATCAGTCTCTGATTAGATGGGTGGAATGGAAGCTCTGGGTCCTGATGACCATGATGGAGAATCATTTGTGGTGAACGTGACTAGCAAGTATCTGTTGCCTCTGTGGCAACAAAAGTCATCCAAAGGAACATTCTCAATCATTCCAAGTTTTAAATACAAAAAGAAAAGAAAAAAAAGAACACTCAAACATCAACAAACATGGAACAGCCTTCATATGATGGTCACACCGATGAAATATGTCATACAATGATTTTTGTTTGTGGCCTTTATAAATTTAAGTGGAGCTAAATCAAACCAGAGGAGGAAAAAGTCCATCTCAAGGAGACTACATTTACTCATTTTTCTTTCACTCTCTCCAGCTCCCCTCCCTGCCATCCAAGACTGCTGCCAAGGAAATCCAATTAGGAACGTTTCAACATGGCTGACAAACGACTCTTCGCACCAGCTGCCCTTCTTCCTTTGTTGGATTGAGCTCCTATATGGACGGATGGAGGGAGGAATTAAGTAAGAAGCAATTACCTTTCTTCCGCATGTACACGCCTACTCACATATGATCACACATACACAGGTTTGTGCCCACACACAGAAAAATCACAAATTTGCACATTTAAACATATGCGTGCATTCATTCGTGCAATCCGGTGTATACAAAGACTCAGAAAAGCTGGCCGACGTCCCACACTCACAGCCACATACATAAAAACAACACTAACACACTCTCATCTGAACCTTACATGCATGCAATTAAAAACAGCAGGCCGACCAACACAAAGGTATACCTTTAGTAACCATTACGGTGCAGTGGCGGGGTGGAAAACCCATTTTCTCCACATGACCAATTTTTTTTCATCATAGATTATCCTTAAGCCACTGCGGCAGCCAGAAGCTGTAGTTTAGACGCACCCAAACACACACACATACACTGCCCACGGATCTCTTACTTGTACCCTGATTAGTTTCCATGTAATGTTTGCGTCCTTCTCTGCTATGTGTGTCTCATTGATTTACAAGAGTGAATCGAGAGACACTTTCATGGCCTCCTATCACACGACTCTCTTTCTTTGCAGAGAGGTCGATAGACTCTTAAAACAGAGACAATGATTTCAAATACAGATATGAGGACTGGACAACTCATCAGAGACAGGGCTCCAAGACATGGTTGAGTTGGTGAGGTAGAGAATCCAAGGCTTGTTTTTCAGAAAATTAACAAAAGCCCCTTTCAAACAGGAGTATAAATACTAACAAGGCAACACATTCTCACTCTGACCTTGTTACATATCAACATTTGGTCATAGACCTTCCACATCCAAATACTCGGCTCAAGCGCCAGATTTCCACAACTTCGGAGTGAGAACAGGGTGATCAAGGCTAAATCCTACACAGCATTGGATTAAATCAGCAGAATGCAAATCCAGAAAATGTTGAGAGAGATAGACTCAATCAAATATTTAGGGACTGATATACAGCAGTGATTCAAACAGATGCAAATATATCAAAACCTAATTTTGCTGTGGGGCAACTAACATCACAGTCTGGTCATCCTCATCTTCCTCAGTGGTCTCAAAATTGCATTCTTGATCACACACAGATTGGCATTGGTGGACACTGGGAAGTAATTAAAGATGCTCTTTTTGACTTTCAGAGCATTACAGTGGCAAACAATTTACTCTGTAAAGATATAGTGGAGTAACGGCGTCTGAGCAAAGAATGAAATCATGTTACCTCTGTGTGTGGTAATCAGAGCTTCTCTGTTCTTTGTTGTGGTAGATGGTCCAGCTGCAGGTGCAGGTTAGTGCATGTTAAGGCCCAGACACACCAAACCGACTTTAAAGAACTGGCAGCAACAAAAGCTGACTGTTGGGTCAACTCGAGTTGCCTGTGTCGAGGCCAAAAAGTTGCACGTGAACACCACGCAGAGACTATAACCGATAGCCAACCAGGATGTGCTCAGTGGCTACAGAAAAATAATTTTAACTTGTGCAACAAAATTGTTTTGATCTCACTTCCTCTTGACTTACTTTCTTTTCCTCGCTTCTGTTTTTCTTCTCACATGCTAAGCTGAACTGACTGTCAGAGTGACTTAATTCACCGACAGACTCCACCATCGTTGATGCTGATTCAACATGATAAATTAGCCAAAAAAAAAAAAAAAAAGCTGATGAAGACCAACAAGGGGCAACACTGCAGGACACACCTCTCTGATTATGGTGACAGATGTTCACTGACGACTCAACATTGGAGAAACCGCTGACCACTGGTTTGGTGTGTCAGGGCCTCTAGTCACGTGTGTGTATTGCACTGGCTAACTTATCACCACCACTCTGTACTGCCATCATACTGCTGTTACCGCTGATACCGGGATGGCATCATTGCCCAAGCACAGCCTACACTCTCCAGTTCCCCCCATGTTACCACTGTAAGGGGCCGTGTACATGCTGCGTTTTTTTGTGCCCTCAAAGTCATTACTTTCAATGAACGCACATGCATTCCCGAGCCCCTGTTTCTCAGGTCGCAGGCTGAGATAAACCAACTTCAGCTTTTCAAACGCAGCAGCAAGTACCACATGTCATGTGATGACGAAAAACCAATCACAGCCAACAGATATGTTTCCCTTCTTCTGTAAATATCAGTCTGTGATAAATATGGAGAAGTTGATCATGTTAGTGCAGGGCTGCCAGAGCTTTACATCTGTCCCACGGACAATATGTCCACACACTTACAAGCACCGTCTGGAAGAAAATCAGCTCTGCACTCAGGATTGTAGGTAAAAAAGCTAAGATGCAATGCTTGTTAAGGTTGCTTAGCAACCTCAGACGCAACCTGCCACTGTGCTCTTGAAAGCTGGCTCAAAAATGGCACAAAAGTAACACCCAGCGCCTGACCTCATATTTTCCAAGCAGTTGAAGATGCAGCATGTGCACGGCCCCTTAGCTCTGTCAGCACTGTTAGCTGTTGTCTGCACTGTTAGCTGCTAAGTGCCGGCAATGCCACCTCCATGTTGAGAGCCGTGTGCAAACAACTTCTGAATCATAGATGCACTCTGAATATAGTACAGAGCTTCTCTGACAATATATAATACTTGCCTGTGTATTTTTTTATTTCAAGAAGTCTTCTGGGAATGGAGCAATATGGTGCAAGTTAGTGGAAATATGACTACAGTAAATGTCACTATGTCACATACAGACATCACACATAGGCTACACACAAGGAAAAACTCTCTTCTCCCCCAGAGAAAATGTGATGTGCAACTTTTTCATAAAACTAAAGCTGTTGCTATTTCAGGCCGAGGTGTTTCCAGATTGACTGACAGCAGACTGCTGCAGCTGCTGCCCAGCAACAGCTCCGACAGCACTGGCATATAAGGTGTGAGGATTTCCAACTTTTTCAAATTTTTTCTTTTAAAAATGTGCATTGTGGTATAATTTAGGTTTTGCTATTTCAGTTGTGAGCCACTGTCATTGCTGAGCTGATGCTGCTTAGGATATGAAGTAGGTGGAATCAAGGAGGGAGGACTGATGGGACCTGCTGCTCCTCTTGGGATCACTGAAGGACACTTAGCCTTAGTGATTTTTTCAAAACTGATCACAATAAATTATTTTACAATATGCCAGCTTAAGATAGCCAAGTCAGTGCTTGATACTCTTTTTTTGTATACTAATGCCTTACTTTATTTAAGGGGGCAAAAAGAGGTAAGTAATGATCAGGTAACCATGAATAATGAGGGACTACTTAGTAACTACTCAGTATGAAGTACCACTTTATCATTAGTTAACCTTTTTGTGCCCTCTAAATTAAAGTAATATAAAATTGATAGATTGTTATGTTTGTTCTGCTGAGTGGCTGGTTCATAGTAAATCAGAAATTAAAGTGTTATTCAGATTCACAGATATTTATGAATTAATCAGAACCTGTGATTCATTAATATGGTGTGTCTCAGTCTGTTCTGTAGTAACTCATCGTCATCTATGACATATGCTGCGATTCTGAGTTTTCCAGGCACTTCTCATAAGGGATTCATTAACTACCAGGTTGCTCCTCACTCCTTCGTCAGCACCCACTCACACACTATA
>JAPZEB010000020.1:15760490-15770513 GCA_029783705.1 Chaetodon striatus | reverse complement strand
GATCCACTAATTGTTTCAGCTAATGTACATTATATATTAATATGTCAACAGAAACATAACAGCAGTCAGCTTCACTGCTCCTGACAGACATGGAAAGACTGTCAAGACAATAACAGCACAGAGAAAACAAAAGACAAAGAAACATGATAACAGAAAGTAGCAGGTAGGCAGAGAAGGAAGGATCAAACAGTAATGCACAAAGACAGAAGAAAAGAGACATTTTTATATAAGGAAATGACATAATAGATATGTTCTTGGATCCCCTAGCAGGCAGTAAACAGCAGTGGTTGATTCCATAATGGGCTCCCAGCATGGCAGGCAGCGGTGTATGTTTCTCTCTGCAGGCAGGAGGAACAAGTTGAAACGAGGAGAAGAAGCTTCTTCATTCGGGAATCCATCATTCTGACGCAAATCCAAACATAATCGTAAGTGCTCGATGTAGGTAACAGCTCAGCCCGCCTCTTAGCTGCTGTCTGAATAATGCAGTGCTCAGAGTGACGCATAGTTAGGGCCTCATGCACGATCTGCACACGCACACGCACGCATAAATGGATAATAACCCTGACCAAGACTGATTTCATTTTAACACATTTTCTCTATCCCATTCCTTCTCTATTGCACACACACACACACACACACACCCTGTATTCCATTTTTTAATCTGTTCTCTTTCCCCCTCTCTCTCTCACACACACACACACACACACACACACAAACCTCCCTTGTGTTTGAAAGATGTGAAATCCCGGTCGAGGTGAGAATTGAATGTTCATTATTGGTGAATAGAACCCTCCCGTAGTCTGCACACACACACACACACACACACACACACACACACACACACACACACACACACACACACACACACAGTATCATAGGTGATTTATAATGAGGGAGCCCATTAATAATTGATTCAGGATTTTATTACCTATTCATCCATCACTATTTAGCCACGGTGGATGCTTACTCAGGTGACCACTCCCATTATTAGCCTACCAGACACCCAGTAATCAGTAGATATACTGTCATCCTCAAACACGACGCCCCCTCCTCTTTGATAAATGATCAAATAACAGTCAGGAACAATCCCCATGGTACAACCCTGTAACACCCGACGTCCACCTGACCAGTAAATGACATATTTTAATAGCTTAAAAGGTTTTGTTTGTAGGATTAGGGTGATATACAGGCAGGGATAGAAAATAATACTATAGTATGTTTCCTTTAGTTTATAATCACCTAGCTATAAGAATTGCCCGGGTTTTGCTGATCTTAAGCTATCAGAGAGAAAAGGTAAGGACACATTAGCAGTTGCTGGGCTAGCAGCCCACCTGAGACATGCTGAGCAGTGTCGGATACATTGATTTGTATCGTAAAACAGCTTTATTCAGTGTTTTTATTGATTGATATCACCTGCTCTGTTTGTTTTGGAGAGAAAAAGACATTTCCAGATAATTTAGCCCCCATTAAAAACCTCCTGAACACCCAGGGCCCTATTCACAAACATTCTCAGAATATTCTCAGTGAGCTCCTAACTTAGTCTAACATTTTTTTAGGAAGGAGTCTGAGCTTAGGAGTGATGTAGGACAATTCTTAGAGCAACTCACAGCAAGGAAGTGACAGAAACTTTTACCTTAGTGAGGAGGTGTGGTTGACCCCCCTTGCTAGGTATGATGCATGTTTTGAACAGATGTGATTGGTTGTCACAGACACACCCTTTTGTGAGCCTGCAGGGTGTGGACACCCAGTGGATACAAACTGAACTGCTGACTGTGAAAGTGTTGTCATTGTTAGTGTGATCACTCTGCTGATGGAAGGTTGAGACAGACTCAAGTCATCACAGCTGCACTGATGCATTTTCCCAGTTTTCCAAATATCTTGGTGTTGTCATCATTTCATTTCTGGCCTTACAGCATACGGTGGGAAGTATGTGTGTATCCCTAAAGACATCAACCACACATTATCCCTGCATGATCAAATCTGTAGCATTTCATTTACTCACTGTCATCCAGTGTTGGAGAATATTTCTCATTAGTCTTCGGGTTTCCACCATTTTCTCCAGATTAAGAAACTCTCAAGCCTCTTAAAGTCCTCCTCTCTACTCCTAACAGTTTTTCACCTTTTAAGGAGCTCTTTTAAGGTCTGAGATGCTTTGTGAATAAGTTTTATCTTCACGAGGACTTAACTTTAAGGGGAAATTCTAAGAAAATGTCACAATTCTAAAAATGTTCTTCGGATTTTTTCACTTGGAGCAACTCTTTGTACCAGGAAGCTTTGTGCATATGGCCCCTGGATTTTATCTTAGAGAGACAAATATTTATACCATGCAGCTCCTTTATTTAGTGTTTTTACTGGTTGTAATCACAGGGTCTGTTTGTTTTGGAGAGAAGAGACCTCTGCAGATAATTCGCCCCCTGGTAAAAAGAAATTCTAACTGGGAGTTAACACTTGGCACATGGGAGTCACATATTGATATCTGTCATAACATAATCTAATCATGCTGTATGCTGTCGCATCTACCTACCTCAGGTAAATGAACAAACTGTTACATTAATCTCATTTTTTTCAGCACCCTTTGCACTCTACACTTTTGTTTTCTGCAGCTTTGTTGTCCTTGTATTTACCTGTCTGTCTATTATGTGTATGTATATTGAGGTAGATTCAAATTTCTTGTGATTTTACCCAGTTCTTTGGCCAATAAAGCTAATTCTGATTCTAAAAATACACAAACAGAAATATTACAAAAGGCACCTCCCCAAGCAGCTGTCAGGCATCTTCCTGCTCTTAATTATTTTAGCACTGGCAGAATCATGGGCACCATTGTGGGACAGATGACATTCCTGTAACTCATCCCTACTTGGAAAGATTGTGTTGAAAAAAGTTGTTTGACTCATGTGTGTAAGAATTTTAATTCGTAAAAAAAATCAATTTTCTAACCCACATGTGCTCGAGGATTATGAGTGGCTGGAGCCTATTATTTGGCGGGTTGCCAGTGCATCACAGAGCTAATACATCCAGACAACCAATCACATTCACATTCACACCTTCAGGCAGTCTCCAGTCCGCCAAAGTTGCATTTCTTTGGACTGTTTGAAACTGGAGGAAACCCACGCAGACATGGAGAGATTCATGCAGACTCCACACAGAAAGAACCGGGACCTTTTTGCTAAGAGGTGACAGTCTGTCGTCCTCCTCAAGCCTCCTTTCATTCAAGTGTTAGTGTAATATGATAATGAGATTATATTCATATCCATAAAGTAAAACTTTAACACCATGGTAAGACTGTTTGTAGATTGGATTTTGGACAAGTACAGTTCCTAATCAGATTTCTGTGAATGTCATTGGCTTTTACCAAACTAACTTTTCTATTGGTTATTTCCACAGTATCCAGGTGTAGCAGCTGAAGTATTGTTGCAGTGAAATAAATCCATGTGGTTGAGTTTGGTGGGTCACTTTGAACTTCACATCACCAAGTTTTATGTTCAGGATTATGGGTGTTTGTACTTGGCTCACCTCTGTGCCACCTGCACAAGGACATCCGTTTCCTCGTAGAACAGTTTGTTGTGAAGCCGCCCCAGACTTTTCTGTCCAGTGCAAAAATGTCTGTGGGTCAGGGTGTACTATTTTATAACCTAAATTATTCTTTTGACTAGCAAACATTTTATTAGTTAAACATCCAGTGCATGAACAGATTATAAAACAATAGGCTCCTTGGTTTAGATATGCAAAAGGCCCCACCACCTCTCCTACATAGGAGCAAGACACACAGACTTTGTGGTGATTAAGGCCCCGATCACACAGAAAGTGTTTTGCAGGTTGCAAACCATGAGGCACATTGCACTGTTTTTTTAATTGAACAGCAGTACTGAGTAGATCACAGAGAGTACCACCAGTTGGTCCAGGAGCTTAAGCTCGATGATGGCCGTTTCCAGGCATATTTTAGGATGACTCGGAGGCAGATTGAAAACCTGCTGTCTATGGTCGGGCTGTATAGCTCTGGGTATTCAGGAACTGCTACCACCAGTTTCTCCTCCATTGTTTACCAACCGTAAACTTGCTGTTGTGAACACCACAGAAGGCCTGTCGCTCAAATCATACAATTGGAAGATGGGAAAAAAAAGATGACATAAAAAAAAGAAGCGTGAAGAGCTTTTCTGCTCTGAGTTGAAGTTTTTTCAACTTGAGGAGTTCAGAGCAATCTGGCAAAAATGACAGGCGCCTTGAGCGCAGAAACACAAGGAGCGTAGCAATGCAAAAACTGCCAGCAAAAAGCTTAATTCTCATTAAAAACATTTACAGAAAGGTGCCTCCAGCTGCTAAAACACTTTCTGTGTGATCGGGGCCTTCGCCTCTTATTTCGTTGTTGTTCCGTGTCCCTCTTTAGTCATTATATATATATATATATCTCTTTCTTTTTTGGTTTTGTGGGTCTTTAGGATTGTTTTGCCCATTTTTATAGTTATTTTGTGTCTTTCTGCAGTTACTGGGGTCTTTTTTTGGACAGGGACCCAAACTTGGTCTCAAATGAGCCCCAGGGCTAAATTATCAAAGATCATAGTATTGATGAACAGTCGATGTCATCAGTTTTTTTTTAACGGTACTTTTAAACATTTTGGTTTAATTCATTATCATTCTGCAGCCTCTCACCTGCGCACTGTTGCGGGGGTCCACCTCGGCTACAATGACACAACCGCACACACACACACACCCACATGACACAGAGTAAAGTCAGTGAACAGCAGAGAGGCAGCGGTGGAAACGAAGTGAGGACAATTGGAAAATTACCAACACATTCTCACTCCGACCTTGTCACATATTGACATTCTGGGATGCCTTGTCAAATTTTGCCTGTTACATGCATTTTCTTCTTTCAAAATACATACAGTCTCTTTCAAAATAGACTTTTGATAAAAGTAGCAGTATCGATAAAATCTTTAAAATACCTGTCCCTAAACTTTTTGAGTCTCTTTGTGGTAATTTGGAGTCTCTTCTTGCAGTGACATTTTGCAGATGAAGGTCAGGGGGGCCCCTGATACTTTGGGCCCCTGGGCCAGTGCCCAATAGACCCGTTCAGTAGTCCGTCCGTGATTCAGAGAATATGGAGCAACATTAGTATTCACTTTGAGTCGTTTCAGGCCGCCCTGCAAATGCCATCACTCCACTTTTTTTGGTTTAGACTCCTGAAGGAAATATATGGCTCCTTATTCACAAGATGCTAACTTTGTGCTGGGCAGGTAGCATGAAGTGTTTTTTTTTTTGTTTTTTTTTTGATGAAAACAGCTGCCTGCTGTTGCTGAATAAAGCGTTGACATTAACCGAAACAGTAAAATTGCAGGCTGGAAAACCAAATTAATGAGCTGAAAGTTCCAATTATAAATCTCCATGAGCCGAGGCTGAAATTGTGGAGTGGTGTGATAATGTTCTGTGGGTTTGTCACTACAGGCCACCCCTTTCGCATGCAAACACTCATGTGAGCTAATGACTGTTATGACCCCCACAACTTCTCAAAAAAAGAGGTGTAACAGAATCAGAAAAAAATTGAGGAGTCGCCAAAATCATTCAGTTTATTGTAAAACAATAAGGGTGGCCACCAAACAAACCAAAATACACAAACAAAAGTTCACAAACAAAAGACTGACGCCCGAAATGAACTAAGAGAAAGAAGGACACATCTGGGGTCTCTCCTCTAACCTAAACCATCCTAACAACCACGCCCAACAAAAATAAAGCCACGAAAATTGGTCGACAGGATCCACCACAAAACAGGAACATAATAAAGGCAAAATTCTAAAATTTGTCAGTCACCACCACACTGCTGTGTGAGCCAGACAGAGAGTGAACCAAAATCCCTGCTGCCTCCGTATGAGTTTTCTCCTTAATCAGGCCAACCAGATTCACCTGAGAGGAGACAAGCCACACACATCAGTCAAAAGCACATGTAATACACATTATAATCAATAGGTGGGAAGCAAATAACAATTATTGCCTACTTGAGTTTTAAAAGAGCAATTCTGAAGATTTCAGTCCTGGCTGATTTCATGACACCTGTTTCTGTGATAATGGGAAATGTGATCAAACACACAGAGTTCTGGGAGAAGCAAAACAAACTAATGTCATTTTAATGAAGAAGTCAGCCCAAACCTGGCCTTTTTCCAGCATTCTGTGAGCAACCGTGATCTGGTTTTACACTGCACACAGTGCACACAGCAGGGCACAGTGGGAGGAATTGGTTACCTTGCTAAGTTGGATGTGTGCAGCCTGTCGCCTGCAGGTCTAACAGCTCACTGCGGCTGCTCCTGAATGTCTCATTCCTACCTTCAATATTTCAAACTGATCTACTGTCCACAAATGCTGCACATGACTGACACAGTCTCACTCCTAACTTGTCAGATACAGACAGCTGGTCAGCTGCCCTATACGTCAAAATATATGATGCTCCAGGATTCCCCTCAGCATCAGTTTTGAGCCATGTGAACATATGCTTCTTACATGCATTGTGTCTTTTCAAAATAAACTTGTGTTTTAACAGGAAATGTACAGTTTCTACTTGTTAAATGCATATAGTCTCTTTGCAAAAAAAAAACATAGGACGTTAGTAAAAAAAAAAAGGTTTTGTGTTTGCTGCCGTAGGTTTAGGCAACAAAAGTACATGGTAAAGTTTGTAAAAAAAGAAAGTACATCATACGTCATGTCTCATCTCATAGAAACATTGTTTACGCACGGCACAAGCTCCGTCTGTTGACCCCATTTTTCTCAGAAATCGAAAATATTTCAACACTGTTGATTTATTCCCGAGTATATAACATTGTCTCTCTCTTGGCTGCTTGCCGTCTACCTGTTGCTGTTTGACGGTGCCACAGACTTTCAAAATAAAAGTGTGATCTAAACATGACAATATCAATCTTTGTTTTCACTTTGCATCGGTGATGCTGTGTTGTTGATCATGGAATTGATACATCGATCTAGATCAATGGATTGTTACAACCCTAATAAATTATTCATCTCACTATAAGGTCCACATCTTAATCTTCTAATCTTTAAAAGCTGATTTTCGCCCTGTGGTTGACGCCTTCATAATGAGTCATTATTTTGAGTTGCTTATATGAATAGATAAATCTAAACTCTGTGGAGTTTAGACTAAAAATACACCCCAATCCAGATGCTGCTAAGCCACTCAGGTCTGCTTCCTTTAAGATTAAAGATACAGATCACTGAAGTGAAGTGAAGCCTTGGTATTATATGTACGCTTTTTGTTGTGGTTTGATGTTTTTGCCCACTAGTCGTTAAAAACTGCTTTGCTGGATCAGTATGCATCAACCTCACTTTAACGCATTTGACATGCAGCACGGCATGTCTATCACTTTCACAATACCTGTGAGCTTTCTGTGCATGGCTGCTGTAGCATTCTTTACATCCAGCATCTGCTCACACACTCAGATACCAACAGATCAAGGAAAATCTTCAGAGAGGAAAATCTAAAGAAACCCATGGCTGAGATTAGAACTCTCCTGTCTGCCTGAGGGCATCACCACAACTCCTCTGTCTCCTGCTGGAGCTGAGAACTGCATTTAGATCAGCAAAACAACTTCCTATATGTGCAGAGGACATTATAGATTACTTCAAAGCAGAATGCTATTAGCCAGAATCAGCTGTTTAGCAAATACAATTAAGAGAGAAGTCAGAAGCTCAGGCTGCTGGTGCCGCCTGGCTCACAGCCCAATTCAACTCTGCACAATAATAATTGCCAAAAAGGTTTGTTCACAGAGATGAGCCATTCAATAAAGGCTTTTAAATTTGTTTGTGACAAGAAGAGGCATCTGGCCTCCAGTCATCCCATCCTAACATCACCTTTATCGTACTTTTTTTTCTATGTAAGTGCTCCTCTCAGTGCTCTGGCAGCATCAATAAAGGCTGCAAACATGTCAGAAAATCCATCAGTGTCATTTTGCATTGTTATGGCCTTTTCAGAAGATAATCTAAGAACAAGTGATCACAGAATACTTTGTGATAAGAAGGAATGCCACATCAATCAACCTCACGAAGGCCAACCTGGATGTGCAAACTGTTTAACACTTGAAAGCCAAAGTTGTAGCAAAGGGATGTTATTTGTATAGATAGACTGTGTGAACAAAGCACTTTCTAGTGTTAAGAAACAACACGCTAAATCGAACAAGGTGTTATTACAGTACAAAATGAGACACAGGATGTTAGTTTAGAGGAGCACCGAGGACAGAGGAAGGAAAAGAAAGGAATAAACAAGGAAAGAAAGAGTCAAGAGAGTCTGATATAAGCTGAGAGGGTAAAGATTGAGGCACTGAAGAACTAAGCTGTCAGGTCGGCTCCGAAGGAAACAAAAAGATGAGGCGAAGTGTATGAGATGGAGAAGGAAGGGCTGGAGGAAAACTAATGGAGATGGACATGCAGAGGTCAGAGACAAATAGAGAAACAGAAATCTGAAAGGAAAGATGGAAAGATGGAGACACGGTGAGGAAGGAAAAACAGGAGAAGACACTGTATACAGCGAAAAAGACAATAAAGCAGAGACGGCAAAAATGACGAAGAAGAAATGGGAGAATAAAAAGAGAAAAGGTGGACAAAAAGAAGAGTACACGAAGGTTTAAAGGTAAACAGAATGGCAGACGAAAACATAAAGGTAGATAGAGTCATGGAAACATCAGGACAGGTGATGCAAGAGGAGAAGAGAGGGAAAGAAGGAGGTATAAAAAGAAATTGAGCATTAAGACACACACAAATTGAGAAGAAGCAAAAGTTGACTGACACAGCAGAAGTCACCAGAGAGAAGTGTACCTCATCCAGACAACATTAAAAATCATTACAGCGGCCAATAATAAGAATATCAGCCACTGTCATTGTTTTATTTACTGAAGGCCTCGGTGCTCTGGGCTGCTGTTACAAGGAATATGAAATCTCCAGGATGTTGAAAAAATAATCAAAGATACTATAAGTCTACTAGATGTTCAATACACTGAGCAAGTTTGCAAAGTCTGCTAGATGTTTAATTGACAGAGGATGCACACAGGCAGCTAGATTTTTTATGAACCGCCCAAAGGTATAAATGCCGAGAATACACAGTATGGTGTAGAGACAGCAGATGTAGTCAGGTTCAGGTTTGTTCACTGCTTCTACAGACAGGTTAGTTTCTGACATCAAATTAATGACAAAATGTCACAAAGAGGTATTCAAAACTTAAACGATCTGAATCCCAAATATTCCAACCAGCCGAAGCAGATGGCTGTCGACCATAGAGTCTGGTCCTGCTCCACTGTCCACTGTCACATAATGTACTTTGTTTTGGTGGGACTTTGTTTCATTTGTTGTGTCTCTGTAAATTAAAAGAGTATGGTCTGGACACAACTGGCCACCAACGTTGTTACACAACGTATTCCCATAGAACGGTTCGTATGATATTCTATGAATTTGTGCCACACGAATGACGGTACGGTCTTCACATACAGTTAAATAATTAACGTAAAGTTACTGAGATAAGGTTTAGGAAAAGAAACATAGTGAGGACATACCTTAAAATGACTCAAAGTTCACTCATAGTTCACATGGAAACAAACATACAACTGCAGGGGAAAGGCCCCGGCAAATCTCTTGTTTTTGTGACCCATCCAGCAGCCCAACCTGCCTCCTGACAGGCGCTCGGGACAGCTTCCTTGTTTACTGCCATCGGCAAATTGGTCACATGATCACAGCCTATGTGGGACATGTGCAAATTTGAGTGCACTGCTTTTTGCTTTTTCAATTAAAAAAAAAAAAAAAAAAAGATGATGTGATTTTTCCTGGGATCTATACAAAAAAAGCATGTTCCCTTACGTCTGCAATATGATTTGTAGGCAGGGACGTAGCGCAACAGTGCTTCATTTAGAATGGCATGTTGTGACATATTTTACCTTTATCAAGAAATGCAGCTCCTGTGATTTGGATATTGCACTTGGCCATATTGTGATTATAATTGTACGATTAATTGTGCAGCTTGAATGTAGAATACTGAAGATA
>JAPZEB010000020.1:15696157-15742766 GCA_029783705.1 Chaetodon striatus | reverse complement strand
GATTTATCTTGTTTGTTTGCCTTCTTCGCTTAGTTTACACACCGCCTCCTGAACAGGCAACCAAACTGCTGTAAAAAACCACACCAAAAATAGATCAAAGTACACAAAATAAAGCAAACAACAGTGAACAAAAATTAACATAGGCTGGATAGAAATAGCTACCGCTGCTGATGCGGGTCTGTGAACATTACAATACAGCAGTCTGTAAGTGGGGGCAGTACAGTGAAGACGGATGATCTCCTCTCGCATTTCAGCTCATTGTCTGAATTTCATCCGTCTCCATGTGTGTCACACCACAGTGTCATGGTTCCCCTCTGATCTGTTGCTTCACATAACAAGATAAACTAATAACATCTGGCACATTAAAAACAGGCTTTATTAGTGTTGACTGTGGCTTGTAGATGCATCAGTGTTAATGAGTTGTATTTTGCTCCCTGGTTATATAAAAATGAGAGCTCTGGAGAGAATAGTAGAAGGGAAAAAAGAATGTGGAAACACAAATAGTATAAATAAAGGATCACTTTTTGCCCTTGTTATCTATTGGATTGAAATACACAAACACTAAAGGTAACAATGTACAACTTATATCTACACTGAGATAATAATAAATAAGATTTATCGTGTATTTTCTTTCCATTCTTCCCCTGTTCACAGGATATCTTTCCAATTTTGTGTGAAATGTGTTTTTTATCCATGGTTAGGACATTTTGGGTTTTGCAGTGAACAACAAACATGGAGTCATAAAGAAATGAAGTTCAATAAAACTGTGTGTGTACACCCACAAGACCTGTTCAAACCGTCATTATCACATCACACCAGTTTATCCTCTTCACACTGGCTCCCAGTATGTCTTAGAATAAAGTTTAAGGTTTTACTGATTACTTTAAAGGCTCTTCATGGTCTCACTCCCTGCTATATCTACGACCTCTTAGTGACGTACACGCCAGGACGTACTTTGTGGTCCTCGAGCAGAGGTCTTTTGTCTGTTCCAGAGGCCCGGCTGAAAACTAATGGGGACAGAGTGTTTGCTATCAGGGCCCCGAAGCCTTTCCTGATTTTATTTGAGTTTTAAGTTCATTTAAACTGTCTTTTATGTCCTCTGTTTTATACACTTAAGTGTTTTTATCAGTTCTTTTAAAAGTTGTTGTTTTCACGTCATATCTGCTTTAATTTTTGACATGTAGAGCACTTTGTAACTCTGTTCTGAAAAACACTTCATACGTAAAGATTATTAAAGATGATTATTATTATTATCATCATCATCAAGACTGGGCAGGAAAGACATTATACTACAGGTCTCTAAAGGCCAGAGGGTTCACATTATGACTTTTGGAAATGGTTTAAAAATGTTCAATATTTTGAAGGTCTAGATTTGGACAGTAATCAGGTCAGCGTTGAGTCCAGAATGGGGTGGCAGTGACAGAAGGTGTGGGACTTGTAAAATGTGCAGCTAATTTCAAAAAGCGATATCTGAAGATGGAAAAAAGGCATCACTGGATCTTTAAATCATTCACCTCTGCTGACACAACAACTGCTTTTCAAGGACTGAATCATCTGTGTTTATGAAATATATTAAAATATGAATCACAGGAAGCAACATTGTAAAAAAGAAGCTTCACCGCAGTTCAGTATTAAACCTCTCATCTGCAGGCAGTGATTATGACTGTAAATAATATTAGAACAAGACTTAACATCCCACTAATGGTCCCTCGAGGCTGCTATGTTCATCATATTAAACCATAGGAAATTGTTGAACATAATGAACAACATTTTTATGAGTGTGTTATTCTTCCATGTTGTCCTAAAAACTGTGTTTGTCCTGAGGGTGCTGTGAGAGCAAAGGCATGAAATGACGCAGGTTTGACTGAAAGCAGAACCTGAACCATTATGAGATATTCTATTTGCAAAGCCAATATTTGGGCCTGATAGTGGGGCTTGAAGAAAAGTCAAGGATTGTCTATATTCTCAAGGATCCATCCTCTGGGGAGCATGGGTGTGCTCAACCCAGTCTCACTCCGAAGTCGCCAAAATCCAGCGATTAGGCGGTGACTTGCGGCCTCAGACACTGACGGAAAAAGCCGTCCTTTAACGTCAGCATGATACATGGCCAGTCGCCATTATATTTTAACGGTGCACGGCGGCATCAGGGGAAAACGCAGAGGGACAAGAACGAAAGCTAAGGTGGCGAAAGCCTGAGCAGGGCAGGTGGGAGCGGTGGTGGATAGGTCCAACAAACACCAACCTTCAACCGGGAGAGCGGTGCTAACGTCCTGTAAGATTCTAAAGCCAAACCCTGTTCTTTTCTCCTAAACCGAACCACGTGCGATTGTTGTTGGAGGAAAAACAACGTCAATTTGCGCTGTTGTACTGACATAGTGCATTTATTTTGAATGGGACTGTATGTAAACTGTAAATTTTCTTTGAAAACTGAGGTGTACTATGAAAGAAGACAATGCAAGTAACAAGCAGAACTTGACACGGCGTCCCAGAACGTCAACTACCAACGCACCCTGGGTACGTATGTGGACGTGGAAAGTCCATGACCAACGTTGATATGTGACGAGGTCGGAGTGAGAATGTGTTGATGTGCTCAGAAAATTTAATGTCAATCTGTCGAGCTGACTGCTTGTTACACTTTCAGGGTTCTTATTTACAGGTAGAGATTTGGGGATTATGATGGCACCAGAGGAAAGGTCAAGAATCATCAAAAACAAAATGATTAATCCTCTGGGGATCATGAATATTCAGTGAGTTTAATGGCAATATGGCTTGTAGTTAGTAAAATAATGGAAAGGTGGATGGACATACTAACCTTTGTATACTTAGGCCCTGCCAAAAAAACATGATAAAAATGCAATCTGTCATGGTTACATTTGACTTGTTTCTCTTCCCCTTGTTGTCTGTTGTCAAAAGAAAGGACTCAGGAGTGAAATCAGTATTTTATTTTCACCCGTCTCTGTCCATTTCACTTGTAAGCATTAAATGTGTTAACACTCCCCCAACTTTAACAAACAGCTAAAACATTTGGCCATGTGTCGGATGGTTAACACTGCTAAATCTGTTCACGGGGACTGTGATGTTAATGAAGGCAGACAAACAGCCGACAAGTCATCGTTCAGAGCGCGTATGTGAAGTGTGTGTGTGTTTGTATCTCAATCTCGTTTTGCGTGACAACAGTCAGCAGTTAACCAAACTGACTCCCATGGCAAGACCGCCGCGCTGTGCTCTGTGATCCTCTCACCTGGTGCACGTCAGTGTGTCTGTTTGTGTGTTATTCCTCAGTGGGAAAGTCTGACACTAATGTCACTCAAATGAGGTCACAACAAAGTCACAGTGTGAAAGGCTGCAGGCACACACACACACACACACACACACACACAAAATGGCTCTCACATGACACTACATACAGTTATCATGATTAGAGCAATTAAACCAAACACACACCATTATTGTAATGCAATTGCCTGTAATAGCCCCTCATCACACGCACACGCACACGCACACGCACACACACACACACACACACACACAACCACCATCATTTAGATGATTAAGAATCTACTTTTCTCTTTCTCTCCATTCTCTGTTAAACCTCTCCCACCTTTACACTCTGCCAATCACATCCACAGTTAAAGTAGCACAAACTAATTTGGTGTTTGATTTCTTCCATTACGAAGATAATTTATTTATCAATACATATTGCAAGAAGAAGATTTCTAGAAGTCAATGGATGAATTAAATGCAGCAGTGATGCCCCATTTTTATACCTATTTTTGATCAGTGACCTCTAGTGGCTGTAGTAATCTTGACAGGAGCAAAGTAGGAAGTCAGGCAACATAACTTAAATAGTGTCAGTATGTTTAGGAAGGGAGTGAGGGGGGTGGGTCAAACAAGCACAGGACTTTCATCCAGGAGACTGGTGTTTGTGTCCTGTGTGAAACTAAAAGTCAATGTTGAGTTATTTTAATGACCTTACTGAATAATTCACAGGAGGTATGTGATGTCAGATACGTCAGGTATCATTATGTTAGTAAAAAAACGTACTTATTCTAACCCAAACCATGATTTTCTTCTCCTGCACCCCAACAAGGAGTTTTGTCGCCTAAACCTAACTAGTTTTGGTTCAACTGCAGCTACTTCACAATGTTTACCACATGTTTAAAACTTCTGCGGGTTGTATTAGAGCAGTGGTTCCCAACTGGTCCAGTCATGGGGTCCAGAATTCTCCTTAGTCATTAGTTCAAGGGCCCACAGTTTAATACAGTCAGTGTCATACTAGTGATTGGCCATGTCGTTAAGCTAGTTTGCTGCCTCTCTCAAATAGCTGACTGTTTGTCACTCGCTTCAAAATAAAAGCTCTGTGCGTTTTAATGTTTGTGAGAAACTTGCCCTTCATTCACAATGGGCTGTGTAGGTTAAAGGACTTAAACTTTTAAACATTAACTGGAGAAATGCAGCATTTACTGTCCTTTAGGATTTTATGCTGTGTCTGAAGCTGTAATTTGGTTTTGTCCCATTTGATGTTAATAAAATGCAACAGGGAGGAGGTCAGGATGGTTAGGCATACAACAGTTAGATTTTAACACCAGAGACTCAAGCTATATATTTACTGAAAGGGGCAGCAAATCACAAAACGTTAATGGCACTTTGGAAGGATCCTAATCTATTTATAGGTATTAAAACTTGCTGGTAGTTGTTTGTTTTTTTTTTGTGGGCTGAGTTACAGAAAACAATGAAGTTCCATTGTTGCCTCTCAGTTCTAGTTCTTTCAGGGCTAACACTGATGTTTTACCAGCAAACAAAGTGGTGTAATGGATTGAAAGGTCACTCTTATAATTCATTGGACTGTTTAAGTGACCTGTCACGCACCATCAGTGCAACATAGACCGCTGAGGGAAAATAAGTCGACCTTGACGGAGCCTAAAGACTTGATTTATCTTCTCAGGTGGTCAATAAGGATACATGCAGAAGGACATAGATACATACTGTACAGCTTTAAGAAGGGAAAGATGGCTGCCCTGATCATGTGTCACCATTCAGTGGACTGATCATGTAACCTTTCATTTGTCTGTATTTGTTTTTTTCACCATGAAGCTAGGAAGCAGACAAAAATGTACTTTTTCAAGCGTTCTTGGTACAGTTGTTGTCTTCACCAGTGTTTTAATGACAGTGTTCTCAGAAGCCTGAACCAACTTCATCAGATAAAACTCAGATGTGGTCACTGATGCTGAAATAAAAAGCCTGTTGTACATACCAGTTAGCACAACTTCTGGTCTCTGGAAGTTAAAATTTACCAACCTCATTTCTACAATTACCACAGTAGACTTCTGCTTCCACCCATAATTTTGAAAACAAAAACTGAGCTGAACAGATGCTGAGCGCATTCTCAAAGCAGAAAAATGTAATTTGAAATATTAAATTTCTCACGTCTAAACGGCAGTGCAGTACGCTGGCAGTGATTTGCTTTTTCCACAGTTGAAAATGAAGTAGCAGAAATGGAGTGCAAAGCCAAAAAGTACAAGAGAGGAAATGAGGAGGAGGCGAGAGGACAGCTGGAGCGTGACACTGCTGGAGAACGGCAGGAGAGAGCCGGCGTCTATCTTGGTCACTCAAAAGGCAGAATTAGCTGTGAATAGCTGGCAGGGAGAGACAATTCTCCCCTAAGACGAAGGGCGGGAAGTGTGTTGATTGGCTCGTTCGGCAAATTATCACTTCAGAGAGACTATTGTTGGCCACTAATTGAGATGGGGACGACGTCTCAGCAGCGTGAGAAAATGTGGTGGATTTGGAGTCCACCAGCGCGCCACCTGGGGCCATCGCCATGGCAACAGCTGGAAATGTGTGCTAAAAGGACTGATTAGGCTTCTATGATTAAGGTCATACAACAGCTCATGAAACACAATTATGTGATTGTGTTCTGAGAAGCGTTTAGGCGATTCTTCCTTCCTTCTGGTGAGGAAACTACTGTAGCTGTGGAGACAGAAATTAAATTTAACAAGCTGTATCTGCTGATAAAGATGTCCATGATGCAAAGTGGTCATGGGAGTCACATCCGGCAGTGGTGAGAATCATAATGTGTAAATCTTAACGCAATCAAGACTATTAGGAATATTTTCCAGGGTCAATCTTTTGCTTTTAAACAACAGAACTAAAATGAAACCAGTGATTTTCCTCTTCTCTGAGATTGTGTAGCTACATTTATTACTTGATAAAGCCTCTTTCATTTCCTAAAAGGAAAGCATTCAACACAAAATCCAAATTGAGAAAATCTGCACATTTTTAAGACTCAATATTTCAACTTATAACCATCATTTGTGGTCCTGAAACCACTTGTGTAAAGAACTGTAACATTTTCTTGATTGATAACACCTAAAGTGCCAACTATGCAGTTTTTAGTGACCTAACAACGGCTCCTGTGGGTTTTTAAAGTCATACAACCTCCTCAGCACAAACACTTTCATGATCATGCTCTGAGGATGCTGAAGCTGCATGTAACTGTCATTTTTTATCATGCTGCAGTGGGATGATGACTGACTGGAGCTATTAAAAAAATAATAAATTAAATGGTTATTCCACAAATAACAAAGATGTCACGCCCCCTCGTCTCTGCTGCATCTCCAATTTTATACCTCCTCTCACAATTTCACGTTTGTTACGTGGAACTAGCCGGCGTTCACCTTTAGCTTTCCCAACATATTTAAGACTGCCTGTCATCACTGGAGACATGCGCGACTTTCCGTTATGCTAACTGTCACGTTGTTACAATGTAATTTCACACATTGTCAGAGGGAGAGCTAGCAGTGGGAACACATCACTTGTGGTGTGATCCCAGTGGAGTGCTGAGAGATCACATGCTAACAAGTGACAGCTGTGGATGATAACACTGTTAGCGATGACTGGGACAGCTGGCCAATTTACTTTGATTCTGAAATACAATGCTTGTTTGACAGTTGTATAAGATACTTCTTTACTTCACTTTCACTTTGTATGTCCTCAACTTCCCTTCTCTGGTTTTCAGGCATGTTGTGTTTTACCACTTCTGTTGATATGCACGTACCTTACTGTGTCTGATTCTGTCAATAAAAACTGACATGGCAAAGTCAAAACTCAGATTATAACTGATTTTTTAACAGGTTAAAATTGATATTAGAACAATGTCCAATCCCAGTTTTATAGTGAGATTCAGGTACTTTCAGAAAGTATCATTGTCATTGCAACCTTGATTCGTGTTGTCCCATTTGGTTTGCTTTGAGGTGCCTCGACTGTACAGTTCAAACAAAAAGCCAATACAGTGTTTTGAAAGGCTAAAATATGCATTAACAAAGAGAAAAATCGATAAAGTAGACTAAATGAATAATAGCAAAATAAATTAAAGTGATAGAGGTCAACAGTTGTACAGATTATGAAGCCCTTCAGGGCAAATTTTTGATCCGTGACTTTTGGGTTTATGTATAAAAATTGACTTGACCAATAAATAGATATGGTTAAAATAGAATACATGCTCATAGCATTCCTGCAGTGAAAATTCATGTACATTTAAACATCCAGTGTGCAGGGATTAGGGGGATGTATTTCTGTTTTCGTTACCTTAGAATGAGTCCTTTATATCTACATATGGAGTGAATCAACTTCCAGAGTCTGCTATGTTATCTACAGTAACCCAGCATGGACAAACCAAACACTAGCTCCAGATAGGACCATTTGCGTTTTTGCACTGGCTACTGTAATCCTCTCATGCTTGGCACATGGGAGACATTTCAGTTTTCACTGCTAGACACCACTAAATCCCACCAACCAGACCTTTAACACCAAATTCATTGTCTTTGCAGGGAAACACTAAGATAAACCCATTCATTCATTTTCCATAACTGCTTGTCCTGTTGGGGGCTGTGGGGGGGCTGAAGCCAGTCCAGGGTACACCCTGGACAGGTCGCCAGACTACAGACTACATAGAGATAGATGACCATTTACACCTACATTCACACCTACGGATAATTTAGAGTCATCAAGTAAACTAGCCTGCTTGTCTTTGGACTGTGGGAGGAAGCCAGAGTACCCAGAGAAAACCCACGCTGAGGAGAAGATGCAAACTCTGCACAGAAGCGCTCCCCCACCCCATGTTTGAACCAGAACCATACCACTATTAGGCAACAATGCTAACCACTGTGCCACTAAGATAAACTGTGTAAAGTGGAAACTGCCCTCACAAGCACAACAACAGCATTAGCTGTTTGTTCAAACTCTAAATATAAGCTATGTTAAGAGTTTCCATGATCTTGATGTTGTTATAGTGCCACAAAACAGCTGCCCAATGGCTAGGGTGCATACCAAAAACCTGTAGCTGCAATGTCCATGTTTCAGTTATGGCCGTGGACCTTGCTTCATGTCATACCCACAGACAATGGTGTAGTGGAGCGTAAACACAGGTATACAGAGTATACCCACCTCTTTTTCTGGATGTATAAAACATACCCACCCATCAGCCAAAAAAGCCATTGACCTTCCCATACCCACTTTGTCCTTGGTAATCTATCCATCTACCTACTAATACATCCACCTCAATAACCACTATACCACTGTTCATAGACTGTATAAAATAATGAGAGTAAGTGCTGTGACATCATCTATTGCGTTGTGTCCAGGAATGACCATATTTGGACAACAGGGTGGAGCTCAGGAGAAGTGAGGGGTGGATCTGACTCATAGACTGTAGCGACGCATCTCAGACAGACTGTCACTCAAAGCAGCCCGCCCTTAATTTGTGTCATTTTTAGCCTTAATAAAATGTAAATGGGTGAGATGTATAAAACTTCACCTCTGAACAGTTGTCACAAATGTTTTCAACCAGGCTGTAAACATGTTTATTTGTTCTGTAAGGTTGGGCATTTTAAATTGGGACTCTATGGAGATTGACTTGCTTCTGGAGCCAGTCTCAAGTGGGCATTCAAAGAAATGCAGTTGTTGAGACTTCCATGTTGGCTTCATTTTTCAGCCTCAGATGTTGTCTCTCGGTCATACCTTTATCTCTCCACTAGTTTCTTGTCTACTATTGGTACTCGCATCATAAAAAAAATATGTAAAATGCCAAAAAAAAATCTAAAAAAAAAAGAATAAAAACTTAGCTGCAGATAGTTAACTTCACACAAACCATAACAGTGCCACGTCAAAAAATCACTTAAATTGATGGGTTTTAAAATAATTTATGCACTGACAAAAAGTTGGACTCAATGTTTATGTATATGCAGTTGCAGTATGCAGACGCAGTTTGTATAACCTTCAGTGTGCGCGTGTTTGTCACTGTCTCTCGTGGACAGGAGTGTGTTTGCATTGTGTTTAAAAGACATCACTCAGCTATCTCTCTCCTGCCCCTTAACAACCTCTATTGATGGATCGGGGCGCAGTCCACAGCACGCCGCCCTGCGGTTTTATCAGCGTTTATTTCCTGTAGCTCCTCTCCTCCCTCGATCCCACCCTCTCTTTCTCCCCCTCTCTGTTCATTTAGTCCAATCTGGGTAAGTGGCTCTCAAAACCAGCCCCGTGTCAGGATGGAGGGGAGGATCATTGATAAGCTGAAACGCCCACACACGCTCATAAAAAAGAAGACTGGGAATGCACACACACACACACACAAACACGTGCAATGCATCTTCCTGTGACGTGCACATTACACACATTAAAGGACTAACTAGTGCACAGGCAATAAAGAGCACTGGGCACTATATCTTTTTGTATACACTCATAAATTAGCACATGGAAACATGTTGGTTTATGTGGCCGTAAAATACCACATTGTACGCATGATGAGATCGTTCCTGTTGTTTCTATAGACACACACACACACACGCAGCTCCTCATCCCCTCAGAGATGCCAGGCACATTCTGATGAAACTCCAGGAACATGGTGTCATTTCAGCTGCAAATGACGGAGGGCAGGGGGAGTGTGGGTGAGGGAGGTGGGGGTAGCCAGAGGGGGAGAAATGGTAGGGAGGGAATGACAGAGAGTGACAAGAGAGGAGGGGAGAGAGAGATGGGATGAGGGAGAGAAAAAAATAAGGGGGGGTGGGCAGTGGGGTGATGCTCGTCCAAGCGGTGCTCCAAATCGTTTCAGGAAAATCTCATTCCATCTGTCTCCAAATAACTGTCCAGTGCTCTCACTCACTCTTTCTCCCTCTCTGCCTTCACCCACCACCTCTCTGCATGCTAAATGTACTATTCTGCCTGGAGCACGACAAGCTGCCTCTATCATATTTCATAATATGCTACATGCTATTCCTTTTTGGGATTCTTGAATGCTTCCTTTTCTGTCTTTCCATATCTCTGACACTCTGTCTCTCTTCCTACTGTGCACTGGGTCCTCAATTTAAAGGATTAATCTGTATAATCAGAATCAGTTATTTTATTTTGATGATATCAATCATCAAAAGATCCCTGGTCAGTTTTAGTTTTCTAGTGTTGAGTATCTCGATGATGGTGGTGTCCTAACTGGATGCGATGTGAGTAAGCGTCAGAGATTGAATCAGTTTGAGTGTATTGTTTTCTATTGGAATGTCCTAACTGAGTGCAATGCGGCGTGCCGTTTGGTTCTTATTTTATTCCCCGCTTCTTGCATTAAAAGTGCCAGAGTATAAGAGGAACAGCTGATTTACGATGCTATCTTTACGATGCCTCCTTATTTCACATTTCACAAGGGAGCTGAACATCTCTGGCAGGTATCACTGTGTAGAATGCTCAGCAAAGCTTGTTTGCTAGCTAGCTTGTTTTAAAAAGTGGAGATGGTCCTCTAGTTGTGAACATAATTGCTGTGTGTTCAAACATTCGAGCAACATTCAGTGATGTTCTATGCAGGCAGAATCTTAAGGATAAATGCAGGCGAGTGACTATAGCCTACTGAGGCAATATCTGTGGTGAGTGTGGGCAGTACCTGACACGGAGCGCTAGATTGCTAACTAATGTTAGCAAGCTTGCTAATAAATGCTGCAAAGTATGATTTAAAGCTCAGTTCAGACCAATGATTCACAACAAGATGAAACCGTTTATGAACATTGCAGAGAAGAGTTACAGTGGTTTGAAAGAGCTGGTCTGAGCTCAACTCAAGTTGGCTGATGGCGTCACCTGCAACTCAGCTGCTCAAATTGCTGGTGGGTGGTTTTGGAACGTAAAGCACGTCACTTGTTTTAACAGCCAATCAGCTTGTAGTGAAGTCTGCCTGTTTCAACTCATCTTGTCATGAACCTTCGGTCTAAACTTTGCATTGCTTGTACATTTTCCATTTTCTTACATTTCAGGCCTGTCCTCCAACTCAGTGCCAGCCAGGAAGCATCTCTCATGAGGGGCAGTTTGTATTTTTCGTGGCCAATATTATAAAATACTGGTTGGTTAAACACTGCAACAATCAATGTCTCCTCCACAGAAACTTGTTATCGATGGAGGCCTCGACTTTGCTGGTCAAAGTTCACCAAAGTTGAACTCTATGCAATGCAAAAATGCAAATTTACTCTGTCACTGGAGGTGAATATTTAATTGTCCCTGTGCTTGCAGTGAATGGAAGTGAACGGGAGGCAAAAATTTGCTGGTGTTTCACTTTTGTCTGACCATGCCCTAAGACTTCCTAATGTGGAACACACACTGGGGCTGTCTTCAGAGGCTTCTTTACCAGTTAATTCATGTGGACATGTGGACATGTCTCCAGAAGACTACTGTATCTCAACTTCTTTTGTCTGTAAGAGACTCTCTGCATATACTGTCGATGTGATGCATGCTAAATGACAGATCACAACCCAATGCAGCAAGTGACTGATGCGCTTACACCATGAAATGATCATTTGTATGTACAGTTTCTCCCTGGATTTTCTGTTACTAAAATTTGACTTTCTGTCTGCGGTGCTTGTTTCTTTTCTTTCCATGTTGCAGTTGCTTGAAAACATCAACTCAGCACCTTGTATGGCAGATTACGTACTTATCAAGAGAAAGCCCAAACAGAATTGGCCTTCATAACCTTTGTGTAGATTAAGAGCAGTAAAATGGACATTGATTTATATGAAAATGTCACAGATACTTGAATGTTTCAATCTTTGGAGTCGTAGATGGTATCCAAAGGAGAATGAAAGCAACAATATGGGATGTCAGGGGAAATGGCTTGCTAAAAAAAGTCTGTCAATCTCACAGTATTTAAGTTCATGGTGTGCTCCGGATCAGCCCCACTGAGCACCCAGCAACTCAATCTTTTACCCCCCTGCCACCGATCCTTTTCCACTCTGCTTCCACTCTTGCTCCTTACATTTGTATATTGCAGATTTCTTTGCTCTGCTATCTTCTTGCTCACAAGTTATAAAAACATGATTGTCAGTCTTTGTTGTTGCAGCTTTCCACAACCCTTTATTCGCCTACTTCCTGTCTGTAATCATCTCTAAACAGATATCCAACAGGATATCCGTTAAGTCATCTCCTCTTGTGCTATCCTCCAGTCATTTCCCTTTCTGGTTTTCTTTGCCTTAACCCCCTGATTCACTCTCTCTGCTTACCTTATCGCAGAAGATAAAGCATGCAGCCCTGACTCTGATGCTAGTATCTACCTTTGCAATCATTTTGTCCTCCTCAATTCTGTTTCCCTCTTTAGTCTCCTTTTCATCTTCCTTCATATTTTTCCTCATTTAATTTCTCTCAGCCATCCCTTTGCGAGTACCTCTTCATTTCTGCGTTGCCATCTCTTTCACAAGCATCACCTCCCCTTCCCTTTGCCTTCGGGATGCAACACACCTACTGTTTGTTTTCTTTGATGTAAACTGCAGCAGAAAACTTGACTCTTTTTAAATGTTTGTATTTGATGTTTTGCAAGCAAACATGGGCTTTGTAAAAAGCTTCAGGGCTCAGAAATAGCTCATTTACTGGGTAAAAGTTTAGTGATCTCCATGCAGGTACTGGGCATCTTGCTTGTCAGATCAAACATCTGAGATCCCACCACCTTTTAGACATCAGAATTAGAGGGGTTACGTTTGACAATTTTGTAACTTTCCAAAACCAACAATCCAACAAGTATGCCCAACTCATGCAGTGATTGTCTATTTCTCTCTCAAGCTCTTATCGTTTTTTTTGTCTACAAATGAGTGTAACAAAATGAATGCCTCTAAGGAGAGACTCTCCAAATGTGCGCCCCATTATCCTCATTTGTACGATTCATTGCCTCTTGCTCGAGTGTGTCCATTCAGAACAGATTAAAACACTTTCGCCTTTAGACATGGTTGGACGACACTCACGTTTGTACTTAAGTACATGAACGTTTCAAGCATAGCCCGTTCTTAAGTCCTCTGCCACGCTTTCATTAATCTCGCTCTCTTACTTTCCCCTTCTCTCTTAGCTTCATTTTCTTTCCTTTCCCTCCTTGGCCAGCTCTTAACCTTCCATCAGCTGAAGCTCTGTATCCTTACTCTTCTTTCTCCTTTTGGGTTTCAATCTAAATACCTCTGCTCTCTACTACATCCTGTTCTGTCCTTCTGTCCTTTCATTTCCTTCTACAAAACCTTCTGACACATCACCTTACTCCAATATTTACACTTCCTGCCATCCTTGAGTATATGTGAAGCCTGGCATCACAGACTCTGAAACAGTAACCGGTAGAATTTGCTGCAAATAAAGTGAGAAGATCTAATCACGTTGATGGAGTGAGATAGTCAGAGAGACGGCAAGCCTTAAAGTCTTTAACAGCATCGCTCAAGCAAAACCTTGCTCCTGCGCTGGTGTATATTGGTACACAACGTGCTTAACACACTACGTGCTCACTCTGCTATCCCCCTTTGTAAGCCAAGAACACGAGTCTTGGGGGCTTAACGTCCTCCCTCGGAGCTTGAGCTAAAAGGTTTTATTGAGCTTTTATCAGGCCACAAAGTAACACTGGGCTGTGCGTGACAACTGTATCTTTAATAAGCGATGTGAGGGCCATGAACCGATGATTCATTTTCAACAAGTCTGGGCTTGAGAGCATCTCAGTTGTCAGTATAAGACGTGGGTAGACTCAAGACAACAAGACAAGCTTGGAGAACTAATGCTGCCTGAAACTAACACACTCCAGAGTACGGTTAAAAAGACAGGTGTACAGTGTTCCACTTTTAATCAGGTGGCTTATGCATAAGGGAATTGCCAGTGTATTACTTGGGTTTAGTCAGACAGGTTTATACATTAGAGGGTTTAAAAAAAACAAAAAAACAAAACAGTTGCCCATTTAATCAGGCTGCCTTTCACATAATACGTGTTTATAAGAAGACAGATGTATACCATTGTTTGTTCAGTGAGGCAGCCATTTAAATTAGAGCCCTGTACAAACACAAAGCGGCAGCGATGTTGATTTTTTACAGTTCAGCTTCGATAAAAGTCAGCACAGCACACAGACACAGAGACCGTCTTATCAAATGAAATGATTCAAAGCTTGGTTGTCAGAGGAGCATGCAGATTATGTGTATGACCGCAGCTGATGGGGGATGACATCACTGCCTGGAGGCTGCAATTTTCTAGAATATCATCCGAATTAGCCCTCAACTGTAAAAATAATGATGCTCACGTTTCATCGCGCAGATAAAGATTTCAATAAGACATGATTCTCCAGGGCATGAGGCATTTGATGTTTACCTCTTTGAGGTTCTGATCTGACATTTTCATGGCTGTCCAGCTTGTTCGACACCAGACAGGCAGAAGAAAATCAGATCAGATATTCTTACCGTAGCTTGTATGGAACTTTTTAAAAGCATGGCCCAGGTAAATTTAGTTAACTCTTTTTTAATTCATTATTTGTAACCACTTATTCGATTCAGGTGGTCCTATTTTTATGTGGCCAAAATATGTTTTGCTACATCCACAGTCACCAGACTCCTTTGACAGAAACATTAACTTTAACATTAACACCTCTTATGCCCTTCAAATGCTTAATTGAGGATTTTCTGTTCAATCTAATTCAGTTAAGTTGTAAAATACTTTGTTGTAAAATGCTTCCAGTATAATAAAGAACATTCCCTCCCTACTTTCACACGTAGCACCCACTTACTGTTTTTTTCCCACAGCACAAAAAGCCCACTAACATCTGGCTTTCGTATTTAATGGAAACAGTTGCAGTTGGCATTTACTCCCAGGTTAAACGGCTGTGCCGTAGTGACAGATATTTATCAGCTCCAGCTTCAATCAGCTCCAGTTGGCTGTGATGGGAATACAACACCTAGGTGGACACACTGACTTTACCCCCTTACCTGCAAGATGCAATAACAGGCCACCACAAAATACCATCCACTTCCACCTAAGCAGTGAACAACAATCCAAATTTGACAAGTTTAAAGAGAGAGTGAATAAGAAAGAAATATGTTTTTTAAAAAGTAATCCCTATAGCATGGATGGCCTCCATGCTGCTTTCCTGTTTACTAGCCTGTTTTCCACCTGTCCGTGGCATATACTGGCAATACAAAGGGAGTCTTTTGCCTATGTTTAGCAGGTGTTCACAGATTTAAAAACAAAAAAAGAAATCTGCATACACAAGCTATTTTTGGTCTAAAGGGGGAAATAGAGACAAACAACCATTCACAAGATCACACCTATGGGCAATTCAGAGCAATTAACATAATCTGTAAGTCTTAGGAAAATGGGAGGAAGCCGGAGAACCCAGAAAAAAGCCACAGAAACACGAGGAGAACATGCAAACTCAACACAGAAGGGCCCCAGATGGCTGGCAGGTTTGACCCCAGAACCCTCTTGCTGCTGACAGTGCTAACCACTGCATCACCGTGCCGCCTTCATTCTTATTATATTTTATATTACAATGTAAATATGATGCCTGCTCTGCAGGCAGAGATAAGAGGGGAAGTAATGCCATACTTTTGCCCCACTAAAAGGCAAAATCTAGTACTTTTACCTCAGTGAAAATAATATGGTTCTTTCTGTCATGGATTTTAATTATTTTTCCATCTTTCCATGTAACCTCTCCCTGTTGTTGTCCTCTGTCTCGCACTTTATCTCCACCCCAATCCTCTCTTTCATGTCCAGTTGATAGATGCTGGTGTAGAAAGGTCATTAAATTATTAGCTGTGTGTGTGCGCGCTTGTAGGTATACACATATGGGTATCTCGATGTGTGTAAGTGCGTGTCTGCATCCCGCCGCAATATTCACCATCCTGTACTTTCTCTGCCACGACGGCAGAAGGCAATTAATGAGAGCCTGTGTTCTTATCTGCTACCTAGCAACCTTGACTGTTCCGCCCGTCGCCCCAGGCAACCACTGCTGCTGCCTGTAATCGATTGCTCGCCAACCGGGAACTGCGGCGTGACATTACAATGAACCACTGACCCACTGCACTGTGAGAGGCGGGGAAGTAAAACATCTCTGGTAATAATCAACAGATATGATGTTATGATATTTCCAGCTACAGTGGAGTTTGGTAAAAGAAAAAAACAAAGAATGTTTAAAGGATTTACTGTAAATGTTAACAGTAAATGTCAAGTTTGGGGTCAGTGCCTATGATCCCATATCAAGGGCCTGTTTTAAGAGCCGCCATTTTGTTTAACAGCAGGGTTCCTGAGGCATTTTATAACCGAGGCGGGTCTCCTCGCCTGAAATAAAAGCCACTTTCATAACGTCAGATGAAATTATTGTACTTTTATGAAATAAAATTAACCGTCAGTGAAAGACGAGCCCTCCACGAGATCACACTGCAGAGGCCGTATGTGTAATGAGTGGAGCAAATGCTTAGACCATCATATAGTAGCTAAATTGATCTTGAGAGACAAGATGTGTCAGACTCAGCTCATCAGATAACAGTCTTAGCAGAGGTGGTTAGTTAATGTACAGTGTGATCAATCAGACAAATTTCCAGGGGGAAACCCTGACCATCCACATGGGGGAACAGCTATCAAAGAAAAAGAGATTACACACTGCAGCACATTTTTACAAAAGGTAATTACTTTTATTTTTTTTTTTTTTTTTTACCAACTGGAAACTCTAGCTCTCAGCATAGAGATTGCTGCTCCCACCTACACATATTGTGAGTACCAGATGAATTCAAGTGGGCAATTTCAGTGACGGGTGTAAAAGTAATTCTGGAAAATGGAGGAAATTGCTAACTGATATAACAGAAGATGAGACAGGTTTAGGGAAAGAGAGAGCACTAAGAAATGAAGAGACAAAATGATAAATGTAACAGACTCAAGGTTATCCAAGAGATACCAGTAAAGTCAACCCCACGCACAACATCCAGCACACAGGACCGTCACAGCACTCAACCACCCACTTCCTAACATCTCACACGCTTTCTAGACCCAGGCATCTGCTTGGTCTGTAGCTGCCTTCCACCACTCTCCCTTTGGATGCTTCTTATTAAATTTGCAGTGTCTGTTCGCCCTAGGGAACGACCGAAAGCATTTCCCTCGGATCATGTTCCAGAGTTAGTAATTGCCAAAGCAATTGTTATTTAAGTGATGCTCAAGGAACAAGGGGTGGCGTGCTGCTGCTGTTTCCCACTATTGTTAATATTTTAATGCGCCATGCTATATTCTGCTGGGACTAAATGACTCCGGTGTTGTCAGACAATTGGATAATGCTGTCTTTTTGTTGGTATTTTGGGATGTCTCTGATGTTTCCACCACTTGGATACCCCTCTAGTTAGAGAGACTTGGCTGGGAGTTGTTACATTTTCATGTTGCTATTATTTTACCAGGACAATGTAACAAGGACGGCATTGTTGTAAAAGGATGAACACGAGAAGCTACATAATGGTATTCACACAATGTTATTCACTGACTCAAATGTGTGCTTATACTAAATTAAAAGTAGGGTTTTAATATCTAAATACATGTTTGTGCTTTTTGTAAAACATCATTTACAGGTGATCAGAGTTGACAGAATTACGTAGAATCAACCATCTGTCAAAAAGGTTTCCGTCTACACCCAATACAGCCAAGATAAAACTTAGAGGGGGTATCATCTACACATTAAATAAATACTCATTTGGCTAACTTAAGAGTAATGAAACTCTAGAATATTTGCAATATTACACTGAAGGCTGTGGGTTACTGTGCACAAGTGACACTGGTACTATAGTCAAACACCAGATGAGACAGATCAGCCCATCAGTAGTACAGCCGGCTATCATTTCCTACTTTTTAAGCGTGTTTGATCATCTTATAGCAGTCATACTTCTTTACTCATGTATTAACTTGCTTTTACTACTAATACCATAAGTGAAAATGTAACACTTTCTCACACGGCATATTGCTTTACAGTTACTAGTGGTTTAAAACCCAAATATCACTCTTCATTTTGGAGGACCCCTTGTTTGTTTGACTGGGCTCCTATTTCAGACTCTGTCATTATTAGCTGCAACCAGGAGCCCTATAGCTTACTCTGTTGGTCGGTTTGGACAATATAAAATGTCCCCACCTTTCGCCAGCCACTATTTTTGCCCTGGGAGTCTGACATTTGGTATGAAGGCTAAGTGTTTGTGCGAGAAGGTGTGTGTCTGTGTTCGTGCCAATTGGATAAAATTCTGCGTGGGAAAGGGTGGTGTCAGTGGGAGTGGTCCATAATTTCCAAATGGTTTTTGTGGAAAGAATAGTCATGAACCAAAGGACAACTCATTAACTGTTGATGCAAACTGGCCAAAAGGGTCAGTGCATGAATGCATATGCGTACTTGGGTGCAGCTATTGCGAATTAATGCTTCACTTTTTTTCTTTAATCATCATCAAATGACTTTCTATGTGCTACTCTTTTATTAAATCAAATATTTATTCATTTCTTACAGTGCACTTTAACTTTTATCCTTGTATTTCATACCCGTCTTACTCTAGTTTATCTTGTTTCTATTCTGAAGCTCTTTCATAGCACTTTTGATTGTTAAATTGTCAGTGTTTTTTGATGTTTTATGCAAAGCACTTTGGATTGCCTCGTTGCCAAAGTGTGCTACACAAATAATTGCCTTGGCTCGATTGAAAAGGCCATCCACCATCAATATCAGTTGGTTTTTCCAACAAGTATTGTCTGTGTAGCTAAAGCCTATTACTAATTTGTTTGTACCATTGACCTCCATTGTTGACCAAAACCTCACTGTTGCACTGGGTGACATGTTTCTGCTTTACAATAAATATGGGCACTGTAGTTTATTTTGTTTCAATCACACATACACTATTCAGCTGCCTTGAATACTTGTGAGAGCCCCATATTTGCCACTAAAAAAAATCCCTGAAAATACAACAGTGCCTAGCTGTTTTAGGAAATACCTGAGTCTTTTCTTAAAACATGAAACTGCATAAACTATTTGTGACCTGGATTCGTGTCTTATGCAGGAGCCAATGGGCTTAGGGGCTGAGAGCCATAGACAGAAGTTGAAAAGTATTTAGAGACAGACTAACACATGGCTGGTTTTGGTCTTATCATGGAATTTGCAGACAACAGAAATATAGAATCACATCACTCTTATCTTTTAAAAGTACGTTTTTTTTGGGTAGGTGAATTCATATCTTGGAGCCACAGAGCACAGCCACAGTCCGACCAATGTGCAGGTGCATTAGAGATGTTTTCAGCCTCAGTGCCTTGCTCAAGGATATATCTGACCTCCAACAAGCCAGTCAAACTGCAGACTCTGTATGTACAATTGTGCCTGTCTTGCAGTGCTGTGTGTCAAGGTCATACATACAAGGGGATTTAACAGTGGGAGATTAAGATGACCTATGAAGCATCTAGAAGCACAGACACCACAGTTTACTTTGTGGACTTGTACCAGATAAGCTTCTCTAAACCCTCTTTATTTTTCAGTTTTTTTGCTCTTGTGTCACCGTACTACTTGAATCATACTCTTCCAACTCTCTTTCTCCCCACCTCTTTAGCTCTCGTCTCACTGAACCAAAAGTCGGTAAACAGCTGGGATGGAGCCTCCCCTTTACTTAAGCCAGGTCTGTGTAGGGTCTGTCAGACAATTATTTTGCTTTTGCCCCCTGCTGCAGGGCAGGAGTTGGGGCAACTAGCACGCCACGCTAGTTGTCAAAGTGCAAGCTAACCTGCTGCGCTAATGCTAATCAGGCAACAAGGGGCAGGATGGTCAGCAGTAAAAGCATTACAGAAAAGGAAGAAAGGGAGTTCACTCAACTGGGAGGATGTGGGGATGACAGTGATGTGTAAGGGAGGAGGTGGTGCATGCATGAATAAGTCTGAAATTACAGGATGAGAGATTCCTGTGTTGGTGAACAGTGTGTGTGTGTGCAGGCGTGGCAGTGTGTAATTACAATCAGTGCTTGTGTCAGACATGAAATCCATGTGTTTGGCTGATTGTTTGCATTCTGCGTATGGGAGTGTGTGCCAATGAAATGTGTGTATGAAAAGGGCAGCATGCAATTACAAGCCATGCTTGTGTGACAGAGCGAGAGAGAAAGTGTGAGTGTGTGTGTGTGTGTGTGTGTGTGTGTGTCAGAGTGACAGCAAGCAAGTGAATGAGCACAGCCTCATTGGAGAGCCCCGCAGACTGAAAGGCAGATTAATTGAAAATGCTTCAGATACGCAGCCTCAGCCGTCACTCCCACGACAGAACGGACCTTCATAACAAATCCCTCAAACACACACACAAACACACACACAAACACACACACACACACACACTCATACCATTATGAATGCTACCGGGTTTCATGTTGAGAACGCACTCATGCAGAGTTGCACTGTCAGACACCACAGGTTATTTGAAAGCAAACAAAATGCGCTCGCACAATGTCGCACACATGGAAAAGTACACGAGCACTGAGAAACAAACACACACACACACACACACACATGCACACACACACGCACACATAAATGCACCGGATCATACTAATTCTTACAGCAGAGCCAGTTCAATCTTCCAAAAAGACACACTCAAACTCTCCCACTGTCTTTTTTCTTTTCCTTTTCCCTGCCTCTCCTGAAAAACAGGGTCCTTGAAAAGGCCAGCGGTGACAGGCATATTATCAGCTTCTCAACAAAGCTTTCAGTATGTGTGTGTGTGTGTCTGTCTGTCTGTCTGTGTGTGTGTGTGTGTGTAGATGAGCCTGTATCCATAAAGCTGAAGACAAAAAACACCTCAAAAACTTTGGCTGACCAAAAACTGAATCTAATCCTAAATATTCACATATAAATACGTCCATATTAGTTGATTAAAAATTGTGCTCTCAGTTCATCTTTGTATCTACTTGAGGGAGGTGTCTGCAAAGCAAAGTGTTTCTACAGTTGTGGGGAAATTGTAATATGTAGTCAAACATGTGTGACCACCCCGAGTTGTAATTGTAAAGCCAGACAGATCAGAAGGACCCATGAGAACTCCAAATATGACATTCATAATAAGCAATCTCATTCTATACAGAGAAAACAGATCAGAACAGATCATGAGAACTTTAACACTAAAAATACAGTTGAGAAAAAAGTTGAGAAAAAGAATGCATAAATTATACACAGAAGTGACTACATAACAATAAAGACAACAACAACAAAAAAAACCCAACAAAAAAACGACACTTAGGCTTTTAGGCCTTTAAAGACACTAAGTTCATTTCTACAGATGTTTGGTTCCACTCCGCCTGCACATAAAACTCGCCATTTTGGCACTTTTTAAGACCATTTGTGTCTGTAAACGTGGATAGAAATATTCAGTCCATATTTTGTGTGGGCAAGGTGTGAATATGGTATGTTTTGTGTGAGTGGGAAGGTGTTTGTGTGTATAGGTGTGTGTGTGTGTGTATAGGTGTGTGTGTGTTATGTATACTCAGTTATGCGTGGGAAGGTTGTATGTGTTCTCACATTTCATGTCCATAATAGTGTAACTCTAATCTATTCAAACACGTACAGTATATTCATTGATTCTCTACATTAGTATCTGTGCGTGTGTGGTTGTGTGAAAGTGTGTGTTTGTCACAGTTGGCCTCCGGTAGAAACTCCTCCACTTCTGTTGTATGTTGGATTCACAAGGGAACTCCCTCGGTCAGTCTTTGTCATTCGGTCGACGATGAGTCAAAATGATCAACCGATCAGGTCAACTCGCAAATGAATTGACGCATTAACGGCTCAACCTCAACAGCAGACAGACAGTATTGTTTGCAGTTTAACCACAGTCCTGCTTCCTCTTTAGAGCCAGTAGAACTAGCCAGGGCTAGGGCCAACTTAGCTGGTCTTATAGGGGTTAGTTGTCAAAGTGTGTAGCTTTCAGTTGGACACAAACATGTCACTTGGGGTAGGGAGCAACACTGAAGATAAAAAAAAGTTATTTATGTAGAGCCAGAAACCAATAGAGTTTAATAATGGTTACCATCTAAATCAAAGTGTACCACGACATCACATGTCCCTTAGCCCATGGCCTAATCTTCCGAAGTACAGCAGTTGGCTTGACTCAATCTTAAAGTGAAGATGAAACACTGAACAATATGATTTTGCTAGAGAACTAGATAGTATTTCGCTTTTTCATCAGCAGGGCACGGCCATCTTTCAACAAGCTAATTGGTGACATACAGGAAATGTTTCTCTGTGTTCTGTTGTTCACTTGTTCACCAGTAAGAGTTGCTGAGGTAGGCTTGGTAAACTTGTTACTGTAAAACTTGTTTTCTCCCTTGATGACCGTTTTTTTTCTCTGGCAATAATGACCAGTGTCCGAGATATTTTGAGTAGAGTAGGTCACAGAAGTACAGGGAGTCACTTTTCGGCAGTAGATCGTAGGTCACATGTTGCATCACCGCTGTCCTGGTGCAAGTCAACCTTAATTGATGTTTTGAAGGAAGAATTGGAGTTTGTGATAACTAATCTTTTGAAATAAACTTTTGCCATAATCATCAACCAGCCTGATGTTTTAAGCCAATTCTGTCGCTAAGAAACAAGCTCTCCATTTCCAAAATTCTACTGAAGAGCCAGATCTTGGTGGTGTCTCCAAATAAAAGATAAAAGTCTATTATGTACACACAGAAGAGGGTGGGCACATGACCGCGAAACCAAACTGACACCACCAGCTATCTAACCCAATAGGGACACAGGACAAATTAAAATGCTGTTCCACCCTGACAGTTCCTCTGATGATGAGTCACATCATGTGTTTATTTTATTGGTGCTTCATGATGCAGGAAATGCCTACACTTGACTTGGCCTCCAGGCAGGAATGATCTTGATCATGATATAAGGCGGTGTGTGGACATGACTGCTGGGGTAGGCTAGTTGTGTTAGCTGCAACAGGATTACATTTACGTGATGTCATAAGCATCTCACATTATTGTTTTGGTCCAACATCTGGATAAAGACACCACCTAATGCACTGACTCTCAAGTTCGGACATCCTTTCACTTTTGCCGCCACCACCCAACTCCATGGGGACAGTTCTCACCACAATACTTGGTCTTATTGGTTTTAAAAACATAATCAATTGGGTTTTGTTCATGGTTCTTTGCATCACATCAAATATTGTCATATTGTTCAGTGTTTCATTTCCACTTTAACAGTCCATTTGAATAAAATACCCATGGCACTTCCACACCACTAAAAACTGAAGATACTGTTTTGTTGTGACTGGTTCTTTACCATAATTGGATTAACATGTTCAAAACTGCATTGTCATTGTGTTTATAATGTATCAGAAAAAGTAAACTATACAACTTAAACTACAAAATGGCTTTAACTTATCAAAGCAGCAGGATTTGAGTGACTGTTAAATGTAAAAGTAGCTGTAATGAATGGTAAATTGAGCCCTGGCTTGCCCTGTTTAGCCCTATAGTGGAAAGCAGGACTGTCCCACCCTGTTACACAATAGCACAAAAATACTTATCTTCAAATTGCACCAAACTGCAGCCTCTGAAATGTATCTGATGTAAAAATGTATTATATTTTACATGTTTACAACATAAATATATTATTCTGTTTCGCAGAATGCACAATTTTGTAAGGGGAGATAAATGCACCAGGGCAAAGCTGGAGATTAAATCCTAGGGACATTTTCTGGATTCCCTTTATCGCATAACTTCTGTCCCAAGACTCCCACTATCCGCACTGATATTATACTCCAAGGGAAGTGACAAAAAGTTGTGTTCACAGTCCTGCCTCAATGTACCATTAACTTTTTTTAATGGTGAAGGAGGAGGGGGCATAAGGGGACAGGAAGAGGAATGCTTCTGGGTTTACTCCTGCAAGTGTGAAACTACCCTCTATCTGTACAATGTTTTAATGTTTACAGCATTAAAACAAAGTCCATATTTCCACCTTTGCAGACCTTACTGTATGGAGTTTAATTAAACAGGAGCATAGAAACCCCACTGCCATTCCCAGGGAACCATTGCAAGTCTATAGCTTCTCTGCCAGAGGTTCGCATTGAGAGCAACAACAACTCCAAAGGGAGGCAATGGAGAGGCTTGTTCATGATTTTCCATGACTATTAATTTGTGTTTTTCAATAAGCCCAAACTTCAAAAACTTACAAAACTGAAATGAGAAACCACAATTGTGTAGCAAGGAGTCCCCGAGGCAGTCAGCAATATTGTGTAGAACAGTGTTAAGCCCCCATGAATTCGTTGGAGGCATATAGAAACTATCTACACTAGTTCTTAGATTAATAAAATGCATGTTGCCTATACACCAGAGCTGTTCTGCCCAAAGTACCGTTAATCAGAAAGACCATAATCTTGACATTAACTCAAATTCCTCTGCACTTAGACTCTCTATGACCCCGACTTGGGAAAACGAGGCCCAGTGAATGGTCTTATTATTTCGTTCGGAGCAGACACCATGCCTGATTACCAGATCCAATATACTTCTGGGATTCACAGCTCTGGACAGAGAGGGTTTGACTCCACTCCTCAGAGACTGCAACAAGTTCTGCAGTCTCAATTTTTCCCCGTTATGTTTTCTTTTGGAAGACTGGGACTGTCACAGATTCCTTCACACTGATTCATCATTGCTGTTAATTGGTCGGACTGTAGAGAGCCACACAGGAAATCCCTAAGGTACAGTATCTGTACATCCGTCAGTCTCAATCTGTGGACTCTGGCCCCTGAGGACTGGAGTCAGACACACTTCACTGTAAGGGAGGGAGATCAAAACCCTTGCTGTCAAATGAAAATAGCCTCTGTGGATGAATACATACTTAAGGAAAGACAAGAAAAATATTAATTGAGGAAGAGGAGCAAGGCTTGGCTCTGTGTTTGAAGTTAAATGTATTAAAGTAGTGATGCCTTTACACAAACAGGGCAGAGCAGAATCAAGGCTGTTTGGAGAACAAGTCAATTAAAGAGTAAGTATATAGACTGAAATAAAAGTACAAGGGCTCATATAGGAACACTGGACTATTGGACAGAAATGAGTAATGACTTCCAGCGAATTATGACAATCGGACACACTGTGCTTATGAATAACTGAGCTAATGTTATTCCGTACATCTAGGGAAAGGCCCTCAGGGTATATGCAGGTAACCTCAGCTCGATTCCCCCCATTCTTCCAAATGAAGCCATTATTTTTTAAAAACCTTCCACCTCTCCATTGCCTGTGGTACTAATCTAAAACTAATTGATTGGTGATTCCTTAGACCTAACACGTAGGCGAGCTGCCAGTGGAATTTGAACAATGGGCCAAAATAGAAAACTGGGCTCTTTATAAAAATGGAAGCTGTCCAACTGAGTGCCCAAGGGAATTTGCTCTGTTTTTTATTTGGTCTCACCCGCCCAAATTAAGTTCTATTGATCTGATAGCAGAGTAATGACACGCCTTTGACATCCCATTGTGAACGCTAGTGGGTCTATTGGATTGGCTGCCACAGATGAAAGAGAGGTCACAGGAAAAGTCATTATTCATATGAAACACAATGGAATATCAAAAGCAAAAACAGCGGGTAGATCACTGCAGCGTAATTAAATGGTTGGTTCACCCAAATCATAAAACATATTTTCTCATCTACCCCTCAAGGTGTCTAGCTGTTCAGATAGTTTTAATCTTATTTGCCCAGATTTTAAGATATCTATTTGAGATTTCTGCCACTACCGTTTAGGTAAGGAGTCCAATAAGGTACGCTCTTTATGCATATGAACATAATCTGCTGTTACTTCACAACAGATTTATCTTCTGACCTTCTGAATAAAGCCCATTCTTTAGACAGAGGTCTTTATAGGTCAAAGGGTAAATGCCATCCTTCGCTTTCACTTTCCCCATCAAACTCACACCTCGAACAGCGGGTGAATTCAAGCCCTGTCAAAACGATGATATATCAGAGTTAACCCAGTGGAAAATCAAATAGAAATGCATCACTTCCAGGCCTGAAACGCTGACCCTTCCTGACCAATCTGGCTCAGAAGGGAAAGAATAATGCCCAGGAGGTTAGATCCCACCATCTCACCTTGGCTTACTCATAACCTGCACAGTCATGGTGAAGCATAAATCTGACCTTAGTTTTTTTCAGACTGTTTGTCTGAGGACAATTCCTGTCTGCGAGAGTTAGAGGCAACTGAGAGAGGTGGAACATGGTTAAGCATCTGATGAGAGAGGCAGGGACAGGAGGAAAGATGGGCAGACGAAGGCAGCCGTCATTAATTTCAATCAGGCTCCCAGTCTGGCAGAGTTAATAATATCAGCACGCTCTTTTGACCTCAGACGATGGTACGACATCAACCTCCGCAAATTACTCATTAATTTACCCCATTAAGTTGGACAGAGGTGGCGGGCAGGGGGAAAAAAAAAACACGGGGGAGAATGAATTAATTAGACATTTTAAAACAGAATTTATACCTTTTTCAATTGAGATGTATCACAGCAGAGGAAGAGGTCAGGGTGGCAGTGGCTGAGGATAGGAAGAGTGGGCAGAAAAAGACACAGACGGCCGGCTGAAATTAATATTTTGACAGCATGGATTCTGATGCAGAGGGAGAGGGAGTGCATAGAGATAATTTATATGGATGAGAAGCAATTGTGTTTTGAATATCTAAAGCATTCCTACAGTTAGAAACATCAGCATTTGTGCCTCTTGTGTATCAGAATGCCCTGTGCATAAATGCAACCAAGAAAAAAAACCCATCTGTCTCATATCAAAGTCTCTTGTTTGGTCTGTAATAATACCAAGCCTTGCTCCTATTTATTTTAACAGATTTCATTGTAACATCCATAAAGTCAAACCCAAATCCTAAATAAAAAATCAATTTAAACCAAGGCAGTTACGTTCTTGCTCCTTGCAACTATATTACTCTCCATATGGGAGAGGAAAAGCAGATACAAATGTAATAGAAACTTGTGATATCATACCTCTGAAGGGCACTTTGGTCCATAGCAAGCTCCCGCCCAGAGCAAAGCAGGGTCATATGTACTGAGTGAAGAGTCATCCAGTCTGAGGCAGAGTACATCCCTTGAGCCTTCAGTCTCTTACCATCCATTGTATCTCACTGTGTAGTGCAGGGAGCATTTGATATATTTTAAGTTTGTATGCAGCCTCGCCTTGAGCAGATACAAGGACCCTATCTCTTCTCCTTAACGCCGGCATGCTCAAAATGAGATGCAGCAAACCTCTAACCTGCTCTCAATCTGCCTCTATTCCTAAATGTGATTACTGGGTTCTTTAATATAGGAGCTAACACCTGTCTTGCCAACCTGCACAACCCACCCTAAAGTAATTTCTGCATGACTCGCACTATTGAAATGTAAATTTCCTACCTCATAGCTTCCCTTATCAAAAGAAATATGCTACACCTGTAAATAAGAAATGGGCTAGCAGACAAAATGCCTGCAGGTCTTGAAGGGGTTTACTTCACACTATCTAGATAGACAGGCAGGCTGGGCCAAACACATTCATGTACACACACATACACAACTCCCCAACTTGACTGTTATCTATATGCAAAGCATCTCCGCTAAGCTATCCACTTTGCTATCGTAGAGGGAACTGAGAATAATGGACAACTCAGCCCCGACCGTCTTCTTCTACCCACACACACAATCACTCACACCAGCATGCACAAACTATATGCATGCCCACACACTGTTCAACATATGTAGTTAGGTGTTTTGAATCGATAAGCATGCTCAACACACAGCCTCCCCGACCTATTCTTACACTGGCTAATTGCCAGGAAGAACAATTAGGCCGATAAGTATCACTTAATGTCCTCCCCCAAAGAGGGAGATTCAGGCTACTCTAAAACAAACGCACCTAATTCCTCATCCTGCTCCCTCCCTCATTATCTCCCTAAATGATGCTTCTATAGGAGAGCAGGTGGTGGTGGTGCAGTGGAATGATTGTTTTGTGAATGGTGGTTTGATGGGATTAGAAGGGGTGGGGGGTGGGGGGCTTAAGTCATGAATGGGGCTGCTTCTGGTGAGATAGTCGAGCTACAGTGTACCAGTAATGAGGTAGAAGACATTTGCTTGTTACCACCTTTTCTTTGCTCATTAGTGGGGATTCAGCGGGTTTATAGAAGCCTGCGAGGACCAAAGTGCCCAGCATGAGGTAGTCTGGTCAGCTTGATTCTGGTCAATTATCACTCAGTATTGTGGTGAAAACAGCCAACCTCAGAAACAACCTCTTAAAAAGGCAATGGATTTTCATAGAATCAGATCCAAAGAAAAATCGCCCAGAGAGAATACCTCTTAAACTCTGGATCCAGCAGGGGATTGACCCATGTCACTGGACAGCTCAGAGGGAACTTCATCATCCGTCTTGCTACATTAACATCTATTCCCCTTTATTAGTCTGCTGTTGGCATCCAACCTCACAATCTCCCTTACAGCATTCGACTTAGCTTCCTTGGCTCACAGCTTCTGCTGGGCAGAAACCCCCTTCCAGTAGTCCAAAATATCGTGAAGGTCCTCGTCCTTGGCAAACTGCACCTTCTTACGTAGGGCGTGGCCTGCCGCTATATAGGATGCTTCCTCTCTGGGGCTTTTCTTGTAAGGCCGGAATCGCTCCCAGATCCGCAGTGTGCTCTCAGATGAATACTCTGGACTGGAGGAGTAGCCAGAGTTGTAGTTGTGGTGGCGAGAGGGTGAGAGCTGGGAGTAGGTGGCTGTGGCATCCCTCTTGGTGCGGCCCAGTGGCTTGAGGAATGAGGCCTTTTGGGCCGGGGAGGGAGAGTCATTGCCGCCCTCATAGTAGAGTGCAGGAAAGGAGTGGCGGTGCTCGGAGCTGTGGTAGTCTGGTTGAACTTCCAAGTGGTGCTGCTGCTGTCCCGGGCCAACCACTGCACCTCCACCTCCACCTCCACCTCCACCCCCACTCCCGTTATTACATCCCATCCCGCCCCCATTCACACTCACCCCACCACCATTTATGTTTCCCATTCCATTCCCGTTGCAGCCCCCTACTCCACCACCTCCTCCACTTCCACCGCCTCCACCACAACCCACAGGGCTACTCTTTTCTGTTGGGTACTTGGGAGGATCACTGCGCTGCTCAGGAATATCCACACTGTACACCCTGTTGCTTTTTACAGATCCTGCAGCAGGGGCACCACACCGGTTCTTCACCACAGCGGTGTCGGCACTCAACTGCCTCTGAAGGGGCCGCACTGCATTGGCTGGAGGTGGGTCACGGTAAGGAGGGGAGAGGAACCCCCCACCGCTAATGCCCGGCCGCTCAGATAGGGGCATTACCAGGGGCACTGGGGCCATTGAAGGAGGGTGAGGCGGCTGATGTAGCTGAGGATGAGGATGAGGCTGAGGATGTGGCTGAGGATGTGGCTGAGGATGAGGCTGAGGATGAGGCTGAGGATGAGGCTGGGGGTGAGACTTTGGATGCACCTTTGGAGAGGAGGCCATGATCTGATCTCCAGGATGGCCTGGAGAGAGAGGCAGGAGGTTGCGGGGGAGGGACGCGATGCAAGCTGGAGGCTGGGCGGAGGACACAGAGTTGCCATTGTCAGCTGTGGTTACAACATTAGCGGAGGCATCCAGCTTCAGGGCATCAATGCAGTTGTTGATGATCTGGTTCACCTTGTCCACCTCCTTGGCGATGGTGGAAATCTCTGATGCTGAGCCACGGCCATCGTCATCTGAATCCTCCCCAGCCTCTGTCCCATTCTCAGCCCCACCTCGCATATCCACAACTACTTCCCCTCCTATCACTGCTCCTCCAGCTCCCACCCCTCCCTCCCTGCCTTCCCCTGCCACTCCCGCCGTCCTCACATCCATGTAGTTGCCCTTGCCACCCATTGCCTCAGAGAAAGCAGTGGCCATTTTTTCCACCTGCGGCAAGGTGGAGAGGCGGGAAGAACTAGTGTTGGCTGAGCCGTGGAGCATGCCTGTGCTAGAGGAGGCAGACTGGGGTAGCTTGCCTCCTGCTCCTCCTGAATGGTGGTGCTGGTGATGAGCCTGCTCCTGGAGACGCTGCATGGCACCTGGGTCATTGGCCACTGCAGCAGCAGCCTCTGGGCCATACCTGAAGAATGACAGATTCTCTTTAACACGAATAATACATCTAGTTTCATTACCTGATCTCATTTTTGTATACAACATTTTGCACATTATCCTAAAAAGCACAAGTGCAAAATTTTGTTGGACCTACTACTTTTCAAAAGTTAATTAGATTTAATATGTCCTCTCAGTGATGCCATGGGTTGACAGAATCCTTGCTGTTTTAATTAAAGCTCAAAGCTACTATGAAAAATAGCATGGCCCAAAGCCTCAATAAAGAGTGTGGTTTGGGGGAAATTGTTTGTAGTTAGAATAAATAAGGCTTTTCAGGATTTCATATCAAAAGGCAATGCAGCAAAACAGCTAATGAACTGATGCCCTTAGCATAAATTGTTCCAAAGAAATCTATTTTACCCAAGAGACACAGTAGTTGTCATATCTGTTGTGGCTAAACATCTCAGATGCAGTCACTTTCTTTGTAGTGGCTCTTCAACAATTCATTGTTATAAAAAAAGTTTATATTTTGGCTCTTCAGACTTCCACTTCAACCTGGGTATTTTAGGCCAAAACATTCGTTTTCTAACCACAGCTTTGTTGAAATGTAAAGTTTCAGTGAATCTGCTAAATAATAATGTGCAAATGAAATGTATCTGTGGTTGGCAGCAACATAGAATGCCAACATTTTTTTCTGGTGATAAGGTTGTAACAAACATTAAAAACTGTCTAGTACCTCATCTCCAAAATAGTTTTCTTCACACTTATGGCTTTCTGCTTCTCTTCCTGGATGCGTCGCCGTCTGAGACAGTAATAGACCAATCCAAGCACAATGACCATGCCAAACAGACATCCCAAGATGGTCATGATGTAGTGGGTAGTTGTGGATGGATTGGCTCGCTGGTCTCCTGGCCCCACAGCTCGTGTGGTAAAGGACAGGCAGGTGTGGTTGTAGCGCTGAGATTTGCCCGCAGAAGCCACACAGTAAGTGTAGTTCGTGTGTGGTTTTAGTTGGTCCAAAGTGAGTATCTCCCTCTTGTTTTTAAGGGGCTTTATATCCTTAACAAAAGTTTGGTTGTACTGGGAGAGGATGTACATCTTACTGTATGGTCGTGGTATCTGCACAAGTAGAGAAGCGGTGTAGAGGGAGACAGTTTGAAGCTTCATGGAAATCTGATGGTTATAGGTGGGGTCAGCTGTGGACGATATGGTTGGTTGATGGTACAGACCTTGATCTGGGTTGTCCAAACCCATGCCTGAACCATCTTGATCTGGTGTCTGGGAGGTCATCCCTGGAATTAACACACCATCGCGACATATGGATAAAAGAGTGTAACGGGCATTTCTTCCATGTCCAGGCAGCGGGCTCAGAAGTGGATAACCAGTCATTTCCAGAGGGGTTTCACACTGAAGGCGGTCGTAGGTGTGGGTGACATTGTTAAAAGAGTCCAACCAGGTAAGAAAGCTGTAGAGCTCACAGCCACAGTGGAAGGGATTTCCTGCTAGTTCACACACCATCAGCCTGGTGAGGACAGTAAAGGTAGATGGGTCAAGACGGGACAACTTATTGGAAGATAAGTCCAGGCTGCTGAGGCTGGGGCACTCCCAGAAGGCATTGGTTGCAATGACCTCAATAAGGTTGTGTTGCAAGAAGAGGCACTGCATTCGACCCAGACCTCTAAACATGCCCTCAGTCAGGTTAGTCAGCTTGTTGTAACCCAGCTGGAGAACCTGAGACAGAAAGAGAGAGTAGCCCCTTGAAGTTTTTAATAAAACATGACACAACAAATCTAATTGTTAATTATTTGGTGGATGTTTTCCTCCAACAGGATGTGCTTTACAAAGACGGTTGCAAAAAATGGTTTTGTGTAACTTTAAATTGGAAATAACACATTTATAAAAAAAATAAAATAAAAAAAAAAAACATGGTTGTGTTGTTGGATGCATACCTGTAGGTTTGCCTGTCCAGCAAAGGCCCCATCTTCAATGTAGCTGATCTCATTCTTGGTAAGATTGAGGTCAGTAAGGTTCGTGAAGCGGTACATGGAGGTAAAAAGCACAGCCTTAAGTTTGTTCTCATTCAGCCTTAGGTCATGAACCTGTGGAAGACAAGAAAGCAGATGGTTTTGAGATGATGCACTGCACCCTCTGGTAGCAATAGAGGAAGACCTACATCTTTGTCAAAAATAGCTGTCGTGACCATATTGCACTTTAAAACAGACAAGTTTGTTGTCTAATGAGTATTTTCCAGATTTTACATCCGGTCAAAGTTTGTTTAGTTAATCCCAGCCTGTTTGCAAGCAGCTGAGTGTCCCACCTGAGATATCTGGATTTGGTAAATGTTGATACTAGGAGTGGAATGTAGTTGCTTGTTCACATTAAAGGTTCTGTGTTCAATATACAGGCATTATTACACAGCTACAAACAAATATGTGCTATGTGAAGGTTAGTAGAGTAATGGCACCTCTGCAAAGAATGGAGTTACGGTCTTTCTGTTTGTTGTCATTCTAGCTTTTCTGGTCACTGTTACGGTAGACAGTCTGACGCATGTAAGTGCATGTGAGTCTCTGTGTGAGTATCCCACTGGCTTGCTAATGGGCACCGATCTGCACTGTTTGCATGTTCTCCCCGTGTCAGCGTGGGTTTTCTCAAGCTTCCTCCCACAGTCCGGAGACACGCAGGTTAATTGGTGACAGTGCAGCCCTGGGGTTGTTTTTGTACACCACAGGTGATGCACAGTTTTATATAATCAGCCAATCATTGTAAGGTAGTCAGCGACTCCAAAAAAATGTTTTGGTTGATGCATCTCTTCTATGTTACCAACCTAAGCTGTTTAGCAACAACTGACATTAAAAATATCATCACAGCCACATAACAATTATTGCCATTATTGCTGCTATTGTCACCATCTGTGGACAGTTAAATATACCTTTGTAACTGCATTTGATCAAGAAAATTCAACGTTAATTTTTAGAATCTAAAAATGATTAAATCACATAAGGAATACTTATTTTCATAGTTATCACTGTATCACACTAACCATAGCACAATCATAACAATCAAACAGTAACTCACAAGCATTATACTGAGTAAATAAAAGATCATTTGGGGCTTTGCAAAAGCCACTATCACTATTAATGTCATCACCATCATAGCTCAGAATGCATGAAGGCATGCGGTTTAATAGAGGTGGCTGCTGTGGTGGAATTAAAGGCCTACAGATAGATAAGCTCATACTGACCGTGCTGTTGATGTGCTGGGGGATGGTCTCGTATGGAGGCTGGTTCTGACTGCAGATAGCCAGCCAAACGTAGCCTTTATCCCCCTCTATCAGCCAGCAGTCCCCTTTCACCATGCCGGGCAGGTGGAGGAGCAACAGTGCGGGGAGCAGGAGGGAGAGAAACAGGGAGGACAAACGGAGTCTGCTGGCCATGGTTTGGATTAGGAGTGTTTGAGATCGCCTCAGTAGAAAGGAGGAAAAGAAAGGAGCTGAAGGGAGGGAGGCAGCGAGCAGCAGTTTCAAATCAGGAAGGGCTGCAGGTCAGGGGCAAGCAGGCCAAATCTAAGTAGAGAGAAAGGTGAACGGAAGGGCGTCTTCACGGTGATTAGAGCTGAGCTTGCAGCATTGCAGCATGTCCTGTCCCCATTTTAGGTGTTCCACGTCAAAGGGTTTTGGAGACTGTCATCCCAGCAGCTACTCATGGCCCCTGACAACTGTATGCCTTGACAAGACAGATGAGGAAATACTCCCTCCCAGAGAAAGGCAGAAGGCCTATATAACAGAGAGAGAAAAATGGGTAAGGAGGGGGGGAGAGAGGGAGGGGAGGGGAGGAGAGAATATTAACATTAATAGTGATAGTGACAAAATGATTAAGAGTATGCAGAAAATTGTAATACAGTTCACATATCCCCAGATGGTTTTGAATTAATTGAGTTTAGGGTCTCATTTCTAAAAGCACAGTGTAAAAAAAGGTATATGAATCTAATACCCATGCTACCCAATCCCTTCAAGGTAATGCACCACAGTAATAAATCCATTAACTGCCATGATTATTTCATTAAGTCTTAATAAAGCCCAGAGAAATATATTTTGACTTTTCAAATTAAACCAGGGTTTTTATGTTCTGTAATTATTCATGTTCATGAAAATAACAGCCCCATATGAGAATAAATTGCAGCTCTTCCGTTGAGACATTAGCATATGATGCACCAATAAAAATGGAAATTGCAGAGACTATGAAAGCAACATCGCTTTTCTTTGGTTTTGTCATTGTTTACAAGGTTCGCCAGCTTGCAGCTGCGGTTCTATTATTTCAACTTTGAGGTGCATAATGAAACAATAAAAATTTAATAGCTGCAGTTATATAGGGGTGAAAACTGGAAGATGGGCTAAGTGGCAAACAGAGGAGGGCTGTTGTAATTTGCATGTTTTAACAGGATACTCGCTGACATTTAGCTATTTACCTTTCTCAGGGGATTAACCGTGGATTAGGCTCTAATCCAGCATAAAATATTATGTATCTCATCACCACAGCTCCGACTCTTTTAATTTGTTTCCAAAGTTTTGATTCCCTCCCAGGGAAAAGTTATCTAACCACAACATGAATGACAGGGAATTGATAGTAAGAACAACTGAGGAATGGATTCTTTTTAAGTATTCTATCTCAACTCCAAATAAATTCCCCCTCTGTGTTTTTTAGGTTATCTCAGCCAGATGAAGAAAACATAACCTACAAGAAATGAAGCAATGACATGGTGCGACCCAATCTACTGAGGAGTAATGGGAGCCAACTTTGGATGCCGCTGTTAAACTAGCCCATCTCTAATAGCCTGTCCTCCTCCTCCTCTTCCTCCTCGTCCTCTGTCCCGACTTGCAGCTCAGTTAGCCTCCCAGTCACTTCTCATTTCTGCCACACCACACCCCGAGCAGCTCTCAGTCCTCTCTTCAAATTGTTCCATGAAATTGATATTGACAATTCAATTCCTCAACCACAGGCCTTCAATTTGCCTTTAACCCAGGACTGTTGTCATCCTTACGTGCGTGTCAAATAAAACACCCACAAAAAAAGCAATTTACAGCCTTCGCTCAGTGGAACAACAGCTAAAGTAACCCCTCTTCACCTTGATAATTATGAAAGTCATTCATTAATCATTTGTTATGTATTCGGCTTTGAAGCAGATTCATTCCACCAATTGAACTGTGGTGAAGTAGAGCACATGTGTGTGTGAATGTGAGCGTTAGTTCATGGCATGTTGTGATGAAAAGAAGCAAGCAAACTGAATTATTTATCAAACAATGATTTGGACATTGATCATAACGGCCACGCTCACACTGACACACATACTCATTCTCCTTCTTTCATCCCATTTCTGAATTCCTTCTCTTCTCGCGCTTTGAAGACAACTCCAAGTCTAGTGTCACGATGTGGTGATACAATCATCCATGTCCTTGTTTTCAGCGGGGTTTAAGGGAATGTAGCAAAGTCTCTGGCACTTTTTAGCAATTTAAGAAGATTTTGGAAACCACAAAAAATGACTGGGTCTTGCTTGTGATTACCGTTAGGCTGTTTCCCCCTTCGGCAACTCATATTTACAGCATATCTGATACGACATGACTGCTACCCTGACATGGTATTTACTGTGCTCTGCAAACATGAAAGACGAGTCAGTCAAGACTCATTTCAAAGCTAGTTGTTTACTGCCGAGTCCAGTCACAACAGCTACGATCAGCACTGTATTTTTTATTTATAATGCTGTAATGATCCTGACCACACTGTTCCAGTCTGTCTTATCATCTGGGTCAGTCTCCTGTCTCTCTCTCCATCTTGATATTTCTTTTCATCTGTCTGTCGACTTCTTTCTCTTTTCTGTCCCTTTCTTTCCTCTGCCAGCATTGTTTTAAGGCTGCTTATCTCTGCTGCCTTTCAACTAGCAACACAAATGAATATGCTTCATCGCCAAAACACAACCTGACACCTTTTGTGTGCTATCACATTCCCCCCCTTCGCTGCTTTTATCACATTCTTGCCATTGGTTATATTTTGACGAGAAGCCAGAGAAAGAGACAGCCTTATTTTTCCCCTCCCTTTCTTCTCTGAACCCAGCTCTCTTTGTGTTTAATTATTGTCCCTGTTAGCTCAGCTTTAATTAAAGCTTTGCATCTGACAAACAACACTAATGATGTCAGGTCACAGAAACAAATGGAAAGTTCCCAAAGTACCGGGCTCCTTCCTCTCAGAGGCTGAGGGCCCCTGAGAGGAACAAGTCTGTTCTCCGTGTGCTTTGTCCTCATTGGATAATCACAGGATAAAGTAGGATTTTATAGATCTCAGCGAGATGTTGAATGTAATCATCTGCAGTGTTTCATGACTTAATGTCCTTTTCATGCTCTATCAATAGTTGGTACAACAGGGATTCAGGGTGATGAAAGCTTTTACATGAAAACTCTGTATATTATCAATTGATAATAGCCTCTGTGGTGGGAAAGACATGTCTACTTGCACAAAAACTACAATATTATCTTTTTAAAAAAAATTCAAAACACCTCACAGGCACTGTTTGATTGACATGCAAGTTTTTTAAAAGTCATTCTCTGCAAAAGAAATAGCTCCAATGAATAGTTAGCATCAAACTTTCTTTTTCTTTTTCAAAAAAAAAAAAAAGGAGCCTAAAACATCAAACTGCACAGTCAAAATTTCCATTAAACTGATAACACAGATTGACACTATATGCTAATTAGCAAAAAAAAAAAAAAGTGTAGTTAAGGCTGATGGGAATGTCATTTGTTTGTAGTCATAAATCAACTGGACAAACTGAAATTTTGACCAGACATTGACGCGAAATAAAAGGTTAAGTGAACACCAAAGTAATTACAGTACTGGGGCAGGGTCTGAAATTAGCACCCACATGCATAAATTGTTGACAGTGGCCTGTTAAATCATCAGGCCTTTTACCACTTTGGTGGACAGAAAAAAAGGCACAACAGAAAGGCTGCCATATGAAAGCAACACTTGGCTGTAGAGCCGCATTTGTTTTGATTGACAGTCAACGTTCACCAAATCCCCATGAGTAACCATGAATTAAAAAATGTGTACACACACTATTATTTACACACCCACTTGTTATGGGTGTGAGTGGAAGTGTGTGCCAGTTGAGTTGGAGAAAGAGAGTGACTGTGATGGTGGATGCGCTCAGATGAGACAGGTGTTAGCCATCAGAGAAGAGAAATTAGCAGTTTAGTTGTCAAATGATAGAAAATGTATGGTGTAGATTTCAGTTTGTCCATAAATAATTACTGCAGCTCCTCAAGACACATGTTACGTTCCTGTGTCTTGCTTTCCAACGTAGTAGGTGCAATCACGTCAGTGCATGCATGTGTACAGTATACCCTCCCACCAAGGAAAAGAGGGCTCCCCCTACATGTATTGTCTGTTTTCAAAATGCACTTCCATTTGTACAGGAAATGTACTGTTTGCAAATAGTCTCTTTCAAAATAAATGCACTACATCTACAACACCGCAAACTGACTTTTTTTTCCCTTCAATAACATGTGGTTACATTTAGCTAACACACACTTGTGGTCGGGTTTTGGCCACCAAAGCACATGGTTGGGTTTAGGAGAAAAAGAATAGGGTTTGGCTTTACAATCTTACAGGACGTGAACACAGGCCTTCCAGGTGAAAGTCAGTGGTTGTTGGACCCATCCTCCACCCCTCCCACCCGGTCCGTTCCCATAACTACGTTGTTGTCCCAGCCGCGTTTCCCCCTGACACCACCATGCACTGCTTAACAATAACAGCCAATGGCCACATATTATGCCAATATAAAAGGACCTCTTTTTTTGTTGGTAAATGATGCCGGAAATCACTGACTAAGTGCCGGACTTTCATTTAAAACCACAACTGTCAGCCTTATGGCACTAGAGGAAAAGTCAGAGGAGCCATTAGGATACATCTTCTGGAACCAAGAATGTCTAAAAAAAAAATCAGTCCATCATGTTGATGAAAACTCTGACCTGGTGGTGTTACTTAAGTAAAAGTGAGGGAATTACCAAAGTCACTGGAATATTAGATGCATTGGCATGAATTTTGGTTGACTGGTTCTACATTAAATGGCTGCACTGGTTCCAGTATGTACCCTTTTTGAGTGTCTCCACATGTCATGTGATTTCAACCACCAACTTTCAAGATACAAGACATATGTTTCCCTAAAGCAAGAATGGTCGAGAGTCACAATTCTTTCCCAAATAATTAAAGAATCTCTCACGTTTTGCATTTAACATTCAAATAATTGGATGCTCCATTTTCAGCCCAAGGGTGAATGATTTCAGCTACGAAGCATTCTTGTGTAGTGCAGAGACATAAAACCCTGGCACACAGTGACTGACTGTCATCTGTATTCTGACGTGCCAGCCATCATAGAGATATACAGTTTGACTTGATCATTTGCCTCCTCATTGCCTCCTTCCTTTTCTTATCCATATTAACTGAACTCTATCCACCCGTTCCATTCATGACACAGCTATTGTGGGCCTGATTGACAGCACAATCTAACAGAAAATAGGAATGACTCCATTAAGTTTCCTGAGGGAGTTTAAGATGAAGTGAAAGCTGAAAAATGCACAAAAGTTACTAAATAGACTTCAAATTTCAATTATAAAGAGGAATTGCTTTCTGTACTGTTAGTGTGAGGGAAATGTGGGGACAGAAGTCTGACCATTTAACCATGACTGTGTAGTGGTGGTTTAAGGGTTAAGGTTACAATTGGGCTTTGATTAAAGTCAGGGTAGAGGTTGCTGGAATGGAAGCTTTGCCCAGAGTCTGAGCTGTAAGAGTTGAGGAGAGGACAATAACAAGGAAGACAAGAGTAGCACGGCTACCCTTGAGACCAGGTCATGAACCTTTCTACTGAGTAAGAAAGAAAGAAACACAGACAGATAGACAGCAGGCAGAAAACGGAGACAGTAGAGGGAAATGCTTAAAAACATGACACCAAACAGATTTTTCCAAAGCTTGTCTGTGAACCAGTCAAGCGGTTGGCCAGTGATTCAGAAATCCAACAGACCATCCACAAAATCCGTCATCAGTCAACCAGCCAGTTAGACAGACAGACAGCCCAAAGATCAGCTGGCCTTCCAGCCAGTTTGTTGGCCAGTCAATCAATCCAGTCTGTCACTCAGCAGACCCAACAGACAGCCAATGAAATGTGACTTGTTCAGTCATTTTCAGTCACTTGACCCTAAAACACATTGAGTTATATATTTTGCTGGAGAGGTGAGATTCTATGCTTTCTAATGATATCAGTATTCTTTTTGTACTGCAAACCTTGTACAAAATGTGTCACATTACATACTGACTGTCACTGAGCCATGATTTTGTGAAAGACCTTCAAAGCTTGCAGTGTGGTGGCCGCAATGATGCATGACAGCCCATTGGCCTTCCACACTGGAAGCACATCCCGTGCTCCAGGGGTTATTCTGGTTTGAAAAACACAAAGAAAAGCTTGGAGACACCTTTATTTCTTAACCAGCAAGATAACAAAAACAAATATATCCAACAACACAGCATAGGAAGACAAGAAAATATTGTTTATGTTGGAAGAATTAAGGTCTGTTTGATGAACGAAGACGTAAGCGCACGGTCAGCAATGACAATATTAACAACCTGGATTAATTTCAGAAAAACCTCTTTCCTTTTGATCAGTGGATCCATATGGACTGAGGGAATACAAATAATTAAGATGTATTGCTATATAGGTAGAGACTTGCCACTTTTTTTTATATCTCGCGTGTACCATACTGGTAAATCTGAGTGCATCATACTTTGGTGATGATGGTCTCCGTAAAATTAACTGAACGGTGGAGAATAAAACAGAGCTATCAATGTGTAGAGTTTCTATATACTGACCTAAGTTTAAACATTCAGTGTTAGTTTGATACACCCAGCTAAGCCACTTAGAACACTAGCTCAAGCAGATTGCATGTGAGAACCTGGTGGGGTTTTTCGGAGGTAATAATATTCTGAAAGCCAAGTTTTTATTTATTTCAAATCAGATGAAAATCTACTGTTCCAGGACTTGCCTTATTACTATAATGTTAAGCCTTTCATTTGTAATTTCAGGGAGACACAGAGGGAGGGAGAGTGGCTCTGAGTAGGACCAGAGTGCAGATGACAAACGTTAACTGATTGCTCATCATCATACCTTCACAAGCTTCAAAACTGTATTCATCATCTAAATCTGGCAATAAGAGTTTCCTATTGTTAAAGTCAAGCCATTATCTATTCAAAATAACATTAAAAAAAAATGTTCAAAAACTGAGATGTTGACATAAATCCACGTTAATCGTCAAATAAGTTGTTGCAACATCTGACTGAGGCGGAACGGTGGGGCAGTGGTTAGCATTGTTGCCCCACAGCAAGGAGGCTCCTGGTTTGAACCCAGTGGGGGTTTGAATCCCGGGGTGGGAAACCTTTTGTGTGGAGTTTGCTTGTTCTCCCCTCGGCAGTGTGGGTTTTCTCTGGGTACTCTGGCTTCCTCCCACAGTCCAAAGACATGTATGATAGTCTGGCAACTTGTCCAGGATGTACCCTGCCTCTTGCCCAATGTCAGCTGGGATAGGTTCCAGTGACCCCTACCAGGATAAGCAGCTACAGTAAATGAATAAATGAATGAACATCTGACTGATCTTGAAAGAGAACGCCATAAATACCCAGCCACTCAGACAGACAGTAGGTCAATACATGGATCAGTCAACCATCCCGTCAGCCGGCTATGTCCAGTCAGGTACTAGTGTGGGAAACACCATGGACACAGTGCTGAGAATTATGTCTAATAGCACTATCTTTGTATCCCAGCCTGCCAACAAGCCAGTCTGCCTGCTTTACCTTCAAAGCTGCTGCACTGTTCCTTCAAATCCATTTTTCTTGCTCCTATCTCCTCTCTCTTTTCCTTTCAAGCCTTCAAGAAACTGCAACACCAGTCCTTCAAATTATGTGTAACAGTACAGTATAGTATCTCTCTTTTCATGTTTCATTCTGATTTTCTCTAGTTAATATCTTTTATGTCTCCTGGTAGTCTTCATGCTTACATTATTTTTGTGTGACTTAATGTTTGTTTTCCGGCTTTCTTGCTTGCCCAAGTTTGCACTTTCAGCCATCTCTTTACTCCCGTTGCAGTTACATCAGTGGCTGGTTATTAGTCATTGCTTGCGAATGGTGCATGGAAATACTGTTAATGCCATTTAGAATTAATGACAGTTACAGTGAAAATAAAAAAAAAACAAAACAGTAGGTGTATTACGCACAAATATTGCAGGTTATTTTTAAAGGAGTACATCATCTAACAATACTCCCAAATAAAAGGTTATGAATCTTTTAACCACATTGTCTCTTTGGTCATTAAAACAAGTCTAAAAATTAAATAACAGACTGATGTTTACAAGAGATACAAGAGCAAATTTAATCAGTGTTATTCCTGCTTGTCTTTCATTTCCTTTCTCCCCAGCCCGGTCTCTCCTCCATCGCAGCTCAACTTTTCCTGTCTCTCTTACTCTAGTTCTCTCCTGTATATTGAATTCTCTCCAGTTTTGTTTAAAGTGTACGCAACATCTGTTGCTGTCTACCAGACAAACTCCCACGGGGAGAGCAGACCAGAAAGGAAGTTTTCAGCTGCTGAGTGCTTTCAGCTACTCGTTGTGTTTCTGTGGGACCTGGGTGGTTTTTACCAATATAAGCTGTTAGACAAGTGGAGCATCATGGGACAGCACGGCATACGAGACGGGAGAAGTTTTAGGTTCAGCTGCATCAACAACCAGGCATGTCACTGTTGAACATGATGCTACCAACGGGAAGGAATCAGTTGAACAATGTTTTCCATTTTTTACCCTCATCCCTCGACACAGTCACATAAAGCCCCGTCTAGTTTTGCAATTCAGTGCATGACTACATGTCTGCCTGATTTAGTGGACGGGACAGTCTTTTGGGGTCAGTCCATCCAAATCAGCAAGCAAGAACACACCTTTTGAACACCATATAGCTTGGGTTTCTGTCGCCTATTATATCTGTCACCACCACCACAATGCTACCTCTACTTCTACTACCTCTACAACAATCTAGAAATTGTAGACAAGTAAAAACACACTAAAGGCACAAGGTAGCAAAGGATATAAAATCAAATCAAAAGCCGATCATGGAGGTTAATGGACTTTAAAATGAGGTTCTCAAAATACCAAACATATCAAATTAAAAAAGAAACAAAACTGAACAGCAAAAAAATTAATAGAAACATTACTCTAGATGATCTACAAATCCCACTGCAGAATATTTCCACTGGAACTAGTTACTGCTGAAAAAAAATGGTCCCAATGAACTGATGCTTTAAGTCCTTGGATGGACTATTAAACATCACCAATTTTGCAATGATGTCCAATTTACTTAAATGACTTACCCACTCAAACTTAACCTGCTTCATTTACACCTACTCCAGTCTGCGATTTCCTAAATTTTCTAGTACAACTTTCAGCAGCCCCCAGAGTCAGGCATGAATGTTCAGCACAGCAAGTGATGCACATGCGAGGGTGAAGAGCTGAGAGAGCAGGGGGCCACGGATAGCCTGGTACAATTTCTGCCTCTCCACTGGCCCTACCTGGTTAAAAAAACAAAAAACAAAATGGAGGGATGACACTACTGTCTCCAAGAGGCTGTGGTGCGCTCATTTCATTAGCAAAGGTATGGTACCTTGTAAAACTAGACAACCTAATGTATCCATTGGTACTAACCACATCAGGCTAACTTGTCTGGAAGGGAGCTCAATGATGCTCTGTGGTGAAGCTAAATTTTGGTGAAGGAAAAACTGGAATTGCAGTTTTCATAGGGGTCTCTTGAACACTCACCTCAAAATATGTGAATAAAAATCAGTTTTATATGTACCCACAAGTCTCCCATAAACTGGAGATGGCTTGTTCCCAATACATGTTTTGTTCATCACAATCAATGTATTCTTTCAAATTAAAGCGTATTAAAGTGTATTCGACAACTAGCTTTACTAAAGAATGAACCACCTAACACATGTAGAAACACATTAAAACAAGACTGCTGTGTAACTCAAAATGTTAACTGTGCCGTTATTAGTCTATGTGCATCAGATGATTAGTAATATTACCTTCAAAATAAGAAACTAATGTATATTAGTGTGCTATTCCTTAATGCCTTAATTGGCATAGTTTCAACCAGCCTCTACACTTTAACGTACTTTCTGTTTTGGTGTGCAACTCAAACATTTTTAGCGGCAATCCCTTTGAAAATTGCAGGGGGGGGCCACTGTTCATGAGAGTAAAGAAACCAGATCTGAGCTCTTGAGGCAAAGCCCTAACCAGGCTGTGTTTCTCTGGCAGCTTGTTCACTCTTAATCTGAAATAAGGATGTTGTTTGGACTTGTTAGATTACCATGGCCCCAGTGAGACTCTGATGTTCCTGCTGTGCCTCTGGATGAGGCTCAGCCATGCTTAGTTGTGTTCTTATAAACTCAACCCAGGGGCGAGCCCAAGGCTATTCTCCTCAGTAACTTGTAAGTGACTGTATGAGTGAGAGAGCATACTGCAGGCAGGGCCTGATTCATCCTTCTGTACAAAGTGTGTGTTTTCTTTAGACAATGATGGTGAATATGTTTTTGGAAAGGCATAACTTGGCCGTTCTTTACAGTTTCAGAGGGCTGCTTAAGCATTAGCATAAGATTAAAGGTTTTTTGGTTTAAGGGGGAAAGATTGCAAGCTATGATTGGTCAGTGTATGAATGGCTTACAGAACAGGTCACAAGGCACAGGCCCAGGGGTCCCAAAGTGTCAGGCCCCCTGACCCTGACAAAATGTCACTTAAATTAACACGTACTGACTAGATAGAGTCTCAAAATGGCCACAAAGAGATCTGCAAAGAGAAACAAAATGACTACATAAATGGTAAAAACAAAGACAATGACTACAAAGTGAAACAAAACAACCAAAAACGACAAAACAATAACTCAAAGAGACCCAAACAGCCACAAAAAGACCTCATAGAGACACAAAACCACGAAAACCAAACCAAAACCAAGATGTGCCCTGCCATGTCGCTTGGCCAAGTCACAGCTCCAATAATCTGACACACTGTGAGTCTGCTACAATAAAGTCTGATACTGACATATGTTGTCAGACATTTTTCTTTGGAGAAATTGTTTGTATTGGTCACACAAATTAAACAGCAGTTTGTCTTTTCAGAAACAATGTCCCGGTTTCCCAAAGTAATCCTTCGCCTTCACTCTGAGCAGTTTACATTGGAACTAACTGGAGGTCTGTCTTTTGTTTTCTATACAACATTACATTAAATCATAATGTACACATTTATAAGTAACACAACAGCCTTCATTGTAGTGGCGTTCTGTGCTCGTACATAAGGTGTGTGCCCTCGTGCATGTGCGTGTACACGTCTGCTATACCTCTGTGTCTTAATTACTTTTAAAACCCATACAGAAGCTCTCCCCTCCAGCTCTACTCAGCAGGTATGTTGAAGTAACAGCGCTCTATGGGAGCAGCACTTCCTTGCCCGGGAGGGAGGCAGCAAGAAGAGGAAATAGTCTGAGGATAAGAAAATGAGAGACGGAGACAGAAAGAGGATGGCAAACGACGAAGGTGGAACAGAAGTGGGACTGTAGCATGAATTAATTCATCAGTTTTAATTCCACCTCTAAGTCACTCCAACAGGTTAACCCAACTGGGGTTTGAATCTCTTTTTCAAGGTTGACCTTTAGATGGAAATGAGGATAAGGGGGAAGAAGATGATTAAGGGATGGCAGCAAAGTTTTTATGCTTTACTTTATCAGGCAAGTTGAAAGAAACACATTCACCTGCAAACCCTGGACTGAATCCCCTTCAATACAGGGAGGAAAGGATGAGGACACTTCTTAGGAAGTACAACACTCTTAAGATAAATAACTAATCCATTATGAATTGCTACTTTAGTTTTTTTGCAGTGGTACCAGAAGGAGGAAATGGTTGCACATATGCGCACATTCTCACATGGAAGCTCTCCAGTGTAAGTGCCATCCTCTTCTTTGCTGGCAACTGGAGCAGCTCAGGGCCCAGTGCCTGGCTCAGAAGTGGCTTATTTATGGGTATAATGAAATGCTGCACAGTTTGCTGTTGAAATATGCTGAAAACCGACATGTTTACTTGATGACTGCCAGTTTAAAGGGTCAGTTCATCCAAATGACAAAAAACAGGTCAGTTCATCCAAGTGACATGAAACTGTGTGCCACTTACCCCCAGAGCTATCCAAGAGACTGTCCTCAACAGAAAGTCCTTAAATAAGTTGTTTTAAAGAGCAACTAAACCAAAGAATTTTGGCTACATGCCTTTTGCCTGGCAATAAAAAAACAATGTCTATCGAATGTGGGAAAAAAGTAAACACACAAACCAACATAGCAATTAGCTAGGTTTGCCCTGAGCAATGACTCAAGAAGCACAGACACTTTTTCGACAGACATGTCACATGAGGAAGAAGACTTCTCGTCTCCGGAGTCTTCTGTCAGCCAACACCAAGGCGGTCCAAAGTTCTATCGTTGGTACAGACAGCTGGTGCTGTGACAGATGGGGCTGAACAGCAACACATTCTCACTCCAACCTCGTCACATATCTACGCTTGGTCATGGACTTTCACCGTTGACATATGACGTGCAAGGTACCCTGAGTGTGTTTGTTATTGACATTCTGGAACGCTGTTTCAAATTCAGCCTGTTACATGCATGGTGTGTTTTCAAAATACACTTTGGTTTTCACAGGAAATGTACAGTTTGCATTCAGTCTCTTTCAAAATAAATGTGCTACGTCAGGACAACACCATGAATTGGCCTTTTTTTTTTTCTTCAATAACAAACGTTACGTTTAGCGAACACACACACGGTTTAGGTTTAGGCAACAAAATCATGTGGTTGGGTTTAGAAAAGAAAACGGTCTGCCTTCAGTGGTTGTTGGACTCATACACTAGTGATGTCCAAATGAAGCTTCATGAACCACCAGTTGTACTTGCTGAACCCAATAGATAGTGCTCTTGGTGTAATGAAAAAGGCTCAAGGGATGGCAATGCAGTTTGGTTTAAACCCTTTGTCGAACAAAGAGTGCAAGAGTGGACCCAAGAAATGAAATAAATGGTTCATGAAGCTTTATTTGGCCATTGCTAGTTGAAACCAAACTGCATTACCATCCCTTTAGCTTTTTTTCATTACACCAAGAGCACCATCTAATGGGTT
>JAPZEB010000020.1:15685762-15696057 GCA_029783705.1 Chaetodon striatus | reverse complement strand
ATTCAAGCCGCTGATTTTATTGAAGGCATTTGACAACAATATCAGTATCATTGCATTGTACTGTATATATGAGAAGATAACAACATCAGCAACCAAAATTACAGGTTTCCCTGACATTAGCATGTAGCTACATGTAGCAGTGTAGGGTACATAATGTAAACACTCGCAGAAGTGTGCCTGGACGACACATTCTCACTCCCGATACGCCAAATACCAATGCTTGGTCACTGGCCCTACGCATCAAAATATGACCCTTGATGTACTCCTCCAGCATCAGTTTTGAATACCTTGGGACGGCATGTCAATTTATGCTTGTTACATGCATTTTGTCTTTTCAAAATAAATTTCTGTTTTCACAGGATATGTACGGGTCCTGCTTGTTAACAGCCTCTTCAAAATAAACTTAGAAAGTATGTAATTTTTTTTGTTTGTTTGTTTAATATAGGAAACAAACAGCATTCTCACGGGTATAAGTCCAGAGTTTGGCGGACCCAATCACCTCCACTCCTGCCCACCCAACGTGGACTTTCCACGCTATTTATACTACGGCAGTTGCTTAGAGCGTCAAAAAATGCTGCCACCTGGTGCATTTTATACCACAGCTAAAGAGTGACACTGAGGGCCACTGGCCAAGTGTCAGCATTTGATGAGTTGGGAGTGAAACCAGGTCGGCCTAAACCAAATATATTACAGCTTTGGAACCAGAGTATTCAGAACTTTTTTTTTGCAAAGTTCAAGATAAACATCCAACATTGTAACATATGTGACAGATAATACGTTTAGGGAGCTTCAATGGGACATATTATGCTCCTCCTTAGCCAGACTTCAATTACAAATATGGCAGATCAGAAAAAGCCATTATTACTAAATTACAGTGATACAAGTAATAAAAAAAAATGTTTTCACCATTAAGGATCTTTTGAAATAGCCATGCAGTTAGATTTACTTGAAAACCTATTTTCTATTTTTTTTCTAAAAGCACCATTTAAAGGAAAGACAAGAAAATATATCTATAAGACTGTCTATGAGGGTTCCTCTGTTGTCAACTCACTATGCACTGTGTAAGTACAGTATCCTGGCAATTGTACACAAGCATCAACCTGTCAGCAAAATCATCACTTTGACAGCAAACAAGGAGCTTGCAGAGCAGAACTGAGTGTTCCCTACAAACTGTCACAAATCAAGTCGTCCAGGGACAGAGCAATCGAAGTGACGGTGTTGGTCTGTCGCACAGCCGTAGGTAACAATCGAAATCATCAGGAAAAAGTGGGCGCATACAATCAAATCAGGGAGTACATGCACGGCTAGATACACACTTTAACGCCTTCGTACGCAAGCAGAGTGCATAGAAAACAGAGACACTGGCACGTGTAGATATAGTGGGAGACACGGATACACACAGAGACATGATGGGGTGCAGGTTGAGAATCATCAGTCACTGTAATTGCATTTAAACAGACTGAGGTGTTTTGTCTTGTCCTGCTAAATGTGTGGCAGCGACAAACGCAAACACATCATTCTTCACAAGACTGCATTTGTGTGAGATAAATTACGAGGGGAGGAAGAGGCTTTATAGAGAGGAAGTGGAAGTTTCAGGTGTGTGATTCTTAAGCTTTATTGTATTATCTCTCTCATACCTGAAATTTTGATTGCCTGGAAATTTTACTGGATGTCTGAAAAATAAGTTTTTCAACTAAATGAGAGTTTTCTTATTTGGTTCTTGGTTTCCATCTGCTGTACAAACACAGAAATATCTTAGTGTCATCTTTAATTCTGCTGTAAAATTTGACAAAAGCCAGTAAGAAGTAACTCTTCCTATCTCGCGTCTGTTGCAAAATTAAAATCTTCTGTCATTTAGGGATCTGGTGAGTGTTTTACATGCATCTCTCCCTGTCTTGAATTTTGTAGCTCTCTTCATTCAGTTGTGTCTCCTGGCAGCTCCACCACAAGACTGGCATCACAAGAGTCCTCACTGGTGCCAACAAAAGAGCCGCCAGAGTCTTTCCTGTACTGGCCTCTGTTACCTGGCACTGCACAGAAGCCCAGACAGCCCTCACTAAGGTGGCTGAAGTATGACCGGACTGCTAGTTGGACATAGTGCAAGGGTTAATCAAAATATGCTGAAGTGAATGCTAATGTGCTGAATGTCATTTTTTTGTTATTAAATGCAATCTGTGCACTGTGCGTTTGTATTAATTTTGACTTGAAAATATATACATATAAATATACACATATGGTGTGTCTTCCTTAAGCTCGAGTCCTCTGCCAGAGGCCTGGGAGTTTGAAGGTTCTGTGCAGTATCATAGCTGTTCCTTTGACTGTACTCCTCTGGACAGAGACCACAGATGTCATACCTGGAATCTGCTGGAGCCACTCTCCCAGTTTGCAGGTCACAGCCCCCAGTGCTTCAATTACCACTGGCACCTAGCAGTTGCCATTTGTGTATGCTGGAACACAGGGCTAGGAGTTCTTTTGTATATCCCAAAATCTCTGCATGTATCCCCTCTCACTGGGGTTACTTGTATAGTAGCATTCCAACAGGTCCATATTATCTGCTCTGGTTTCTCAACACCTGAAGCAGACCTTGTTCACCTGTTCACTGGTTATGTTGCCCCGCGCTGACCAGGAATCGAACCCCCAATCTTCTATGCCAAAGGCAGTGGCCACTGAGCCACAACTCACCATTGCTGTTGTGCATATCTACACAGGAAAAAACAGGAGTCCCTTTTTTAAACCTAACATGACATTGCAGCAGGGCTAACACACCCAGATAACGAGAGTGGGAGTTCAACAACTCCTGCATGTGCACAGTCAATCGGATCCAAACTGGCCTCAGTGCTCTGGACATGCTCCACAGTTTCCGGCCCTGGTTTTGACCCTGAGTTTGAAAGCATTAACAGAAGAAGTTGGTAACAACATGGCAATATCTATGTCCAGACCAACGCTTTTATGGTTGGATGAAATGTACAGAGCTCTAAAGTTGTCCACCATGGTACCAGTTTGCCACTCGCTAACCGCAACTAACTTGTTTGTCGATTGTTTGGTCCGTGATGTAATGGGTCAACCAGAAAAAGGTCCATTACTAACAAGGTGACAAGGAGCATATTGCCCAGCTATCAGAGATACTTTGGTCAATAAATTGATTCCCCTCCTGTCGTTGTACACTGGGACAAGGACGGTAGTCTAGTTCAATGACTTGAACACAGGGCAGCCAATATGATGCACAGTTGTTTGACCTGTTCATCACCCTGACCTTTCTCCCTTCGTCAATTCTGTCACTTCTCAAACTACATGATCTGACTTTCTCCTTCGTTCGCATCAAATGATGGACAGCCTGCAGTGAAACAGCCTCCTGGCTCACTGTTGCATGGATTATATACAAATTATGGTGCATTGCTTTCCCACAATTTCAAATAGTCAAAGCGGTCTTGGTTGGCATTTCCACTGTTACAACAATCACCACCTCTGGTTTGTTTGAAATAAACTCTGAAATCACAGAGGTAGATGTGAAAATATGCTGTATCTACTACCGTTTTTCCCTGCATTCTCTCTGCCTCTCAACTGCCCGCTGAGCAGCAGCTCGTACTCATCCTTTGGCGGCAGCTACAGTACATTGTGTTATCAATAAACATGCAATCAATGGCAACAAAAAAAACAGGGAAACGTGGTCAAATTTTAAAAGTAACAGATTGCTTATTTGAAGACGTAACTAGCTGATAAAACACATACATTTTGCAAATAAAGTTGTTATTTGTCACAACAAAGAAATAATCTGAATATTCTAACATGTTGCTTTGTAACACATTAACCCCAACAGAGGATGCAGCAGGCTGCATTACTGGTATTTTCATGTCATGATTATGCAGCTTTAGCATGAAGAGAAGGAAGACAAAATGTGAGAGGAATGATGGCGTGTCTACATGCATTTGCGTGTGGAACAAAGCAAAAGGACAGAAAGAGATAAGCATACACAGATGAAGAGAGACAAATAGTGAGGAAGCATGTCAGCTGAGAACTGGTGAAGCAGAAACTCAACACGACCTCAACAAATGAAAATAAAAAGACCAGCAGCGAAATCAGCCTGAGAGAGAACAGAGTGTGTCAGGCAGAAGCTGTGTTGTGAGCTCTGGTGTTTCTAGGACTGTTTTTATTGGTATATTGAGGACATTGGCAGCTCCTACTTAGAAAGTTTTTTGACAGATTCCCATCTGCAACAGCACAAACAGAATTATGGATGCTGGACTGTCTCTTCACAGTAAGTGGAATTCTGATTGAAGCAATCCAACAGCATTTAAATTGAAATATTCGCATGTGGGGTTTATCTCACTGTCAAATGTGCATCAGGTGTTTGAAGGTGACTGTCTTACCAGCATACAAACACTTATCAAAGCTCTGATCTCCTTTGAAATGAATATTTTAGTTTCCTATTCAGAGATGGACCATTTTTCAAGTGTGCAGTGATGGTTTTTGGCAGACTTTCTCCCTCACAAAAACTAATTGAAAAGCTTGTTTCTTGTGTCCTTCTCTTTGGTGTGGTATGAAAAGAAATCAGGCCATGGTCTTTGTTGCATTTGAGGTCTTCCAGATGAAAGTTTTTAAATGCTGTGTGTATTTTGTTTCGTTTTATTTAGAACATGGACCAGAGAAATGTCCTTGCACTTAAAAAAGAATATTATCAACAAAAGGAAAGGAGGTGGATTGTCAGACAGTAGCCTCTTTTAAAATGCCTCTTCAAGATGGGAATTTCATTCCGTTAAGCTGCCTCACTATTCTGTATCACAGGTACGACTGCAGAATGGGGGGACAGAGTTGTCTCGCTTTTTAGCTGGCAGCTAAGGTATTAACAGCAGTGAAACAATGTCTGTAAAAATGAGACAGCCAGCAGGATGGGACCATGGGCGACACAGGTGTGACGTTTTAATGTTGTGTGTTCAACCCACTGCAGGAGATTTTAAAAGTAGCTGATAACAGCGATATTTGACAAGTCGGGAATGAGAACGGGCTGGATATGGCATTATCGTGCCTCTCATTTCATTGAAATGTCATAAAAAAGCACCCCTCACCCAGATGGTCACATCCATAATACAAAGCAACATGATGAAATCTTGTTGGACATGGCACGTGTTACACCGTGTTTACATGCGTCTGTTTGTCTGCTCATTACCATTGAAAGAACATCCATCAGTGTCTGGGTTGACCTGTTTGACCTTTATAAAAATTGTATGTCCCACTGATTAAAACAGGGAGAATGTCTGCTGTGCAAATCACTGGTTTAAATACCAGATGCACCGGGTGTCTATTAAACTGAACACATTTCAATGATTTCTTGTCTCCGTTGCTAAGCCCTTGTTGTACCAATCTGCCTTGATGATCCCTTCAGACCCAGTGCACACAAATCCTATGACTTCTCTTAATTATTTTGTTGTAACTTGAAGCACCACTCTAATGAATCCGGGTGCACTCGTATCTTGCAAGCTCAACAAACAATTTGTTCCATTCTTTTGTGCTAATGGCAGTTTTGTTTAACATCAGAAAATAGAGGTCCAATGAACTAGGGATGTTGCAGGGATTTAGATGCATGCTGCAAAAGGATAGGAGTGCCCAGAAGGTTCAGTGAATAATGTGAAAGTGGACAAGCTTTGATTTAGATATTCATAACCTGAAGGTTGTAGGAGAGTGTGTATCCATTGTTGGGATGTGATGTGCATAGAAAACTGAATTAAGCACCACTGCACTGCTCAAGTCAAGGCCCCAGTGTGATGATATGACATAGGTCACATTTGACTAGAGGCTGTGCTTATTGACAGGTCAGAGAAAGAGAATCCTCATGCTCTGCTATTTTAGCGATTGCAGACCTTTACAACATAATGTGTTCTTTATCCCATGCCAGTGTAGCGGCTTTGAACTGAAGTTAATTTAACTGGGAAAGTGACTGCAGGAGAGAATGGCAGAGAGAGAGAGACAGACAAGCATGGCATGTTCAGGTTTCAGAAAGCCTAATTTAAACTTGTAAAGCTAACTGGAAATGACTTTGAGACCGGTTTGGAAGCCAAAATAATTAAAAGCTGCTGGCAAAACGACACTGTGTGTGTTTGAACATTGCCAATGAAAGTGATGAAACAAAAGATGAGCAGCAAAAAATGAAAGAAAAGAGGAAATGTAATAGTAGGGAAATTTAGTGGTAAGAGAAATATAGTCAAACTTTTTTTAATGGAGCAGATTTGATCCATATCATACTACTCCACTGTTTAATCTACTCACTATCTATGATCGCACAGACATCTGTCAATGCATAATGAAACATGAGACCTTCAGCCACTGGGAGGTATTTGAATGCTGTAAAGATTACATTAAAATATTGCTAATTAATTAACATTTTTTAAGACTAAGAGTTTGCCAATATGCTAGTGGCTCTGTAAGGGGCTGTACACATGCTGCGTCTTTGACCGCCTATAAAACGCAAGGTTGGACACTGGGTGCTACTCTTGTGTCTCTTCTGTGCAAGCTTTCAGTAATCTGGTGGCAGGTTGCATCTGAAATTGCTAAGTAACTTTAACAAGCACCGTATCAGAGCCTATTAACCTGAAATCCTGAGTGCAGAGCTGATCTTCTTCCAGGCCTAGAAGAGATATAAAGCTCTGGCAGCTCTGCACTAAAATGACCAAATTCTTCTCCATGTTTATCACAGACCTGTCGGCTGTGACTGGCTGGTCCACATGACATGCAGTTAAACTCATGTTTATCTCAGGGCACAGCAATGGCGCGGCGCGTCAGCATCACTTTGGCGTTTGAGTGCGCCTGCTGCGCATCTACATTAAAAACTATGAATTTGAGGATGCAAAAAAACGTAGAGTATGTATGGCCCCTAAGCTACGAGCTGAATGCTAATATGCTCACAGTGACGATGCTTACCTGCTGATGTTCAGCATGTTTATGTGACCATCATCCAAGTTTAGCATGTCAGATTACTAATATGTACTAATTAGCGCGACACAAAGTGCGGCTGAGACTGGTGGTATTGTCAGTTTTATGGGTGTTTTATATTCATTCATTTTCTGTAACCACTTATCCTGTTGGGGGTCGCTGACATTTGGAGAGAGGTGGGGTACACCCTGGACAGGTCATCAGACTATCACAGGGCTGACACGTAGAGACAGACAACCATTCTTGCTCACATTCACACCTACGGACAATTTAGAGTCACCGATTAACCTGCATGTCTTTGGACTGTGGGAGGAAGCCGGAGTATCTGGGTACCAAGGTATTTTGTCATGAATCGGGGTATTAAACAAATTTTGAGCTGATGATGATGCTACATTGTCCTGAGGGTGATATAAATGTCTGTTTCAAATGTGTCTGTTCCAAATTTGTTGGTAGTCCATCCAATAGTTGTTGGGACATTTCCATTAAAACCACAAATCAACCTTGTGGTGGCACCAGAGGAAGTTTGGCAATCAATAACATCATGATACATCCCAAAATTATTGCAATGGATCCTCTCTGAATGTTTGTAACAAAATATCATAATACAATTTTTAAATCTATGTGCTTAAGAATCAAGAAAACTCCCAAAAACCAAGAGGAATCTTATGAGGGATAATGTGCAAAATATGTTCCCTGTTCCCTCCATTATAAGCTATATGCATATGCAGTATAGTTTTATATCATTAATGTACACCAGGTAGCTAGCAAGTACATTTGTCCGTCATCAAACTTTTCACAGACCTGTTGACCCAATCTGACTCCTTACATTCCAGAAAGCTAAAATCAAGACTGTGGTGGTGGAGGTGTTGAACAGCTCTTGGAACTCTGACACACAATGAATGAGCTTGTTGCCCTCATCAGGTTGCTTTGAGGTGAGGTCAAGGCCAGTTGTTAGCTTGTAGGATGCACGCTGAATGGTCTCCTGGGAACAGGGTCAAGTGAAATTGAGTGAACTTTAAGAGCAGTGGCGAGACCTAACATCTAAGTGGCGTGGGAGGAGGTTCTAGTGGTTTTGGTTCATTTTAGGTCACTTCAGTTTTTCTCTCCTCTTTACTCCTCTGTATTTTTCCATAAACACCCCACTGTTCTTCATCTTGGCCTCAAGAATTACAGCTCCTCCTTTTCCATTTTTTTGTGGTTCTCTGCAGCATCCTTCATCTTGGCCCGAGGACTTCTTCACTTCTCCTTTTTGCTTTTTTTTCCTCTCATTCCTCTACAGCTTCCATAATTACTCCTACTTGTCAGCAACTTACTCTCACAATTCATGGCTTCTTTTTCTCCTCCTCTATTCTTTTTCTTTGATTCCTTTAAAACTCTTTTTTATTCTCAGCCTCGATTAAGGTGACTCTACCTCTCCTCCGTCTTCCTTTTCTTCACTCCTCTAGCACCTCCCTCTCTCCTCACATCTTGACCCTGTGATTCACTACGCCTTCTCTTCTCTTCCTTTCATCCCTCTACAGCTTCCATGAAAGCCTCTTCCCTCACTTTCTCGGCCCCAAGATTCGTGACACCTCCTCTGTTCTGCTGTTCCTCCTCTTCTTTCTAAATTTCTCTCTTTTCTCCATGGCTCCTCATAAAAACTTTCTTCTCTTTTTCTTGGCACCAAGATCTCTTCTTTTCTGTCTTCTTTCATCTCTCCTCCCATTTGGCCATCAATAGCTGAGCTGCTATGCTTTCAAATAACAGCTACCCTTGTTTTTTCGGGTCTTTGTTGTGTCTGACATGTTTTGTATTCCTGTCCGTTTTTTCCCTCCTCCACCCCATGCGAAATCCATCTCCAAAAACTCATTCACCCTTTCCTGCATGGTCTGCCTGGACACACTTAGCTCTCTGTCTTTTCGTCTGTTACACTCACATTGCAGTGCAGCTCTCCTGCTCTCTTCTTGCAAACTTTAGCACATAGGTACACTTTGTGCTCTTTTCTCACTTGTTCTCTTCATCCAGGGAGGCTTGTTAGTGTGACAACAGAGTGTAGCATGTATGCATTCATCTGATTAACTCATGATAATGATTAATTGATTTTCCCCATAACATTAAAAAAATATCTGATGGCAAAAGAGGTTTCCTACCAGTGAGATGTTGACAAAATGACAGAATAGAGGATACTTGGTCAAGGTATGCAAGGGAGACAAGCAAATAATTGCAGAATGGTTATTTATGCCAATATTATTTGCATCTCAAACCTGATAAAAAATGGAGACATTTTCAACTTCTTCATATTTAGGAGCCAGGTTTATGTGAATTCCTGGTTCTGCTTCAGTAAGCAGGATTTGCAACAAGTTCTCTAACCAATACCCAATTCCATCCAGTGTCAGAGAGAGGACACTGGGCTTAGAGACAGAATGCTGGATGGACTTTAAATCAGGCCCAGGCAACCCAAATGTTGCTGTATAGTTGTGTTCAATGCCGACTGGATATAGCTCCACTATCCCTTTAGAAAGCTGAACATATAGGAAAGAATGACCAAATGCTCCTACTGTCACATGAGGCAGACCATACAGGACTTATACTACTTCATAAGTATGCGTCTCAGGCCTTGTTGACTCTGGAGGCCACACATGCATCCAATATCAATCTCTGGATGGGGATCTTTGAGGAACCATTGCTTTACAGTTTTCCGGAGACTGTAACCCCGTCCTCTGCCAGTATGATGCTGGTTGTTATTTGACAGGCTTAGGGACGTCCCCATTGCAGGGCCTCCGGGATGCTGTAAAGGATTGCTGATGAGGTCTGTGACTCCCTGCCTGTACTACTCAAGTGTTCGTGATCTGGTTTACCAATGGGATGATGACCAAGGGTACATTTTCCATTCATGAAGTCAGGAGGTAGACAGGCTCCTTCTTTTACCAGCCTAGTTCAGCTCTGCTGAAAAGAAGCCGTTGCATCATAGTTGCAGTTAGTCTCACTGAGTAAGATATCACACCAAAGCCCTTTGACAGGGAGGAAAAAGTCAAGGTGGACTGAAGGTTTTAGCCCTCACCTTTCTTTTAAATTACGCTGGTGGTCCCTTTATGAGGTACCCATTAAGAGACAGAGCTGTCCTTCAGAGGAGGATTACACATAAAATGATACAGCGATGCAGAGGGTTGCACCCAGCCGAGTAAACTGCATTCAATATAACTTAAGCTCAAGCAACTATGTCAACTATAGTACTGCTACTATGTCAAGCGATTGGAGCTAGTATGGAGCCCACACTGTCACTAACTGCGCCCCCTGAGGAAATAATATCTTTTTAGTTTTTGAAAAACAAAAATGAAGAAAGAACAAAGAAGGGTCTACAATATGCATTTTAAGGATATATCAAGGATGTC
>JAPZEB010000020.1:15658650-15674189 GCA_029783705.1 Chaetodon striatus | reverse complement strand
AGTCAGAACAGATTAATCCTGTTGTGGCCCTAGTGGCCCCTGGGTAAATGTATGATCCATAAAAACACCAGGTCCGAGGGCATTTGTTACATGTCATTTATCATCCCTCTCACACTTCGTTGCCTGTCATCTCTTCAATGCTGGCTATTATAAAGACATAAAATGTCCCAAAAATAATCCAAAATACTGTTGCAGCAAAAGGGAATAGTTTCAGTCGCTAATTGTTGGTTTTAAACTACACAACATAAGATTGTAGCTAATCTCATTCTTGGTTGTGTTGCTGATGGTTCTTAGTACTTCGCTTTTCATTTAAATAGCAATGTTAAGTTCTATTAAAAAAAAGAAAAAAGAAAAATAAATCATGTAATGGTAATATTGTGAACACGTATCCATAATCCAGTTCACTCCAATGATCAGTACAGAGCCACTGGATTATGGAATCTTTCAGTACATGCAAAATGTGACTCATAACCCTGCTTGTTAAACTCTTAATGCTAAATCATAGCTGAACATAGAATGTTTGCATCCAGTTTCTGGCTTTTGGAGTGTTATTTCAAAGCATATTGATGACACTGCAATTAAACTGTGCTCTTATTTAACCGTCATCTCTTCTCTATACCATTGCAAAACATCCAAGACTGGCCTTGAATGGCTTCATCTATGACAAACCACCCCTCATCCTTTTAATCCCCTGGGGTGTGGCCTGCCTTCAACAGATCGAGATTGACTTCTGAACGCTCGGCTAACCACGGCCATCTCTATCACACCAAACTAATAGAAAGAGGGAGGGAGAGGACTTAGAAAGACGAAGAGAAAGAGGTTCTTAGAAAGCAAGACTTACAAACAAGTAATCAAATGGATCCAGAACAAAATGGCAAGTCATAGAACACAGTGAAAGACACTGATGGGGTAAAGGAAGTACAAGAAGGGCAAGAGATTAGTCTCTGAGAGAGATAATGAGACTGAAAGAGAAGAATATGAGAGTAATACTATGTAAGAGGTTGATGTCTAGTAAGAAGGAGAAATAAGCTATTAAACAGCTTTGAGAAGTGAGTGATACAGCAAGATATACAATAAATGAGGTAAGTAAAAAAGAAAGATGCAAAGGCCAAGTTTACCTTCCCAGAGAGAGAAGACAAATGAGAGGGAAGAGGTAATTATAGAGGTTGAGATAGGAAGGAGCTGTTTGTTTAACTTTTCCTTGGAAATTGCCAGAACCAACTTGGCCATCAATTTCTGTGTTTGCAGCTCTTATTTAACTGTAAATCTGATTAAGGTGAACATGACATACACTTGGGATTAAGACAGAGATGGGCTCTGCTGTAACAAAGACAGCAGAAAAAAAAGGGGACCAATGGGAATTCTCCCACCAAGGTCTGAGGCTCTGGGCTTGGTGCGTGACGGCGCTTGCCTGTCTCATTATTGGGCAAGATGAACGAGTTGGGGTGACAGAGTTTGAGGTTCAATGTCAGTTGTAGTGGATGGATTTGGTATTGTAAAGAAAGAGGGCAGATGTGGAAAACGCTCTTGCTTTCCCCAAGACACTGGATGACAAGTTGTGAGAAAGACAGACTGTGACTAATAAAGAACAACAGACTCATCTTTTCCCCTGATTCTGTACTCTCCCCGTCCATGCTTTCAACCCTGTCTGATTTACCAGATACAGCTAACATTTTTAACTACAATAATCTAGCAGCCAATAAAATGTCAGAACCCATTTAATCATAGTCACGCAACATAATATCCAATTAGTGTCTGGTCTCTTGAAATTTTGTTTTACGTCATAAGTGGCTCAGTTCTGCTTATTTTTGTTTACAGCAATAATCCTCAAAGGAAAGTCATCTTTTCTGATTCTGGGCACAACAGTGATGCAGAGTTGTTTGTTACTGAAGTACTGCTTAAGGTATTCATGATTGTTCTCTTTAAAAATGTGCTCCACAACCCTTAACAGAATAAGCAGTTTAGAAATTGATGGGAGAATAAGTTAAAAGTGAGCTCGCAGAGAGAGGGGGGGGGTCTCATTTCACTTAAACAACCCAGTTGTCAGAAGGAGAGGGCATTGTACATTTCTACAAGCCATTGATTTGTTACATTTGTACATTTCATATGTATCATAAATGTTTCTTAACTGATGCAGTAAATGAGCTGACTTCGTCATCAGGAGGTGGAGGGGAAGGTGGATGCTGGATGGTGTGACACTTAGGTGAGACAGCTGCCAAGATGCAGACCACTGTTTGAAACCAACAGACAACCAAACTGGTTTTTCTTTAGCGAGACATTGCTCCATCTTTCCAACATTCTCACTCCAATCATATCACATAAATGTTTGTTCATGGACTTTCCACATCCAGATACGATGTGCAAGGTACCCTGGGTGCATTGGTTGTTGATGTTCTGGGAAGCTGGGTCAAGTTCTGCCTCTACATGCATTGTCTTCTTTCAAAATACACTTCCGTTTTTAAAGGAAATTTAGCATTCACACACAGTCTCATACAGTCATACAGTCTCTTTCAACATAAAGGCACTACATCAGTAAAAACATACGTGGTTGGGTTTATGTAAAAAGAGCTTGGTTTGGTTTTACAATCTCATGGGACGTGAACACCGCTCTCCCCGGTGAAAGACGGTGTTTGTTGGACCCGCCTGCCCCACTTGGACTTTTGCCACTGATGTGTTTTTTCGTTTGTTCTTGTCCTGCCATGTTTCCCCCTGATGCTGCCGCTCGCCATTAAACTACAGCGGCAACTGGCTGCATTATCATGCCGACATGAATGATAGCTGTCTGATGCCACAAGTCACTATCCTCGTGCTGGATTTCAGTGACCTCAAAGTGACACTGGGTTGGTTGTGGGTTAAATCATCTGTCACAAGGTATAAAGTCCTTATGATTTTAGATTTAGTTTGATCATTATTAGATTAAGAGAGTTGGGAATAAACTCTAATGTCAGCGGGTTGGCACACTGCCCAAGGTGATACGGAAAAATTCAAATAATCTGATTCGTAAGTATAGGCAGACGACAAGGTGAAGTTGCTGCTTGCCAGTAAGTCCGCAAATTGGGTCAGATTTGTTGACAGTTAACTCAGCCCACAACCAGAAACCATGGACTACCAGAACCATCCAGAAACATGGACAATGTTAAAGCAGCAGCCCTGAATTTAAGAAGGCACAAAAAGGACAAAGCTATACTCTACAATTGACTGACAAATAAATGATTGAAAGTGTCAGTACTGAGCATTCGCAAATTAAAGTGATAATTTCATTGTTTCCTTAATGTTTAGTTAAATGTCCACACAGATACAAAGACCCCACTGTTTTTAAAAATCTGCACCTCTAAAAGAGGTTTCCAAAAATCTTGTTATAGTGATCTGAAACGCTGTGTGTGAATGAGATGATACAATGTAGAGTGTTAAATAATGCGTGTGTATGTGGAGACAAGGAATAAGCACATCTAAAAATATCTGGATCAGGAGTTTCCTGCCATTTTCTGCTCTTTCTGATGTCGATGAGTAGCTGTGCTTTCACCTGTTGCAGACAAATCAACCAATTAACCTAACTCACAGCAGGTGCAGCATCAGGCTCAGTGGGAGTTAACCAAATCCCCTTTCCTGTCTGTGGATGGTGTGCCAAATCAGTGCATCAGGAAAAGCAATGATCAGTTAAAAGAGCAATTTATATTTTAATTTCATTTTAATTTTTTACTTTATATGCAGCTGCTTGTCATAGCTTTGAAAATTTGCTCAAATTCCATCTCCTGATTTAAATAAGATGAAGGCTGCAAAACATCTGTAAAAGCAGATTAGCTTAAATACACAAGTACTTTTGAAAACAAGTATCTGACTGAACAAAGACTTTCAAGAGTTACCATCTGGCTCTTCACTGAGAAGAATGCAAGGTTTCAACTGTCATTCCACTGATGTTTGCTCAAGTGCTATAAAAGGGAATATAATGGAGCCACAATAAGGGGCCGAATGTGATCTCAGTATGCTTTCTGAGGGGCGCGCTGTCTCCTTCGCTTTCTCTGTTGCTGTTTCTTGTTTCCATATTGGGCTTTCAGACATATTTGGGAGCCTGGCACACACTAATTAAGGAGTAAAGTGTCAGTTTGATTTGGCTATCAAGCTAATTAGGACAAAACCTCCTCCAGTACAAGTGCTCATCACCATCTTGCTGGCCAATTACCAACTGGAAGGAAGAATTTGTTTCTGAGTGTTTGTGGGCCTGGGTGTCTTTGTGTGCTTATTGATTTTGTATGCATCAATGCATATTTGTGTACTACAAAAACTACAAATCCTCTCTCTGTTGTTGGCTTTCTTATGTATTTAATCTCTCCCACCATCCCTTCCGTTATCCTTTTGTCGGTCTTTCAGCTGCTTCTGTCCCCTGCAGTAGACGCATACCGCAGCTCTCGGCTGTCACGCGTAGCCTGGCTTATCGCTGATGTCAGTCGTCACTTTTGGAGGCACAAATCTGATTGTTCAGAGGAACACACAGCCCTGGTTTTCTCTGTGGTTTGGAAGATCATACTGGTGCAGCTGTGTGTGTCAATAACCTCTTCCAGCAGCAGCAGAATATACTTTGTCTCTTAAAAATAGATACAGCAATATCAATTTATAGTTAATCTACAAAATGTGGTGTCTGTAAAAAATAAATAAATAAAAAATAAGATGATCAGCTGCATAAAATCTGCCTGGGGGAAGTGAAAAAGTTAAAGCATCATCCAGCAGGAGAGGAAGTGGACATTTTTCCAGTATGTATGCATCTAAAAATGGTATGGCACAGAGACAGTCCATCTGAAAAAAAACCTCCCTGGATCCGTAAAGATATAAAGAAAAAAACTAATCTAAGCAGACGGTGGAAATCCTGCAGATTCTTACCCATGAATGCTCTCTCCTTCCAGAGTGATAGGATTTGATGGCTGAACTTAAGATGCACTTATGCCTGGCATTGCATGCTAACACAGCCAGCCATTCTGACATCCAACTATCTAATACTGTACAGTATGTAGGAGCCTGTTGTGGTCCACTAGGCTTTGTGTGTCTGTGTATCAAACATATTAAAGGAGATGTGAATAAGCCAGAGGATGTGTGTGCAGACTCACTATAGGAAATACACACCCATAGGTAAATATACACACTGTTTGTTTTAGAAGTACAGAAAGGCAATATTTTCTTCTCAAAAACATCCTCTCAGATGAAATAACACAGTGTGTCTGACAGAAAAGACCATCCCATGCTTTGTAGTTAAGATGCTGTAAATTGACCATATTTTTCCAAATTAATATCAGTAAGAGACAAATAAAAAAATAACAGTGTAATAAATGTTAACTGAGTGATTTCGAGTCCAGGTTGGTAAAAATTAGCATGCTGTGTTTTTTAGCTACTGCCAGTTTATTTCCCCCTGTAAAGTCTGAACATGACATTTATTTTCTCCCTGTGTCTCAAATGAGAAGCAGGAAAATGAGGAAATAGAAAACCCTAAATTTGGTTCAGAAAAATCACACTAGAAAGAGATTAACAGGAAGCTACCACAGGTACTACGGTATAAAAAACAAAAAACACAGCTGTCCTAGCTCCTTTTTGTGAGTTACACATTCCTTTTTCCTCGTGACACCGAGCTGCAGACAGCAGATCACTGTTTGAGACCAACAAAGAACAAGTGAACATTGTGTTTCCAGCAGCTTTTTAGCAACAAAATGTGGCTGCTTTTTAATGACCTGTCGCTGTGTTTCCACCAGGGATAGTGGCAGAAAAAAGAGCAGGTTTTAATTAATCCACATTCTCACGTATCGACGTTTGGTCGTGGACCTTCCACGTCCAGCTATGACATGCAAGGCAAACCATAACGGCAACCAGCTGCATATTATGCATATGATAAAGGATGGCTTTTTTTGTCTGTTTCTGATACTGCAAGATACTGCCCAAGTGCCAGATTTCAACAACTGTGGAGTGAGACTGGGTTGTTAAATTGAGCAATCTCTGCATCTCTCAGCTGCCACCAAAACTGTTTGAGCCAAAACACCATTGTTTCCTAATCATAACCCTTTGGTTCTTGTGCTGTATAAACCTAACTGCACCTTAGCCACAGTCCTGTTGAAAGGTAATTTCAACATATCTTCTACATAATGTACAAATGTAACGCATACGTGGTCTGCAGAAATGTATGCAGGTATTTATTCTGGCCGTTGTGTTGCTGTATTTGATTTCTGCACATATTCTGCATATATTATCTCATTTAAGATTTCTTATTTCATAAGCGTTAGGATGGCCCAAAATCTGCCTGTCTTTATCTTAATTATGTGAGGGAGCTGTACACAGATGTTTCAAATTCAAGATTTTTGACCAACATACAGTTTGGCTATGACCGGTTGAATTGGTACCTCTTTGCTGAATCTCCTTGTGTTAAAATGTGTGTTTGGTTTCTTGAGTCTGAGTTTGCTTGGAGGGGAGTGGGTTTGCTTTATTGCTGACTACACGAGAGGCTGCTGGAAGCAAGCCCTAGACCACTGCTGAGGTGGACGTAAGACATTTTTTCTGGACTCCACCCATGATTGGCAGCAGCTATAAATCTTTATCAATCATTTAAAACTCAAACAGGTCTGTAAAAACCTTTCAAATTAGCCCCTGGTATAGGTAGAGTTGGATACAGCTTCTTGTTTACCACCTTGGTTCAAAACAGGCATTTAGATCAAAACACTGTAGTATTCAAAGCTTTGCAGATTATGCTAGTTTCATCTAATGGATGGACTCATTGTTATTGGCTTTTTTTTTATAATCTTGAGTCAACTGCTTCTGAGAAATTGTTGACGGGTCAATCCGGACTGACCAGTCAGCAAAACATGAGTGTTATGAGTGTTTTCTTCATCAACTTTATGGCAAATCTTACTTTGGACTTTTGGTAGAAAGAATGCCAAAGAACATTAAGTCATTTATTTCCGGTGCCATTTATTCAATTAAGTCTGATTAAGTTATTTATTAGAGGATAGCTAAGATGCCAATATTGATGTTCTTCATTTTAATGAGTTTCCATGGATGATGATGTTTTTAGGTTATGACTTGGCATCTTGCGTTACATTTTTTTATCCTTTTGTGGTTTTATACTTGTTTTTATGCTTGTTGTCATGAGCCTGGCTGGAAGAGAATTTAAAATTGAATAGAAGTTGATAAACTCAGTGTGCAATCTGTATCGTGTCTTTTGGGGGAGCTAGCTTGCAGAGGACTGACTAGGACTCAAAGAAAAACTCATAGCTGCAAGCATGTAGGCCTGATTGCTCTATGTCAGTACATCAGACAGATGTTTTTTTTCCTTCTCCTCCCTTGATATTTAAGTAAAAGTGAATGAAGTGCCACCTCACCTCTCCTCAAGAACAGCATGAATACCAGCACCTTTATTTAACTGAATTAGTAATGAATTCATCCTTATGCATGAATCATACATCAATGAGACCAATTTCCAACATAATCCATGACTGTGAAGATACAGAGCTAGAATTACCACCTTGCGGTCGATGCAAGGTCACAGTGACCTTGATTCATGACCAACAAAATCAATCAGTTCATCCTTGACTTAATGTTTGTACCAAGTCTGAAAAAAAATTGCCTCAAGGTGTTCTTGAAATATCGCATTCACATGACTGAAACAGATGAGATCACAGTGACCTTGACCCCTGACTAACAAAATCCAATCCATTGAGTCCAAGTGGACGTTTGTGCCAAATTTGAAGAAATTCCCACATGGTATTCTTGAGATATCATGTTTGCAAGAATGGGCTAGACAACTTGAAAGTGCAATGCCTCTGGCCACAGCTATTGCTGGTACGGAAGCACAAATGTTTCAGAGACCGATCTAAATTGTACAAATCCTGAGCTCATGTCTTATTAAAGGGGAGCCAAGCTCCCCCTGGCTCCCCCTGGCTCCCCTGTAGGTCACACCCTTTACCTCTGGTCTTAGTCTCACAGAGAACATTCTCCTTCATCCAAACCTCTACGCTTACGTCCACCCACAGGCCTTGATATTCACCCTTTATCATCCATCTCATCCTGTTCTCTCCCTGCTGACCTTTCTTCTTCCTTTTCATCTGTCTCCAGCTTTTGATCTCTCCATCTCCTCCATGTATTTCTCAGCTACTCCCAGTCTCTTCATCTCAACCACACTTTCTTGCATCATAACCTCGTGTCAAGTTTCGTGTTTTTATTCACACAAACACCCCTTTTGATTTCACACAAACTCTCCCCTACAGTACATATAAGCTCAAAAACAACACCATATGCGTCTGTCTCAGCACAATCACACATCCATCTATCTGTCCCTCCATTCATCCATCCATCCATCCATCTTTCATCCCTGCGGTGAGCTAAACATCTGTTTATCCATCCATCTCAGTAGCCTATTAAATCTCCATGTATCTCTGTCTCCCATATTTACAATGCAGTCACCCACGCATGCATCCATCCGTTCAGCCACCTTTCAAGGGCTCGCCTGCCTGCGCACAGACACACAAAGATACACACTCCAACATTAAGGCACAGGCACTTGTGCATTAATTTACTCACACGCAGCCATATTTTCATAGAAGTTCAAACAGGGAAACATATTACTGTGTTACAGTTTAACACAATCTGCATCAGCTCCCCATATGCACACACACCTACTCAGCCACTTACAAGCTATAACCGTAGATTGAAGATTCCAAAAACATTGTCTATCACATAATGATAGAAAATTGTCTAGGTTAGGGGCTCACAAACATCATGAAAACATAGAGCCATGAAAGACTTCCATAAAATTACTTTTAAACTCAAGCAATGCCATTAATAAATAAAAGTTGCTCAAAGCTACATTAAAAAGCAGTGACAGTCTGTTTGACCTTGTTCAAAATGGATATTACAGTGGGAATAAAAGAGTTTTGTAAGTTCTCTTTTTGGCCAGAGATGCTCTAAAGTGGCTGCTCAATGTTAGTTGCTGAAAGGGGCCATGGAGGGTTGTTACTGATGAAGTCTGCCTGTCTTTTTACTGCACTGCTGTAAGTGCTAGCTGTGCTGGGGATTTTAATTGCATGCATGATGAAATTGAACCAATATGCAATGTTGACTGCCAGCACTGATTCAATGAGTGAGCAATACACTGCTGTTAAAATGTCCTGTCTAACATTAAAACCTTTCAGCCTCCTCAGAAGAAACGTGCACTGTTGGGCTTTTTTGTAGACCTTGTCCGCATGTTTGCGGAGGACAAATCTGGATATCCAGTGCTCTAAATAGGACTACATATCACAATGTAGGCAAAGTTTTATTACATTTTGTCCCTGAAATCCAACCTTAGCCTGCTGGGATCAGGATAATCCTAATATTCTGGATCAAAGGTATCCCAATCCCACCTAAAAGTTTTGAAGAACACATGCTGAAGGTCGGATCCAGATCAAAACCCAGAATGGATTACATGATTTAATCTGACTTCAGAATCCTTTTTTTCTTAAATTTTGAACAATCAATTTTAGATATTTGATCCAATCCAACAGCCGAAATCAGATGAAATCTTCTCTGAACAAGTGGGCCCTGGAACTTTTGCTGCTCTGAAAGATGGTTGTTGTATTGTTGTTGACGTTTGAGAGCTCAGGTGAGGGGAGATGTAATGATTAATGAGAAATGGTAGACCCAATGGGATGTCCAGTGAATAAAAATCTCCACATATTCTTCCCCACAATGCGCAGCTTATCACATTTTACATCATTTTGTATATTATAGCAGCAGCATGCTGCAGCAGCAGAGACAGCAGAGAGATGTAAGGGAAGCACAGCTTTGCGGAGCTTGATTTGGGCTACCAGCAGGTAAATGGATGTGTCAAGCAACTATTTCCTAGTCTATTAAATCTGCGCATGGTATCATGAATGAGTTTCATCTTTAATATAATGTTAAAGAAACTGCCATTCAGTAGGGGGGCAACCCCAATAGCTCCACTGCAGAGAGCATTAAGGGCCTGGTGACCAAGTAAAACACTTACGATAGTGGAATATGGTTGGTAGGGCCAGAAAAGTAGTTAATGAAATCCTTTAAGATTTGTCATTGCTCTGAAATTTATAACATATCTTACATGCAAACATTTTACATTACAAGTATGTTTGTGTTTACTGTATTAAAAGGTGAGCTGGACATGGTGGGCTGCCAGCTCATTAAAGTCAGACCTTTTTGCAATGGTTATAGTTATGGGTGACCTGTGGAGAGTTTGGAATCTCTCTAAACGTAGACTGATGTCAGGAGTATTACCTCATACATCATAGACTTGACAGTTGACTGCTGGATGACATTGCATTGACAAGATATGCTGTCAGAAAAATCAAAACCAGACACTAACAAGTTATTTGAGGACAAAACTGAAAAGTAATGTGAAGCGTCATGAACAACAATGCTCAAAAATCGACCATCAGATGCCTGAAAAAAAAATCTCACACTGGTTTCAAATAAAACTTGTCTACATGAGTGAAAGCAAAGTGGGCGAGATCTTATTCAGGATATTGCTTTCCTCTGTGAGTGCTCTGGTTTTGAGGCTTCAAATCTCTCACCTGCAGTGAACCATAGAAGCTTCAAATAAGCTTGTCAGCTGATATGCGTAAAGGGTTGCATTCAGAGATTTTTTGGGCATTCAGTCCGCAACTTGCTAATGAAATCATACTGAGGACTGAGGCAAGTGTGTTTTGAAATGAAGCTATTAAAATGTCAAATATTGCAGTTGAAAAGGTGTCGGATCTTCATTTCTCTTGACAGTCATGAAATGCTGGTAAAAAGCTACTAAACGTCAACATCACTGTCGATCTGAGAGACGCGTTTGTGGAAAGTCTCATCATTTTATGTTTGATTTTATTAGTTGACCTGATTACCTAATTTTTTAATAGTCAGCAGGGATGGGTGGGTAATCAGATTTCATAAAACAGGCCTGGACTTTGGTTTAATGAGGCTAAAATAAATGGTTTTGCTGTTTGAAAGCACAGCAGTATACAGTGCACAAGTATCTGCTAATGAGGGCCTCTGTTATTAACAAGCTCTCAGACAAACTGATGGGAGAGAGAAGTGGGTGAATCTAGTGCAGCTACTGCTCTCTGATCAAACATGCATTCAAAAGGAGTATCGTTCAAGAGGGAGATGTGAGCTTTTTCCAACTGGCTCATTTATGTTTGTATAAATGTGTGTGTGGCGTTGCATGCTGCTTCCTGCCGGTCCTCGAGAGCCAGTGTGCAGCAGGGTTTTGTACCTGACTAACCAGGTGTGGCTCGTTAGCAATCAGGGTGAAACAAAACCTGCCACACACCTGCACTAAGGGGCTGAAATGTGTTACCACTGCATGTATATTCCCTGAATATAGCTCACAATGTGGACATGAAGGTATAAAAACATACAAATAAAAATGAGAGCTCTGTGAAAAACAGTCTTCCCCTACGTGATATCTAACAATGCAGAGAGTTTAGTTTTTATTTGCCAACATGTCTCATTTTACACTCTAATATAACAGAGGTGAATAAAAAATGTTGGTAATGCTCAGAGCAAAGAAAACATATTTGTAAAACTCAACAGAGATGTTCTGATGTATCTTAAACAATATCCTGGTTTCTCTATTGTAATTCACATACCCCACTTGTACATTTTCTGGATTATTTCCTGGGTAAAAAGCAGTTTCAATAAACACAGTCACCAGAATCTGTCTCAGAAAATATGTTTATACACCACCAAATGGCTTTGTCCAATATTTTTGGGAGAAAACACATTTGTTCTGCCATTATTTTTGCTAACAGTATTTTTTTTTTTTTCAGTCCACAAAGTGCTATATTCTTGTACTGTGGTGGTCTAAAAACTATACAATTAAATGACTAATACCTTATCTACATTGTTTTGTTTTGTTTTTCATATATATGTGATGATGATATATGATATATCATATATGATATGATGTATGTTGGTGTTATCCAGTTTCAAGTCTCAATTTAATCATGTGCTGATAAGATTTTACGGACACTAGTTCAGGTGCATACCTCGTAACTACAGAGCCATAGGCTCAATCATAATAACATGCACTCAACCTGCTGTAACTACCTTATGCCACTGGTCCCATACATCACAAAAACACTGGTTAATGTTGGGGGGAATTGTTGTGTGATGTGTAATGTAACAGACTGTGTTTATATACACACAGTATATTATATTCCTACTAAACTCTTTACATGACTAGTAAAAATGAATACTTAACTAATACTACCATGTACATTCAGTCTTGCATTCAGTCATCAAAATATCAAAAAGTCGAACAGCTGGAGCCACTTGTCATTTTGCTAATTTGCATTAAAATGAGATTTTTTTTACTCTCAGAGTTTTTGACTGGTGGCAGACTGTTTGACCATGCGATTACAACCTCCCTCTTTAAAAAGTCAGTGTCACAATATTTGTGCATTTCTAAAACCTGTTGATATCCAAGTCTCTTATCATGTTTAAAAGTAGGTGTGTTTCTCCTTCCAGCCAAAAGGCATCCATCTCTACATCAGGCTCACAACTGTTGGTGAATTGGTACAATGTATCCACGATGACGAACAGAGCTGATTGTATATAGACAAGGCCTTGTGTCGCAAACTGCGGCTAAAAACCCCAGTTGAGAAGCGTATTCAGAATGCACTGTATACATGTCTAAAGAATGCCCCTAAAACCCGACTAGTACCTGAATATCCCATGTCTTAAATGGAAAATATTATATTTGGAAAAAGGCCTAATTTGGAACATCTAAACAGAATATGCTGTTTACATCTAAATCAAATTCAGAATATTGCTATTTTTTGGAAAAATAGTGGGATATTAGTGAGCATGTAAACAAAGCCAGTGTTGATTTTTCCATTTTTAATTGACAGCTCTTTCTGATTTTCCAAAGCTTGTGCTTTGATTTGCTGAAATCTGACCATGAAAATGTTCATTGTGCTTTAGATGTTATGAGTGATTTGGTAAGAAAAAAACCCAAAAAAAACCACGCTGACAGAAAACATTTCACTGAAACACTGAATGTTGTGCAACTTTGCAGATGCGGTCATTAAAACAGTATTCTTATTATACTGATCAAAACTGAATGTGTGTTTCAACACACATTTGCTACAGCATATAAGTGGTATACAAACATGTTTTTCAGGAGGCAGGGCTGCAGGTTTTCATTCAAAGCTGACTCATCCAGGTGATTTCACTGATCAGCAGTCCCTCAGGTAGAAGGCAGGAACTAATCAGTGAAATCACCTGCTAGGATCATTGACTGGAAGTAACACCTGCAGGCTGTTAGCTCTCCATGGCACCCGATTGCCCATATCTGACTTGAAAGTGCCAAGACAGCCCATTATGTCTTCAAAATTAAAACCTGAAGATGATCTTGCCACTCACCCAGGATACTTTTTCAGTTTGAGTCAATGTCATTTCCTGGTGTTTGATCCAAAGCATGATGCACGCATGAACATGAAGTGAATCAGCCACAGAAGTCAAACACAAAGGGGTGTTTTATATGGCCACATATCAGATTGTTCTTCGTCTAAGTCTAACAGCTTAAGTTCAATTCAGTGACCAAGTCAAATATTTTCAACTGAATGTGTCTGGGCATGAAATTAGTTATCATGACCTAAATGGAACTGAAAATCCCTGTTTAAACCTAAACCCTTTTCTAAACGTCAGTTACATTGTGAATGATCTGTATGAATTTACAAACTGAGGATTAAAGCAATACCTTCAAGATATATTTTCTAAGCAAATAACATTTTGGAGAAACAAAGTTTTCACCCAATAACTGTGCAAATGAACACTTAGGAGTTGAGTTATGTTGTTAGATTTCACTTTAACTGCCTAAGACAGCGGTTCAGAACCTTTCTGAGTCATGACAACCCAGAATAATCAGGTTGGTGGTTGCCCCTTCTCCATTATTGCTGGGATATTTGATTTGCAATACCCCGAAGAAATCACATTGTTTGCTCATAAACTGTCTGCACTTCCTTTGTCACTATGAGATTGTGTATGTCAAGTTTTAGCCTCACATATCCCAGTAGATGTACTATATGCTGGGAAGTGGTTTTTTGGTGTCTGGATATTTTGGCATGTGATTATTGTAAGCCCCACAGCAAAGCAAACGGGTATTTGTGCTGTGAAATGGTGAAATGAGTATGGCCTATTAGGAAATGTGTGTGTAAGTGTGGCGCTGTGCATAGAGCCGAAACGGAGGGAAGGGGATCGATATACTAACAGAGAGAACACGTCACGGTTTCTTAGCCTGCTTGTTTTTTATGTTTGTTAATAGAACTTTCGGACCTAATTCCAATTCCCCCGAAGACTGTAACAATCCACACACAGAAGGGCAACGACATGGAAGAGAAGGGATGGAGACAGAGAGAGAAAGAAACTGGCATACACATCTGTTGCTGCGTGCCTCCCCCTGCTGATTTTGACTTATTATAATAAACACTCTGATTAATAATGTAAGTTTTGGTTTAGTTTTAACAGCTGGTACCCAGGTGTTGTCCACTGTGCTCCCAGCACTGTTTTTTGATGGGTTCTGTGACTTTTTCTCTCCAACCTGCCAGAACAGCACCTTCTCTGTGTACGCACACTTTCACTCTCACAATCACACTCAATAAAATCTATTCCAAGGCAAATTATATTACTGGCACAGGAAAATGTGATGGAAAAGGCAGAGTTGGAGGACTAACTGAAGTCTCAAATTTGAGGACTTGAGTTTTGCTTGACTAACATCAAGTACAGAATCGATTCAACTTTGACTTGGTGTTTATGACTTAAGACTTGACTTAGACTTCATTGTGAAGCAAAATGACTTGACCTCTTTTTCATAAACATTTGCATTTTTCTAGATATTGAAGTTACATTTTCGAAACATGATCTGGTGATTGCGAGTGCAATGCACGCAAACATGGCAATTTACTAGAATGCAACAGAACAGGCCAATGCACAAGGCAACTATCGTGGAGGGGACTAGTCCAAAGGTAGAAAAATCTGGATTCGAGGACCATGTTGTCAATAATAGCAGTATGGAGAAACAGCATTATGCAAGCTCTGCAGCTCAAAAATCAATGACACGACCACCATGACATCCATCTTCACCTGTCACTTCCAATCAACAAAAACAGAGAAAAAAAAAAAGTACATGCTTTTTGGCAACGTTTGACCAGGTCATCAGAATGTCATATGACTTAATTTGTCTTGCTTGAATTATTGCAGGAACTCGATTTACTTAATTATTATCACAGTAACTTGGGTCTAAGACTTGAGACCTCCTTGTAACTTGCACATGTGCGACTAACTCCCACCTCTGGTAAAAACCGTTCCCCTGTTGTTTTACTTTCAACAACCATCTGGCAACCTCAGGAACTTTCCTGAGTTTGAGAACCACTGGTCTAAGAGAGTGGCCTGAGAGACTAGCCTTCACTCTGTTTTATTTCAGTTATTTCCCTCTTCGCTCACTTCTCAACTTTTCTTTTTCTCCCTCACACATTGGACAAAGTGGTAGAAGTGTGAAAAGCTTCAGAGTG
>JAPZEB010000020.1:15600127-15631326 GCA_029783705.1 Chaetodon striatus | reverse complement strand
AGAGTTAGTGAATGTGTAGAGAAACAGCAAAGTAATGACTGTAATTCAACTCCACCTTCTGGGTAAGTGAGTGAGAGTGAAAGTTTAAAGCTTGAATCAATGAGAGCGGGCAACAAGGGAGAGCACAGGAGAGAGGGGAGACAGACACGATTCATGGGTCAATGAAAAAAGAAATGGATGGAGGAAAGTGAGAAAGAAGTGGAGTAGAAAGAAAGGGATGACTAGAGTAACGGATAAGATTCAAAGCTGCAGATCTGACGGAGCTACCAGGCAGAATGATGGATGCAGGTGAAAAAGTACACGCCTCTTTTTTTTCCCCAAAAAGCCACCGCTGTAGCTGTTTGGTTCCCCGAAAGACTCAAGGATCATGTGAGTCACCACCCACCACGCCCCCTACAATACACACACACGCAGACACACACTTATCATCCACTGTGATGATCACAGTCACACACACCAGCTCAGCACACACAAACATTAATCACTGCTGCAGTCTAGAAGGGAAGCCAGCGGTGTATTTCCCTCAGGGCAGCAGTTCTTCAACTGTTTCAGCTCAGCACCCTCGCTGAGTAAATGTAGCTTCTCACCCTCAGACACAAAACGCTACTGTCTGAGTGTGTGTTTAAATGGCTGTGTATCTTTGTGTTGTGTGAATGTATTGCATTGGCTCTGTTCCTGCTCCAGTAAGCAGGAATGCATGGCGGAGTGTCCATATAAACCGAAATAATGAGATGAAAAAGCAAAGAAGCTTTTATACCATCACCACTTAAGACAAAGAAAAGGGGCGGCAGTTACCTCAGAATGAGTCGTTAATATCTACATAATGACAGATAGATTATTTGGGTAAGTGAAATGGCTTTGGAGGATTAATAATTAAATATCTGGTTAGCCACCAGCATGTTTCAGCTACATTAGCATTACTTAGACAGCAGACCTGCCAGTACAGCCCAGTCTTACAATCTTAAGGTAGAGCTTCGTCCAACTATCGGAAGATTGGCGGCTCAATCCTCAGCTCCTCCAGTCTGCACGTTGAAGCGTCCTTGAGGGAGATACTGAGCCCCAAATTGCTCCTGACGGCTGTTCCATCGGTGTGTGAGTTGTGTGTAAATGGTTACTGAGCTGACACCATGTATGGGAGCCTCAGCCACCAGTGTGTGTGCATATGTGTGTGTGAATGGGTGAATGTGACAGGAAGTATAAAAGGTCTTTGAGTGGTCAGAAGACTAGAAAAGTGCTATACAAGTGCAGAACATTTTACCATTTCACAAATACAGCAGCTTGGTCGGTGGACTTCAGCATCTGGCTGTAATGCACAGGGCACCCTTCAGAGTCTGTATGAGACTGGCTTTCAACTCATTCCAATGTTAACCCATCAGCGGCAATGACATTGGTGGATTGGTCAATCAAAAACAGGACTTTCATCCAGGAGACTGTTATCTGTGTCCCATGTGAAGTAGCTAGTGAAGTTTTTAAATTAAAAGGTTCTGCATGCAACATTCAGAACATAAATACAGCAGTAAACCTCTCTTTACTATATAATGATAGCAGAGTAAAGGTATTATGAGCAGAAAATGAAGTCACGCTAACTCTATGTATGTTGTAATCCAAGCTTCTTTTTGATTAGTTGTGGTGAGCTGGGCCAGTGACATGTGCATGTTAATGCTCACCTGTGCCACTTTGCAATGCACTTATACAGTGGTTACCGCTGATTTTGGTGCGGCAACATTGCAGAAGCGTAGTGTCCATCCTCTGGTTCCCCCATGGTTAACACCGTTAGCTCTGTCAGCACTGTTGCTGTTGTTTAGAGCAATCAGTGAAGTCAGCGCTGTTAGTTGCTAGCCACAGGCTCAGCCATGTGTGATAATTTGCATCTATGTCTTTGGTATTTGCCCAAAGGAATGCCAGCAGGTCCTTCTATTTTGATTTGTGTCACAAATAAAAACAAATGTGATACTTAAGATCCATTCAGGAGCATGCCAAAGCCATGGAGGTGTGCAGATTTATCTGAAATATGCAAGCAACAGCCATCATTTGTGATGCCTGTGTAATCTCTGTCCTCTAGATCAGGTGGTTCAGGGACGTGACTACACATAGTTGGGAGCTGCCCCCGATGCTTCAACAGGTGACAAACGTGTTTGATCTTCGTGTTGCAAAATATGAAATGTGTTTGGTGCATTTTGAGTAGGTGTTTGAGTTTGGAGAGGAGAGGTATCCAATGAGAATTCAATGGGAGACATGGCAGCAAACACACACACAGAACCACTAAGTGCATTATATTAGTGGAGATTAAAATGCATTATTATATCAGTCTGCATTTGGCCCAATCAGTATACAAATCACTTTGTAAACACGCCCCACGTCCCCAGTTTTGTTTTGCTAAACTGGTGTTACATTATATTTTTACTCTAGAACTTGATACGTATTATTCTTATCATTTGTAACTGGCAATTATTGATATTATCCAGAAGAGTTTTTACAGCTGACTTACAATTAATAATGATAAACAATAAATACATTTTACCACACTTTAAACATTTTACCACACTTTATGCAAACCATTTGTCATTTTGGGCGGTCATACTCCCACAGTGGATTGTGGAGAGAATGTGTGCTAGACCGCAGAAGTTTCTGTCTGATTCTGTGAACCTCAGTGTGTGCGAGTCCACACACTTGTGAAAATAGGTGTGTGTGTTGTTTGACAGGTAAACGGAGCCCATAGTGCTCAGCAGTCTGAGCCTCTCGCCACCTCGCTGACAACAGTCTTTTCTCAGCACTAATAGTCAAAGTCCTCAGCCTCTTCTCTCTTTGAGTCACTGCCCTGTTTTTTCTCCACACCTTTTCTTGACCTTCCTCTGCTCCTGTCCTCCTGTACCAGACTGTGTCTCACCTTTGCGGTTACAGAGTACATTAAACACCACAGCCACTGGCATGTGTTTTTTTTTTTTTCCTTTTCACCTCATTTACCATTCTTCCTCTCTTTCTCCTCCTTTCCTCCATCCTCTCTTTCTCCATTAAGCTCTTGCTGCACTGCAACATGCAGGTCCAGAGGTAACGTCAGCCCATATACATACCCATATTCAGTCCCCTCCCTTCCTCTCCTCTTGTAAGTTTCCTCTCTCTTCACGTCATTCTGTAATTTAGAGCCACATTGTCCTAATATTCTCAACTCCTCCTCACTTCTCTGTCTTCATGTGAACTTGAGAAATCTTGTTGAACATATATATGTGTGATTTATCTATAGGCTAGCCCATTCAGAACCTTATTATGCTCTGAACACACACACACACACACATATTGTAATGATGAATTTTTACCCGAAATAAACTCCTAAAGTATTAGCATTTTTTTTTTAAATTACACTTTATGATGTGTCATACTTTCTGTCCATTCCAATGGATAGAGAATCTGCAAGCGAGAAACCACCAAAGAAAAAAAATGAAAATAAATAGTCTTACCAGACTTTTTTTTTTTTTTAAAAAAGCAAACAAAAATTACAACGGCCCCAGGAACAAGTACCAAACACTTATTTTCTTGCATTCTGGTGAATTTGTACGCATCAATTTTTGCCTTTTCAGCATCAGTTTACTGTGGAAATGTCTTTAATTCCATCAAAAATCAAAGTCCTCTGCTTCTACCATGTTTTTTTATTTCTTTTTTTTTTCTTTTAAATGTGAAGGTGACGAATTCATGCCTATGTAACATTGCATGTTTACTTTAAACTCAGTTTAAACAAAAAATATGTACTTCAACAATATGATCAATTCTGTAGATTGAATGTGCATTACACTTCATCCTTGCTATACGGTCCACCATGCTTGTTGAAATAAAGGGTGTGGCTCTATCTCAGTCCACTTCAGATAATGTGGAGCAGTGTTATTGGTTTAAAGACATTACATCAAATCAGTTTGTGCAGGTGGGTGGAGTCTGATTTCAGTTATCACAGATCTAGACATCCTCGAAAAGTCATGTCCATTGGAACTGTCGGGGGATTTGAATGGGCTAGGGTTCAAATAGTGAACTGATTTCAATACCCCACAATTTTGTGGAGGTAGTGGATCAGAAAAAGGCTTATATGATTCATTTTGGATCAAAACCATTGGACACTGCTTTTGTTTTTTGTTTTTCATTCAGGTACATGGACCTATAAAAGAAATACTTTACCTAAACGGTTGTGATGCCTTTGAGCAAGGCAAAGAGGGGAATACTGTACTTGTGAAGATGAGACTGCTTAAATTAAGCAGCAAACAAAATGTGCTAAATGTTATTTATTTATTTATTTCCCTGATAATCTGTCATATTTCCACTTTTTCCCATTCCCCCTTTCACTTAAAAAAAGACTCTCCAATATTGCACCTTCTTATCAGCTTTCACTCCTCATTACACTGTTCTCCCATCCACACAGAACTGGCATTTGGGTGCTGGGCCAACGCACTGCTTTCAGTGAAATTTGCTACATATTTTACAGCAGGCAGCCCCAGGCCATAAATCATCTTCTGGCAGTCTAGATGTATGAGTGTACTCACACACTATGATGCTGCTCGTGTGTATTTGTTGTTGCTCACAACCACCGATCCAAAGGTCAGACCTCTCAGAAGCTGTGTGCTTTTAGCAGCGCCATCAACGAGCATTTGGAGTATTTCCAGTCATCGCATTCAAAGGAGGCTCAAAAAGAGTGTCACTCATTAAGTTTAGAATAGTGACTGTATTCATATTAGAAAAATGAGTTGACACTTTTAATTATCGCTACTGCATTTCATAATTACAGCCTAATTAGAGAGAGAGGAGATAAAGTCTGAGGCAGCATTTGCCTGTAAGATATTTAACTGACACTGAGAACTATAGGGACTGGCTCTCTGCAGCCAATTCAACACATTCAGCTGTCAATTTCGAGATGATTCCAGATGAATTATATTGCCATGGCCCATCAGTAGTGAAAAGTCTGGGTCAGATTCTATTGCTGAAAACACACTGGCACAATCACGGTGCCCCTGGCACACACTGGACACAACGCTCTGCAGCTCGTCAACAAACTTTTACTTTTCCTCCATCTATGAATTAGCTTGACATTATGTGTGGACACCCCCAAATTAAATTTGATTTCTCACCTGAAGAGCTGATATCCAGAGCTATGACTCACCAGGCAAGATATTTTTGGCCATTGTCTTTTTAAAGACAGGATTGTGGGTTGTTTAGCTCAGGATATTTCTTGACCTCGACAACAAGTCTTCTCATGCATTCATTTTCACACACACAAGACAGCAACGGCAACAGAGTACTTTTTGCATCCCTGGTGAGGAGAGGAGTCAAGCTGCCATAGGATCAGAGGAAAAGAGCTGCTACAGGAGCAAGTATGTATAAGCAGAAAGTGAGTGGGGGAAATTAATTAATTCCAGGGGTGGTGAGGCTGGAAATAGGAGAGTGGTGGTATGGATGGCGTGTCCGGGAGCGCTGACGTGTCCTGGCACCACAGGTGTGGGGCGTATTTTTTGACATGCGGCATTTGCCATCTGCATGTTTTGGCCTTATATGTCTTGTGGTGAATGACTCCCACATTGTAGAGGGGTGGGGCTGACATAAAAGAGAGTCTTATTTGAATCCCATGCTCAGAGCAAAGCAAATAACAGTTACTTCTGAGCAAGGCACTGGACCACTGGTTAAAGATAATGATTAACTTTGCTCTACTTTTGGTTGTGCTGCACAAGTCCATCCATCCATTTTTCTATAATTCCTCCCACCCACCCTGGGTCTGTCCCAGGTTTTCCTCCATGTTCAACGTGCTGGGAATACCCTCACAGGGAGTTATCCAACAAGCATCCGAATAAGACGCCTGAACCACTTCAACTGACTCCTAAGTTCCCTCCGGATGTATGAGCGCCTCACCCTTTCTCTAATGCATAATTCATACTTCAGTGGCTGTGCACCTATGCGATCTGTGCGGGCTGGTGCAGGCACCTCTCACATGCGCCAGGCATCTATAGTACTGTGGTGGATTGTGTGTAGCATATAATTTTACACAATAACTGTCAAAAAATCCCACCTCATGGCTCTGATGTCCAATTTAACTTCTGGGGCCTCTGCAGTGCCTGGCACGGAGTCACATTTTTTAGGAGGCGCCCAGTGCTTCTCTGCGGCTCTCTTTGAGCCCTGAAAATCATCTCAACAGCTCCATGGAAGGTCTGTGCAAGCTTGTCTGCAGAAGTATTAAATAGGTTTACGGCTGAATCCAGAAACCTTGGGAAGGAAACCAAATTCAACCCACTGTATCAATTATCTCTGTTTTCTCCATAGCTCATGGCCAAAGGTGACGGTTGGGTAGATTAAAGAGTAAATCTAGAGCTTCACCTTCAGACTCTGCTTCACCACGATTGTCTGGTACAGTGCCCACATTACAAGGGATGCAGCCATGCAGCACGGAATCAACATATCCTGATACAATGGTTCATATGACATCTCACAAAAATGCACACACAGCCATTTGAATGATATCTAATGAATTAGCGCACCATGAATGGTCAAACTACGTATTTAGTGTAAAGTTATGTAGGTCAGGTTTAGGAACAGAAATCTGGTAACAAGGTACCTTAAAATAATTTAGAGTCAGTGGTGGTTTATGGAACATAAAGAAAGGAAAGTCCTGTTTATTTGACCCATCCACAACAACCTGCCTCCATGCACAGACTTTGGCTCTTCATACTACTTCCATCTTTACTCTCATCAGCACATTGGTCAAATGTTTGCAGCCTTCCCAGGATTACAGGGGCTATACACAAATTACTGGCTCATGATTACATCGGTTACATAACAGATTGTGGTGCATTACTTTCTGTAGGTATACATACAGACAGTGCATGAGAACAGCCTGACCAAATCAACTGCTGAGCTCAGGCTCCATCTCACTCTAACTTGTGGAGGAGACCGACCCCACGATACCGATCTCCTTCACCTGGAGTTCTTTTGGGTAATTTGCCATTTTGCCTTTTGTTAAAACTGTCTTTGTGTAAAAGATTGTTATGCAGTTGGGCCCATTCAGCGTTTTCCATCCAATTCATGTTGGGGCTCCCCATTTGTCTCCATCTCCTAAATCAACATCTGATCCATCTTAATTGGATAACCTCCCTGGACCTTTCTCTTCTCATGGTGTTACTTTGGGTATCAGATAATAAGTCAAACATATCAAGGACTAATCAGGCACAATTTTACACCTGGGATACAAAATGCTAATTCAAGTGCAATTAACTACCTGACAGGAAATAAAACATGGAGCACTGCAAGTCCCAGGGACCAACACTATAATAATATAATGACAATACAAGACTTAATTTCTTTTACAAGATCATCCTGACCAAGCAAGCTGCTGCACATAGAACATAACTCTTACATATTATATAATCCATACTTATAAAACCAAAGAAAAAAAAAAGAAAGGGAACAATGCATATGAATAAGATCAGAATAATTCTGCAAAATTAATTCAGTCTTCTGCTGATGTGTAGCTGAAAAATTCTCTCTTAACATTTACAAATGGAGCTTTCTGTCCCTAATGTTTTCACTATACGGCACATTTTACAAAAACAAGATGTACTTTAGCATAATGCAGCAAATTTTCACCATCCATCTCTCGCCACAATCTGACAACGGACTTCTTTAGGGGAGGACCCTGGAGAAGTCATTACGATGGTGGCTGTCCACTTTGAGAACAGCTTCTCTCTGACTCTGTATCTTTAACATTCATCAGGCATCACTGATGAAATTTGGAGGACCGGCCTCCTTAACCTTGTGAATAATGAACTGACAAAAACGGTTTGTTTGGGTATTGTGCTGCCTTATTAAATCGCACTCTATTCAGTCTCATTTGTGTCTGTTCACCCACACATTACCACACAGCCATCTTGACATGGGGTCAGACCGCTACGGGCCAACTAACAGCTCTCCACATTCATGATTTATGTCCACACCGATGTCAGTGAACATTAAATCCTGATCCGTGTGTGCATGTGAGTATACATGTGACACACTGTGTCAGCATAAGTTTATGGCCGTGTATATATCACAAATTTATCCCTGTCCTTCGTATTGCGACTATGAGATAAAACATGAAGTAAAGAGGAAGTGCTTGAGCTCTGAGCACACAACTCAGGCAGCTTGAGACAGCTAGACAGACAGGTTAAGAACTACCACACTCTACTAGGCCCTCTACCTATAAAAAAATGGTGTCAAAACGGAGGCAGATTTCTCAGTGAGAACCGAGCATCACTGCACTTTCCAGGATAAACAAGGTTTGTAGGGACAGCACAAACAGATCATGCTGAAAGTTGTGCTATAAATATTTTCCTCCTCTCACAGTTTGGTGTCTCCATGACCCAACGAAAATACAGGAAACTGCTGTGAGTTAAGAAAAATACCAGGTACTGTAGGATCCTACAGAAGTTTGAATTTTCTGCCTGTCAAATTCCAACTGGAACTGCCAACTTGAGTCACAAAAGATGATAGATAGTGAGAGAACTTTCCTAACAACCACTGTGTTGTATAACTCGCCGTGCAAAAGTGTGCCAATAAAACCATCAAGAACAAATCTGTTCATACGAGTGCTTCTTTCATGAGGCCCAATGTTCTGATGTTAAAGCTTTGACTAGAATAAATGCAACTGAATATGAAAAATGACACAAGTCCACCCTGATAATCTGCCTTTCTTCTGTATTCAGAGTGCAACTGAAAGTGAACCAGCTCTGACTTTTTTCCCCTCCCAAGTGGTATAGATTAGGTTTTTCAGTCGCAACGTAATATCAAAATATTTTTCTCCAACACAAACTTTGGTACTTAATTAGTTCCACAAATCTGGCTTGTGTCTAAGTCCTTTAAATAACCACTTCAGTCTGTCTTAATTTGGATTTAGTCGATGAACCCAGACAAATAACTTCTCCGCACATTTTAGTCTGTAACACTAAGATTGACAGGAGCTTAATAAAAGCCTTGTGTAAAGATTATTTTCATTTTATAGAGCAACTTATGAGTATTGTGACTTGGCAGTTTTCTTGAGGGGTAGTTTTACTACATTTTTATTTTTACTACTCCACAGCAGGAGTCAAGGTCCTTTATGAATATGTGTTGACCTGCGTCAGGGGTTCAATATGTGACCTATTGGTGTTTCCAGGCTCTATTCTGTCAGATATTGAGAGATTAATATCCCAAAAATGAATGATACCTTTCCAGTGTGAGACATAGCTTTGTTTCAAAATTGCTCAAAATGCAATTTCATCATCCTCAAGAAAAGGACTATCGTCTGAGGAATAAAAAGAAGAAACAGAATTTTCTGGGAAGCTACTTCATCTTTCATTGCCCCGTTTATTGATTTTTCTTCCCACCAAAAACTTCACTTTCTCCTTCTGTTAATGTGCATGTGTGGGTTTCTCTCTGAATAACCACTCACTTCTCCTCTCTCCCTTTCTCTCTCTTCATCACATCCTCCACTCTATTCATTTTGTTGTCCATCAAACAGGCTGATACACGCCACCCACCTCTCCTCTGCGTGCTGCAAGGAGTACTCATCCTCGGTGAGCACAATAGGCAGAAGCGCCAGCTAAGTAATGACATTTATACCACACAGTCCTCTCCCCAAGCAGCCCCTGTAACCTCCATCAAATCTTTCTTCTTCAGCAAAGGCACAAGTACACATTTCAGAGGTCCGCTGATGAAAAGCATGTACATATTTCATGTCTCTTTTTATCTGTAATGGTCACATAAGCACAGGCTGGAGGCCGGATGATGCACTGCATGGTTATGAATACATGCACTTTCACAGAAATGAGGATTGGCAAGAAACATGAAATGAAAAAAAAGGAATCTCAGTCACATAAAGAGTAAACATTTGCTCTTCAAAATCAGTATTTTCTAGGTGGCATGGGACCTTGGACTTTGAAGGGACAAAGAGATCTAAAGTTTCCCTTTAAGATCCCAGAAGTTTTCCTACACTTCAGCCACAAAAATGTTTAGAAATACGTAAGGTACTGACCATTATTTACCTGAGTGAGGACAAAACTTCCAAACTGGCTGTTCATCATTAAGTATTTGAAGTGGATCAGTTTCTGTCTCACACTTAGGCTGAGAATCATAACGTGGGGCCAGAAAGACAATTCACTGCTCTTTTACATTAAAATACAGATAATATTTGACAAACTATCATAATATGTCCGTATGTGAATATGTTTGCTTGCTTACATTTTTGGTATCGGCAGCTTTCAACTCAGTTTCAAAGACTCATAAATCCAAAAAGCTCTATTCAAAACAAGTATGAAAGGTGCTATTTTGAAAGGAACCTTTCCTTCTCATTATGACATCGTTAACATGGTGTACATTTCATTGCAATGTTAAAGTTTCTGATGACAAAGTATTATTTGTTGGGTGCACTTTAGGCCTTTCAGGTCAAGTTTGGGAATATTCAAATTAAATTTATACAGAATTTCCCCCTGTCTCTGCCTCAGCCAGCAAGAGAAAGAAAGACAGAGAGGGATCAATGCCTTACTCAGGTGAGCTAACGGTCAGTAATTAATGAAAGGAAACAAAAAAAGGGGAACCTCTTAAAATCCCAAATAATTCTGGGAAGGCTTCTTCTTTGTGGGAACATGATGACCCTGTGTAACCCATGATCGTGCCTGTGCATAGTTTGCTCCAAACTGCAGAACTGAGGACAAAAGTTTAGCAAGGAAAGGAGTCCTGAGCATAAAGTCATGTTCAGTTGGCCAGTATTACCAAAAGCCAAAGTTGAGTTTGGTGTCAACAAGTGAGGCAGATGGTTTATTATTTGAAGATCTCAAATGCTGATAGTTGCTTGAGCGTTGTTATCAGCACTAAACGTGTAACGGGAATAGATTATTATTATTTTTAGGCAACTTTCGTTTTGTACTGATGTACCCTAAGCTTATGTTCTCTAAATGATTGCTTCGTGATCAGATTAAGAATATCCATTCATGTTAAGGGCTAATATTGTCTTGATTCAATTTCATGTCTAAAATTTGGCAGCATGAGTCAGGATCAATAGACCTTTTTTTCACAGCAGATATTCTGGCATGTCACAGTAGGAAAAGCACAGGTGTATTCAAGAACATTAATGATGGCCGGATTCCTCTTAGGACAGGTCTTGGTATTGTCCATGCTGGCTCACTGGCATAGCTTACTGGGACACTTAATGGAGCTAATCAATCATTAGTGTTACCAGTTTCACCTGTGTTTTTCCGACTATGACAGGTCAAAATGTCTGCTGTGAAAAAGGTCTGTTGGGTTTGGTTTCAAAAACAGGGGTTCAGCTCTTATGACAGGTGGGTTTTTTGCCTTCTCTGTAGCGGGACATTTCTGCCAACTTCATTTTGTGCATTCTGAGTGATAATGCAGTTGGTTCTGCAAGTTTTGGAGGAATATAAGCTGTTTAAACCGGTATTGTATTAATAAGCTAGATCATTTTAACTACAGGATGCACTGATTTGATTGATTTATTTTAATGTAAAATGTAAAAGCACCCACAAGGTTGCACACCTGCTTCTCACTGCCTTTGGTAAAATAAGGTTGCTTGCATCATTGTACACACCATTTTTAAACAGTTCTGTGTAGTTTTTACCTATTGAGGGCCATGAAGCCGGGGATAGGGGGAAAAAAACTGACTGCCGTTTCAGTTGATGCAATGTGCTATGCTGTGGGCATGCTGTAGCAAATGTGTTGCACCACATCCATGTCCCATGTATTTCGGCCATTCGATTCATGCCCATGCAAAGTGTGATGCATTTTACAAAGGTCACCATTTTGAACAGCTGATCAGTGCAAACAAATGGAGGTCTTAAGGCCCAGACATACCAAGCTGGTGGTTGGCCGTCAGTCAAGGTTGGGCAGTCTGTGAGCATCTGTCGCTCTAGTCACTGCAGCGTGTCTTGCACGTTGCCCCTTGTCAGCGCTAGCAACTTTTTTTCTGCCGATTCCTAATGTTGAATCAGCAACTGCAGAGCCCATTGGTGAATGAATTTACCGATGCCGTTCAGCTAGGCGCACAAGAGAAACGGAAGTGAGGGATGTAACAGGGAGGGATGTAACAACAGCTAAAGGTGGTGAGACCAAAACATAAGGTTGTTACATAAGGTAAGATTATTTTTCTTTGATTTTTCTTCTTTTATCAGGTTGTGTTGTTAATGTGCTAACTGGCTAACTAGCAATAAGACGGTCTTTTGGTTTCCCTTTTTGAATGACAATCACTGGCTACCACCGTCTGCTGGTGTGGAGAGTTATTTTCTCTCACACAGGTGCAGAACATACGCGCTTGTTGGATGTGGTCCTTGTGGTGTGTTCATGGGCAACTGGTTGAGACACAGGACACGTGAGGCAAGGCAGCTTTTGTTGTTTATTGTTTTTTGTCGCTAGTTCTCTGGAGCTGGTTTGGTGTATCTGGGCTTTTAGGTGTTAGTTAGCAGCAGAAGTGATGATTTGAACTAGCTCCTTGTTAAAGGTGGTATGGAACTGTGCCACATAGGCACTGAATGGTCTCTGCAACCTCCAGGTCATCATTTATATATATATATATATTTTTTTCCTTTTATGTTAAATATCTCCCCAAAAGGTTTAGGTATCAACCCTGTCTTTCTTTTATTCAAACGAGCCTGCATTAAAAATCTCTTATCCATTGTGCTAGCAGATTTTAAGGACTCTTAAAAAGAGCTGCAAAACCATTGCTGTTGGGGTGATCAAAATTGTCACCAACCAAGTATTGTCTCTTAACCTAAGGGCCACACATGCTATAAGTCAGGTGTGTTTCTGCTTTATTAGCTTTGAATCTGGTGACTAGCTGTATGACATATGGGCATGGATTGCCACTTTGTATCCTCAGGGGAAATAACAGCTAAGTAGAGGTGGTTGTTTTGGTTCAATGATGTTTCCAGAGGGAACAAGTATTGATAGAAAACCATCGGCTTATCTACAATCACTGGCAGGTATAATTTAACTGGCATCTGACTAAATAGCGTGTGTGTGTGCTTGCATTGTTTACATGCGGTTTGTTTATGCATGCAAGTGTGTGTGCCATCACACATCTCCCCTAATCAATGCATTTCCTCTCGCCAATCAATGTGTGTTGATGAGGTTTGGGTGAGCTCATATCTCAGGGTTGCAGGCACTGTATATAAATGTATGTATTTGCTAGGACCATCCATAACCGCCACCAATCTGTCTGCCTGATTGTGTGCAGGAAGAGCAAAACCTATCATCAGCATCAACATTACCTGCACAATCAGTCGACAGATTGGAAAAGACGAGGGCAGTAACTTTTGTTAACAAGGCAGCTACAAGGACAAAACTTCTCAGAGAATTTCCCATGTGAATGACATGAAAATGTTTATGATTGCAGAGGCAGTGGATGTGATAAGAACAGCAAAAATTGGAGCAAATAATGGACAGATGGGGGGGTGAATGAAACAGAGGGGCCCTTTTTCAGTATGGGGTACATTTATGCAGGAATGTATGAGTACATGAAGTACTGATTCAGCAAGACAGAACCAAAAATACATTTCAAATGTTGTAATATGGGCCTACACTAGGTTCATTTTAATGACGTGGGAAAGATGTAATTACATGCCATATGTAGCTAAAAGGGCACACTAATTTGTCATTATTAGTTGACCTCTGTCTTCACTGGTTGATTAAATGTATCGCTGCAACACGCCACTAATGCACGTACAGCTTGATTTATGGTTATGCATTTAGAAGTTACGTCATAGCAACAGAGCCGAGCATGTAGCGCCTGAAGGTACGCTGCTGAGTTAAAACCAGACAACAGGAACTGTGATTGGTAGCTTGCACTACTTGAGCTTTCTTCTGTTCACCTGTATCACAAATTAAATCAAATGTAAACACATCTACTGTGTAATTATAGTATGATACGGTCAGCTACAGTGCAATGCATCTAGTGTTGCAGTGGTGCTGTCAGCAGTTGAAATCTGATGCTGATCCAAACCTTCCCTCAGACAGAGCTCCCATCAACCTGCTCCTCAGAAAATCAAATTTTACTGTCAGATCCAGAAGACAGAGAGTGTCTACTAACAGCAGTTACTTCTGACTGCTTTTGCTGGACACCTGCCACCACCTTAGCAAAGCTGTCAATACGCCAGTTACACACATACAGCAGAGGCAGTTAATGAAGTATTGTTCTATATACTGTAGAAAAGTCTCTAGGTCGAAGAAGTCACTGAACAATTAGCCAGGCTGTGCTCCTTTCTGTTTCTACAGCTCAGGAGCCCCGGTGTTAAAGACTCTATACAACCTTTATATTTAGACAGCCTGACAGACTGGTAGTCGGGCTGGTGTCGGAGAGGTGGGACAGCAGATGGTGAGAGGTGATGGTCGTGACTTGCTGTGGCAGCATGAAGAGCTTTGATGTGGTTCACACACACATACAAGACTCAATGCTCTGTACGTACTTGTACTGTATCTGTGGTGCCTGTGGTGATAATAGGTAGGAGGTAATAGGCAACAGTACATCTTATGATGTAATTATGGTGCTTGTGCAAATATTTAAAAAGCAACAGAGGAACAAAAATGTAGAGTTACGTAACAAAAAGGAGAACTTCATCCCCCACATGATCTTTTGTTTTTTAGTTACTCACCCTGTGTTACGTTTAATTCATAAAAAATCTTTGCTGTTCTTGCATGCCTCCACACTGAACAAAAAATGGAGAATTCTCTTGATAAATTAAGGTCACAGGGGTCTGTGTTTCACGACAGCAAAACTTTATTGAAACATGCATTCCCAAACTCTCATACAAATCATGCAGTATAATCCACGTTCCATTCATCCAGTCATATGCTCAGTACTTCCCAAACACATGCATTTTGGGCTAAAACCGTGCTTATACCCTTTATCCATCAAAGTTGGCGCATATATACGGTTTTCACTAAATGCGGGAAGACCCATTAAAATTCAGGCTGTTCTCATAAACTTTTCCCATAAAAAGTAAAGCACCCAAATTCATACATATCCCACATAATCATGAACTAATAAGTTGTGCATAAACCATGGATTTTGGGAGGCTGCAAAGTCACAAAACACAGGACTTTACCCGAAAACTTTTTCCAAGAAGACATATGTTCCGTCTGTGTTCTGTGTGTGAACTTTGGGTGAGTTGAGTTGTTTTAAGCTACGTCCTCAACATGTTTCTTTTTCTAAACCTAACTACAGTTACTCTACTACTAACCTCCGTAACTTAATGTTAATTATGTAATGTATTTACATCGCAAAAAGAGGCGATAGAATCCTTTCCCACTGCCAGTAGACCAGAGCCATGTACATGGCTCTAGAGAGGATGAATATGCCCCTCTGTTTATCTTTTTTTTTCTTTTTACTGGCATGTCATGTTCGACCACATTGAAGGGTTGGGAAATGGGTTAATAAACAGTAGAAAGCTGCATGGAAGCCATCGGAAATGTTACAGCAGCTACTTCCTTTTTATAGCTCTTACTTTTAAGCCTCTTTTTATAACTTGGTGCAGACTAATTTGAAGTTATGTTTGAGCACTACTTAAATGGAGGCGGATGATATTTCATGGCTGCTTGACATTTCATCACAACAGCAAAGGGGTTAAAATTAGTGCGTCCACCTGGCTGTGGTATTTCCATCACTGTCGATTGAAGCCAATCAGAGCGTGATCCAATAAATACCCATGACTACTGCAGAGTTATTTGTCTCGGGGAGTAAATGCCGATTGTAACCTGTTCTGTTGATTACAAAACCCAGAGTATAGTATGTGTTTTTTGTTTGTTTTTTTGTTTTTTCATCCAGTGGGAAAGGGACTTTAAATAATATTAATAATGTTTTTAAAAGTAAAGTTTTAGCAACAGTGCATGTGTTTGGGAGGTACTGAGCACACAACTGGATAAAAGAAACTTAGATTTTACAAGTTGTGTGACATTTTGTGAAAAATGTTTTGATATGTTTTTGCTGTTGTTAAAATTGGTCTCCGTTTACTTCATTTCATCAAGAACTGTAATTTTTTCTGATTATTCATTCATCATGGAGGCATGCGAAAAAAAACAAGTTTCTCTTCTCAAATTCTATGTAACACTGGGTGAGTAATTGATACACGAATCATCATTTGAGGGTGAGGTTTTCCTTTAAGGTGGTTTGTTGCAATTAATATCACATACTGTCTTACAGGCTAGAATTTCAAAAGCACTGCTTTTATCACATTATGTCTTTATATTAATTGAATAGCGTTCCCAGCAGTCACCCAGCAGAGTTGATACTTTTAATTCTATAAATGTCACCGCTGCTATTTTTGAAACATAATGCAATTTGTACCTTGTCAAATGCTCATTCCAGCAAAATGTGTAAATTAATTGTCTCAGTATGCCATTATCTAATCATAAAAAAAATCCTGCAGATGAAGGCTAATTTCTGTTTGAAGATATGTCTTTTCTATGTCTCACAGTCACACTTGCTTGAGATTTCCTTTAACTCACACTCAAACAAACACACACACAGTTTTTGATCTCTCTCTCAAAGACGAGGTGACTGTCCAGGAAAAGTTCCTGACAAAGTAGAGCAATATTAGCAGATCATGTTGAGCCACAGGTGCACCGTTTCCCCAGCAAGACAAGACAGTATGCTCCCAGCTCTTCCCTCATCCGTGCAAATGTTTTCTCAGATCACATTTGTATCTGCATTGGAGCGAAGGAAATTGTTGAGATTCGCACTGTTATTTGCTTGGGCATGTTAAACGATCCCCTGTGATTTCTGCCTAGTCCTCGCCTGCTGAAGCGCTTCAATGCAGCCATGCGTTGTTAGCAAAAACGATAGAAAGCGCTGCAATGTTTTCTACGAGAGCAGCAGCAATTCAAGGCTATTAAACATTGTTTTAGGCACAGAGAGAGGTGCAATTTATTCACCACCGTGATCAAAGCTTAACCAGTGGAGCGAGATAACTGAGAGGGAAGGAAGAAGAGAGAATCCAACGAAGGGCACAGATTGACTGAACTCTAACAAGCAGACTGAGGTGCGGATGAAAACAGGCCCTATTAGATACAAAAAAAAAAAAGAGATCCATTTGTGCAGGAAAACATGGAGAGAACTTTTTTAATTGAGTAGCCTTTAGCCAAACAGTGTTCATTATATACCTGCTGTACCTGCTCACCTGTAAGTCTCTGTGTGAGTAATTATGTGTTTGTCCGTGTCTGTACAAGGTATTCTCACATTCTCTGTATACAGAAGACGGATTCTCCTATGGCCGATACACTAGAGTTTTATTAGGCGGCTCTACAGCCAATTGCTCCATTCAGACAATTGTAGGGTAAATCCAAATTGGAGGCTAACTCGTGGTGTGAAGTGTGTACACATTAAATCTTAACACACTGTTTTAAGCAATCACAATGGTGCAAGCTGATAATTAGGCATCAACATTGGGGTGAAGCCTAATGATTTCTGCATTGCCAAGTCTCTCAAAACCAGATAGAAGGATGCCAGGCTAATAATGTCATTGTTAATACCAGAAAAACAAATATTATATCTCACAAGAAAGCAACAGAGATAGAACCCCCAAAGACTTGGTGAGGTGTTGGTGGAGTGGGTGAGCTACTTCAGATGCCTTCAGGTGCCACATCACTGAGGACCTGATGGGGACTTTACAAACCAACACCCCGCTGTAGAAGGCACAGTGAGCTATCAATCATCTGAGACATTTGAGGCTATTCAGAGCTGTGACCCCCCTTTCCAAGGACCTTTTACATGTGCATTATTTAGAGCCAAACATATCACCAGAGGCTCATTATCCAACCCGCAGGACGCCTACACCAGGCAGCGCAGAGCCAAGCCAGTTGTTCAAGCTCCACATCAACAGCCAGCTGCTGCAGTCAGGGAAATGACTGTCATAAGTCATATGGACAAAGTCATAAGGCCCAGTACTGGGAGGCTCAGGAAGAGCCTAGGGCCATAAGGATTCTTAACATGGAGGCTGCCAGTATTCTATTCTACAACAATACTGGATCAGTATTCAACTGCTCTACCCTTTTAAATGTACACTGGGTTATTAACCATGACCATCTGCACATACATTCAACATCTGTACTTTTACACTGCGCCATCTGTAGCCCACTTTTTATACCTGTTATTATAGTCCAATCAACATTCTCTCTTCTGTCCCCTTTGCTTATGTATCTGCATTAGGACTCTTTGTTGTACCCATCACAATACAGGTGCTACAATTCCATATATTGCAATGTATTGTGATTTTTAAAAGATCTAATTTTAGGAAAAGTGTGATTACATAAAGAATACATGACCATGTGCATGAAAAAAAGTTTGCTTTTTTGCTTTCTAAAAGAATGATCTGTACTTTTAGGATGCTTTGAGACCTTGAGTTGTCTTGCTTTGTCTGAATCAGGGACTAATTTTGTTACAAAGTTGCATAATTGCCTAGAGTTGGTTTGTTTTATCGCGGAGGCATTTACAAGCGGACTAGATCAAATGCTTGTGTGAAACTCAAAATTTCTATGCAGGAAAGATCCAGGAAGTAAACAAAATGTTGAAGAGGAGTACACCTGAATGATAAATGCGGAGCTTTCTAATGTCACAATGGAGGGACAAGTACGCAAGTTGACTTTTTACTTTATTGGTTGCGCTGTTCATTTTAGGCAAATCATACAGTTTGAAAATGAGGCGTGGTTCCAACTTGAAAACAATGTTTTGATGCACTGGAAGTGCCAAATTAATAATCCTCAGGGACTGTAACATGGCCATGCTTGTTTAACCCAAACAATGCATAATGTGACTGCAGTTTCTACATTGTATGTTGTATATTACCCTTTGAAAGCACTTTGTGACATATGTCTATGAAAAGTGCTACACAATAAAATTTACTTACTTACTTACTTTATATATATCTGATCTCAACTCGCGACTGATGTGAAGATACTCTATCATGGCACAAAACTGATGAATCTGATTGATATTGGCTTTTGAACTTGAACAGACTTATTTTCCACAATTCTAAACTTAATTTGGCTCTGATTCAGTATCTGTGAAGTTTGGCTGATACCTCCATGTGCACCTTAACACTGCAACACTATCTTACCCAGCAATGACCTGAGGGAGAGCTGGGTAATATGCTCAAACGGCTCCTTCAAAACACACCTCAGAGGTGAAAGGCGATTCCCTTTGAGGGACAGAGGAAAACAGATGTATCAGTTTTAAAAACTGCATCAATCCCTCATGACAAAAGATTTCACGCAAGAAGTAGATGACTCACACACACACTGGATAACAGGACTGTAACTCAAGCTGGCCAAGTTTGGTTGAACTTTCATGTGTATGCTTTGGGCAAAGTTCAGGCGGACATTTTTTTAGGTGAGGGGCTGGGTCTGGCTCAGGTTGATATTTAAGGCTGGCAGACTTTGCCTTGGATTTTGTGCCAAGTATTGAGATTCTGCCACACACTGCTTGCCATACTGATGTGTAATGTACTGATGAAGTTTCTGCAAGAGCTCTGGTCTTGGCATCACAGATGGATCACAAATTAAGAGGGTAATCTCAGTGTAACCATAAAGCCTTTTTAACCCTGTGCTTGCCTGATCATTAGCAAGAGTAACCATATTTGCAACTGAGACAAAAAAGCACAGTGTGTGCCATTATGAGTTCAGGAGACTGAGCAATTAGCATTACAGAAGTATAAAAATGACAAGTTGTGGTTTTACAGGGGTTATGTTCCCAGCAATAACCCCCCGAGAGTCTTGTCACAGTGAGGTTGCGAGGCAACCAGGAAGTCGCTGTGAAAACCACATGATACAAGATATTATGTATCAATTAATGAGCTTTAGAGATGCTGACAGGCACATTTTTTGACCTTTGACACAGTGAGGCAGGCTGTGTCCCCCCCTGTTGAGAAGGGTCTAGCTGCACAGCTCCAGGCTCGGGGCTCAGTTCCAAGCCTCGAGAAGGGAGTGTATAATAAATGGCAAAGACAATCATCAGGTTTTGACTGTAACTGTTCAGGCTGTATGTATGTAAGTATGTTTTTCTACGAAAAGCAATTCACCCAAAGTCGTACATATCCCATACCGACGACAGTAAACAAAGAAGTAGTTCCAAGTGCTTGTAAGGAGGCAGGTTGGGTCACAAAAAAACAGACTTACGCCAGGGACTTTCCCCTGCAGACATGTCTTTGTATCAGTGTGAACTCTGAGTCATTCTCAGGTACGTTCCCACCATGTTTCTTCTCCTAAACCTACCCTCAGTAATTTTTATTGCCTGAACCTAACCTTCATAAATTTACATGAATTACACAACAGTATGTTAAAGATGTAATATAATTTGTGGGGTGAAAATTCGTTGAATATCATACAATCTGTTGTGCATGCATTTTTCGAAGGATATCACACAAACCATTCTGTGAGAATCCATGTACAGTTAGGTTAGATACAGCAGCAAATACACTTTTTCATAATGGGTCCTTGTGATGGAGATGGGGCCCAGTGCCAAGGTAAGAGGCAAGAGCTTGTGGCTCTATTGTTCCTGTTTCCAGCCTTTATGGTAATCTACACTAACCATCTCCTGTAACTATATAGAAGAGATGAGAACAGGAAACCTCTCAAAATGTCTCAAAGCTAAACCCGAAATAGTTTTGTCTACATTTCATGGGGTTTTGGACAAAGGATCTCAATCTGGTTGGGGTTACCATCCTTCTACCAAACCCAGGAGTGGAACAGTACATCGTTCAAAGCCAAGAGCTGCAGCAACCTGAACAAACTGCAACAACAGCTGAATTCACCAAACAATGATTGGCCTATTGTCCACAAGACTGGATGAGAGTTGACAGCTTGCCGTAACCATATTAAGACATCTTTTCCCCTGCTGGATTACTGCAGTCAGCACATAACTGTATTCCTCTGTGGGTAAGCTCTCTAGCGTCTGGGTAAAAAGGCAAATATCTCCAGTGACGTCAAACTTTGATAACGGACAAAGAAGTGGCCACCATCCTGGAGGTTCAATCTTTTTAGAAAATGAGCAGCTCTGTTCTGAAATAAGATATCTGCCACTTGACAGAACAGAGAGGTACGAAAGGAGGGAGGCAGGGAGGATGTAAAAATGAAGAAAAAAAGAGGATGTGGGAACGAAGGTCACGTAAGGAAGGAAAAGGAGAGTACAAGGTGTGAACACGAGTCATACACTGGGAGGTTATGTGCAGATCAGGTGTGAGAGCAGGGAGGGGGTAAAAGCAGAGAAAGAGAATGAATAAATAGATGGCAGAGTGATGGACGTGGCATATCCCCACAGATGAAAGAGTGAAGGGTTGGGTTTTAAGAGGGCAGCAACATCAAGAGGTAAGGGGAGGGGGAAGCTGTCATGCAAAATGATCAGAGCAGAGGTTTGAACAGATGGGAGAGGAGAGGAGGAGAAGGCCAGAGGAAGAAAGGAAAAGGATAGAGTGGATAGGACAAAAGATAATAGGAGGGGTTAGAGGAATAAGAAAATGTAATCATAACAGACAATAGTTCGCAAGTGAGGAGAGGAAAAGGAAGTGCAAGAAGAGAAAAAGAGGGGAAAAAGGGAGGAAAAGGAAGGGAGTGCGGAGATGTATAAACAATAGAAGAGGGATAAAGCAAGTACAAAGGGAAGAGGAGAGACATCTATAGGGGGAAAATGAGAGGAGATGGAGAGAAAGAAGACCAGAGAAGAGGGAGGGTCAAGGGAAGAGATGGCGAGAAGAAGAGAACATAAAAGTAAAAAGAAAGGGGAGAAGGAAAGCAAGGAAGAAGGGGGATTCAGGGGAGACAACAGAAGTGCAAAGGGAAAAAGAAAAAGGAGAGTAAGAGAGAGTAAATAAAAGATAAATGTGACCAGAAAAGATGGGAAGTGAAAGTAGAATAAAAGAGAGGAACAGAAAGGAAAGGAAATGAAGATGGTGAATGGAAAAAAGAAGAATGGAGAGGGAGAGAGGGGGGAAAGAAAATTGGAGAACAGGAAATGAGAAAAGGTAGAGCAGAGACAAAAAGGATGAAGTGAAAGGGGAGGAAGAGACAAAAGAAGGGAGGAAGGACGGTCAGGATAAAGAAAGGAGGGGTGCTGAGAAAGGTGACGTCATGGATAGAGTTCTGGCTACGGCAATGAGATGGAGATAAATGGAGGCAAAGATGGGAACAGAGACAGAGAGCGACAGAGAAAGAGAGAGCCAGGTAGCATCAGACAAGAGGTGTAAATAACTATAATGAGGCTGTGCAGAAAATAGAGTGCGGGATGAGATCGCGCTACATAAAGGAAACAGCGAGAGAGGTAGAGCCGGATGACAGAGGGGGTTTGAGTAATGCCATCCCGGTGCCATGCGCCTAAAGCGAGATGACAGAGAGGGAGGCTGTGACAGAAATTGCAGCATGTGGGGAGGAAAAAGTGATCAAAAGAAAATGAGGAGAGTCAAACATGGTGACAGAGAGAGTGAGAGGGTGAGAGGAGAGGGGGAGACAGAGAGGCTGGTGTCTGGCAGGAAGAAGAGCTGACGGAAACAGAGGATAAAGAAGGAAATGAGATGGAAGACGGAGAAAGAAAGACAGACAGAGGTTGAGCGAGGTGTGAGTAATGTTGTCTCTGTGCTGTCACCCTAATGAGACAGGTTTGCTTTATGGATGCATCTTGCATCTCCCAGCAACTTCTCTGTTGGTATCAGCTGTGATTAATAGACACACACACACACACACACACATTCATAAACACAGAGAGGTAGGTGTAAATTGTGAAAGGGGAAATTGCAACCATTCCAGCGTGCATAATGCTTAGTACAAGTACTGCAATAAAGCTGTATGATAATCAATACAGGATCATTTGCATGCTTGCTGCTGTGCTGCAAGATTTTGTTTTAGTTTATGTGAGTGAGTTGAGCGAAACAGAACACAGGATGTCAAAACTAAAATTTAAAAGTGTTCAAATCACCTCATGACCTCCAAAGTGTGAGCAGAGTACTACCAAAAAGCTGTTTTGTGTCTTTTCTAGCTTTGGAGGAGCTCTCTCAAGTCTGAGACAATAACACTGATTATACCACGGTGATGTCATCGGGGTATCATCAACTTGAACTTAGAAACTATGGTGTAAACCGGTGTGGAGTTTAAAAGACATGGGCGTTTACCTGTCAGCCAGGGCTTAACTACAGACTCTCATGATCTGCCCTGAACTCCGTCTTAAGGTCCTGTTTTTCCTTTGTTAATTCTATCCTTCAGTCATGCTTAGTGTTTCCTGTTTTATTTTGTTACTTAAATCTCCTCTCAATTCAGAACAGCACTATCTGCCCTTGTGTTTTTTTGTTTTGTTTTTTTTTTTCCCAGTTTTGATAGTCTGCCCCGCCCTGATTAGTTTCACCTGCCCCTGCAGTCCTGCAGCCTACTCACCTGTTCTCACTTCCCTAATTAGTGTCTCCCTACTTGTTCCTGCTCACTTCTCTTGCTCTTTGTCAGTTTGTCTTCATTTTTGGTTTGTTGTTCTCTTACATGCTTTCTTGTGCCTCCTTGCTTTCACCTGCCTTATTTTAGGACATGCATTTTTGAATTTGTCCTCCTGCCTTTTTTCTGTTGTCCGTAATTGGGTCCCAGCCTGCAACCTGCTGTCCAAGACCACAACAAAGACACTGCCTGGCTGTGTTTTGGAAAATGTAGCATGTAGGATTTTGCCTATAAAAAAAAGGCAAAGGAGTGCTTAAAAAATCAGTTAAAAAAAGACAGTATGTGGCTGTTGTAGGAACAAAGGATTAAGTCAGTCAAAACAATCTTTGTTTTCTGTTTCCTTCTGACATTAACTGGCTTCACAGTTTACCAAAAATATCTGACACTGACACAACACTGACCACAATTGTTCCCCAACCTTAAGTTTAATATTATTGTAACCATGACAATGAAGCTCTCATGACATTTACAAAGTAATTATTATAATTCAAACCATAATCTGTCCCTAATGGCTTTATCACATCTAGAAACAAATAATGTCATTCTGCCGATACAGGCATCAGATCAGGAACTGTTTTCATGTGTTGTTCTAAAGAGCAGTTAAAGATGTATAATGCCACTTAATTTGGGGGACTTGTTGTGTTTTCATGTCTTTACCATCCGTTTCAATTGATTTTGACCATTCTTGTTGTTACCCAATTATATGCCGGTGCAAAATTGAATTGCTGGAATGCCCATTTAAGGTTATAAGTTGACATTTTGCTCGACCAAATACTGAAAAGTTCGAGCAGACTTGAAGCAAAACGGGCTCGACACTTAACAATGTCGTCTCTCCTTGTGAATTTATGTCTCATTAAGCCAAAAATGCTTGATCTCCTGTAAAATAAAATGATGATATGAACAGAGGCAAAGTTATATTAGCTTCTCAGCCATAACAGTAAGAGACTGTTGCTTTAAAAAAGGGAGGACAGGACAGGCGTTTTCCCAAACTTCATTCCATTGGCCAGAATTGAGGTATTTGAGTTGTGCAAGGATGATGTTTTCCATTGGGTTTTGGATTACTGCAGAAAACAAGCTTAGTGGCAAACAAGAGTTTAAGATACTTACATTTTTGTTCAATGAGATTTTCTGCACAAATGGATCCCACTTTTGTAATTTTAGAAGCGTAAATGAAATCGCCAGAAGTAAAAGGCCAACGGTAGGCCATTAACTGACTTGGAGACGAGGGAAGTTAATTTATTTCGGGTTTTAGGGCTCATTCTTGTCTGTTGTTACAACAGACAGTGTACAGGCACAGCAAGGCCAGACATCATGTCCGGTGATACCACAATCCAGTCAGAAGTACGTGACCATCTCAGGATGAATGCCAGTTCTCAAAGAGCATATTTTTATCAACGTTCTAAAACATCCAAATGAAAATAGATCTAGCCTTCAAACAAACTGCCACTGAAGTGATGAGATGATGCAACAAAAGAGTATTGTGCCTTTTCTTTACCAATTAGTAAATTAAAAATAAATAAATTACATGAATTACTGTCTGTATGCAATAGAAGAAATAACTCCTGGAAGGTGCTTTGGGAACTACAGGGTTCAGTCTTTCATCTTTCAGATTGTACTTCTAATCCCAAGCCACAGGATGTGCGACTGTTACACTGACCCAAATATTCCTCTGCTTTGTTTTGGGTTTTGTAAACTAAATTAAATTAAGCTCCTTCTAACTATCAATTGGCTTCTTCTGAGTTATGCACCCATGGGGACTAAGCATGGATTTGTTGGAACAGGGGCGCTGCATAAATGTAGACTATACCATAGAGGCTAAAATTAATTTCCATTCCCCCTTGTCATCAACATTCAAGACAGAGGAGAAGAGAAGTGAGCCAAAGCTTCTCTGCGGCCATCAGCAGAAGGCTGTGGTTGTACTGGGCTGGTCCCAGGTGTGAATAGGTGCAGCTGTATGAATTTAAAGCAGACAAGTTCTGTGAAAGAGAATACGTGCTCAGCAAAATCCTTCCCTGGATAAATAAAGATAAGGAAGAACAAAGGAACAGCGCACAGAAATAAAGTGTTTGAGAGAGTGGCCTCTCGTTCGGCTTTGTTTGGCAACATTCCTGGAGCCTTTACCAGAGCAACATGACGGTATTTGTTGTATGCAATTCCCCCGTTTAACCATGGTATTTTAACCACTTTGGCAGTAAAAAGATAAATGTTAAAGGATAGGTCTGGAGGTTTCCAAGTCTTCAGAACTTAACACAATACTCACATACCATTCTGTTAAGAATCAGGAACAGAATCCACAGACCTCTTTCTGTGTAAAAATGCATTCTAACGTAGAGCCAAAGCTCATCGAAAACTCCAGCAGTTTGAGTAAGACAAACTGAGTGTGTATCTTCAGTCCAAGTTCGTCTTTTTTTAGTTTAAATTCCCCTACTTACCCCACAGTGTTTCCTCACTTGGTCGCAGTTGAGAAATATGTGTTGTCAGTTGCACTGCCGGACAAAACAGCAATAAACCAACTCCCACAATGAGGATATCGACTTGACTTGGACAACTCTAATTTTAAGGCTGTTTAACTTAAACACTGAATTTTTACACAGAAAGAAAGAAAATATTTTGTTGCCCATTGATTACAGTGTAACACAAGTAAACGCTTAACAGTCTTTACAGAGAGAAAGGATTGATTACATTGACCAAGAATCCTCTCAAAGTATAGCATGTGAGCATTGTATTGCGATGGACCTAAAAACAATCCCAACAATGGTCACCTAAGATACCCAATGAAAACATCCAGTAGATACTCATTTTGGGCGTGTTTTGTTTCTCTTCCAAATCATGTGGTTTTCAGAACTGATTGACTGGCTGGCTGAAAACTGGCTGACTACGTTTACATGCACATCACAGTAAACTTATATTTAATGTAATGAGGGAGGCATGAAGATCAATGAATGTTTTTACAATGGTACACAATAAGATGGAGGACAAGAGGGTTTACTCATGGTCAAACTTCTGTCTGGGACCTAAACGTGGGTTTCCCAATTGTTCCATTTCAACGAGCAGAGGTCAGTGCGGCCAGATGACCAAGCTGACTAAACCAGGAACTGACCGAGGGAGCATCAGAGGCCTCCCATTCACACATAATTAGTTTGTGCCCCAGCATGAGCAGAGTCTGAATCCACTCTGCATCGTGGAACTATGATCTCTAAGAAGTGAAGCATCCTCTGAGATATAAAGACAGGGAGAAAAGGGAATTTGTGTTACTGAATGCGTTCAATCTAGGTGTCAATTACTATCCAAAACTTCAGTGTGTTTGTTTTGTATGTTCATGCTTATGCAAAGCATTTTGAATTGCCTTTGTGTCAGAAACGTACTATATAAATAAACTTGGATTGTGTTGGATTGATTATACTGGTGATTCTGTTCAATCTAGGGCTTACCCGAATATTTTGAAGATTCAACTTTGCCATGGTCATCGACGTCCAAATTAGTGTTCGAATACATTGTTTTTTGTTTGTTTGCTTGCTTTTTTTTTATCAGTAAACTGGTGGAGGACACTGAACAGAGGTGTCCTCAGCGAAGTCACTGACCACAGTTTCAACCAATTAAACTGGCTATCTAACAATGAAAAGGAACCAATTAGACAAATTTTGGACGGTTATCTGGGATTGGCAACAGTAATGAAGCTCTTGGTTTGCATCAAGTGAAGTGGCCTGACCTGCGGCATTCCAAGTTATGAATAACTTACTAAAGTGCAAAGTACTACTAAAGTTGGGTTGAGTTTGGGTGGTTTATCAGTGTATAGGAAGATGAGCCCCCTTCCCAAGTTCAGTTGTGTCCTGTTGAAGCTTTCAATATTCGAGGGTAATTATCACTGAAGCTTTGAGGCTCCAAAAAAAGTATATGGGACTAGTTGAATATTCCTGATTGTCTGACACAATGACAAGATATCTTTGGCTGGTACAAGTTACAAATATCATGACACATAAATCTGTTATGAACTAACAGACTTCTTTCCCTTTACACACAGCAAAGGTGTCAGACTGTGGGGGACTGTTATGTGAAATTAGGGCGTAGCTCATGAATATAATATGAGTAACCATTTGAAATGCTAAATCCAAAACATGACCGCATTAGTTGTGTTTACTTAATAATACATTTCAAAGAATGAATTAGTCACCATTCATTACTAGAACTTCATTAAAGTTTAGAAGTAAGGCGAGCGGTTCATCATCACTCAATGGTGCACACAGTGTTGGCACGCAGCCAATGATATTTGGGGGACACATGGACAATTATGCTGTTTATGTTCTCATCAATTAATCACTTCAGTAATTTGTTCTCTTTTAATCTGCCGTTTCGCCGTGACCTTTAATTACCTTTTATCCAATTGATTCTGTTATGACTTCATTGTGTTTCATCTCAGTTATTGATCTTTTTTTGTAATTCCATTGCCAAATCTCTGCTGTAGCAGGCTGATACAAGTTGATTTAATTTTGAACAACCTCCAGAAAAAAAAAGTATTTATCTAAAGGAGGTCTCTTAAAAAATGTATTTAGCAGGTCAGCAAGGCACGCTGATGTTATAAGGTATAAGGTCCAGGCTGAGGTCTCCAGTTACTAAAATGTGGACTCAATTCAAGCAGCCAGCCACATATACTGTATGACAGGGTAAAAGAGATGAGGAAAGTAAAAGTGGATTCAAGTAAACAGAAGCAAATAATGGCACACAGAAGGGGGCGAATAGATAGTGAGAAGCTGGCGTGACAGCGAAAAACTACCAAACTATGTGGGGGTCTCCAATGGGCTGGATAGCCAGTACGTTGAGATGGAGCGTGTTATTATAGCAGACAAAAGCAGCATGTGGCGAGAGGGATGGAGAGACGGTGGCAACGGATGGTGTCAGAGAGGGAGAGCTATATGCTTGGCCGGTGATACTGATGGAGAGAGAACACGCAGAGAGCAGGATGGCGAAAGAGAGTGCAGCAGAGACAGTTATTATGTTTTTATTAAACTGTGGTGCAAGATTTTAACAAACTGCATGTTTCCTTCAAGTCCCTTTATGTGAATATAATCAAGACAGTGTGATAAAATTACAGAATTAACCAAGCAGAAGGTACTGTGATGCTTGAGGGCATTTAATTGCTGTAGCATAAAGGGGAACACACACCAGTGGCGTATGATGTGCTGGTTGATGCACATGAATATGTCAGGATACACACAGGATACATCCCTTTCTGTATTTTCTAGTACATCAACTCTTCAGAAACGCAGCAGTCTAATCACATTACAGTCAGCCAAATTGTGTAAAATGATTATTAAATTAACAGTGTTCATATGCAGGAGTCTGCACTCTTACCTCGTCACCGCCCATGAGAAAAGAACAAGCTTGGCACAAAGGGCATTGGGGAGTGACCATCGTAACAGTGCTCCTGGCGAATCATAGTGTCAGAGCTTACGTCTGGATGCTTGAGTGGAGGTAGGGCTATTGCAATGCTCTATGAGCAGCAGACCCAGGTGACAGCATTTCTTTCATATGAATGGTTTGGTAGCGAGCATGCCAACTTCTCCCCCTCTAGCAAGCACACTAACTTACAGAAATACTTTTGTCCTCAAAATCTGATTTTGAGTAAATTGGACAGAGGCTGAGATGAAAAAGTAAGTGGGGAACTTGAAAATGTCAGAGAATAAAAGAAAAAAGCCAGTGACAAAGGAAAGGGGTTCCTGAAGCTATGCCAACATCCAACAAGCAGATATAGAGGGGCATATTAGCACCTTTTAAACTCCTCTTTTGATATTTTGTTTTTTCGTGCAGCAATAAATGAATACATCGTAGAAAAAGGAGAAGTTGGCTTAGTTTGTTTTCGTCAGCCTTTATGGAATCTTCTGTTTTTTCTAGTGGTGGGACTCAATTAAAAAAATTAATCTAATTAATTAGAGGCTTTGTGATTAATTACTCGTGATTAATGGCATGTTTATCAAATAGCAATATTTGACACAGTAAGCACTGTTTTTCAATTCTGAATTGAATGTGTTGAACTATTTTGAAATATTTTTTGGTGCAAATTTAAGTTGTGCAGTGATAAATAACACATAGGAAAAAGACATGTAAACACAAGTGGAAACTAGAAAGTGTCACAGAGTACAAGGAAAGAGCAAGTGACAAAGAAAAAGGGAGAGAGAGGGAGAAGGAGAGGGACAGGGACCGAGACATGGTGGCAAAATAATGAAATAATGATGAGTCTTATTTAACGACTGAATGACACAAGAAATTCTATGTGTGGATTAAATATTAACACAGCAAGGAAGAGATGAAGCCCTGTAACTCTCCCTACCTCTGTCTCCTCTGCTGTCTTTCCCTCCTTCTCCTTCTTTATCTCCCTTTCCCTCACTCTGACGCTCTTTTTCATCCAAGATGGTGAAGCACGAGAGAAGGAGGGAAAAGATAAGGGGCTGAAGTGAAGAATGACAAGAGCAGAGGAGAGTGTGACGGAGAAAAGGGATGAAAAGTCGGTGCCGCTTTTTGGCAGCTTCAATGTTTGATGTAGCAGAGTCATTAAAAGTGGGCAAGTCATCCCAGCTCCATGTGGGAGCCCATTACACCAGATTGGTTTATAGTGGGAATAAGACTCATTTTTACACTGGCCCAGCCTCTTTCTTACACACACACACACACACACACAACCACACACACACACAGTACGCTCCCTCACACTCCTCTCTCGTGAACCCTGGCAACTTAAAAGGGAATGATCTGTAATTAGTGAGGTGATAGTCATGCAGAAGGGTGGTGTAGCTGACTTAAAATTTAATTTAAGGCATTGTTACAGGATGAGAAAAAGATTTCCTCTCCAGTCACTTGAGAGGAGGGAGAGAGATGAAGGAAAAAAAGAGAGAATAAAAAGGCCTTGGGGCTTATCTTTCCTACAGGCTTCAGATGCATGTTAACACATGAAAGGAGGCCTCAACCCTTCAACTAACACTCATTGACACATGTACAGTAACACACATACACACACAGGCATGCACTCAGTGATGCAAGACCGTGCAGCTCTGACTTTGTACAGCTCTTGTACATCTCCAAGTAGTTCTCCAACACATAGATGCAGAAGTGCATTTGTATTCATGATGCACCCACGTGTGTGCAAAACACAATAGCATCTTTGTGTGTCTATACCTGTGAGGCCCTTCAGTGATATAATGCATTCCCTAGCCTCTTAGTCTAACCTATTTCTGATCATAAAAGCAGACTCTATTTGTGCTTTTTTTTCAATACAAATGCCCACTTAGCTGTTAGCGAAAAGCAGTAGTCTAATGTAGGTTACAGTGCTGATGCCTTCCCCTCCCTCAACCCTCACACATGTACTTCATTGGCAGTATGCTTGACTGTTGACTGTGTCATGAGTGAGAATGGGGCAAATTTGGAACTGGGGATTTGGTGGTGGGTGTGGTCACATTGCCACAGCAGGGGGATGGCCTCCAGTACATTGTTGTCAACAGCAACCGGCAATCTCAGAGGCTAAAATACGAAGCCAACGCAGAAGTGCCAGAAATTCCATTTTCCTGAATAGCCATGTGAAGCTGGCTCTGAAAGCGAGTCAATCCCATTAGACCCCCATCTTAAAATACCAAATTTTAAAGCTGAAATAAACATGTTTACAGCCTGGTACAAAAACAGTTTTGGTCACTTTAGCTAACAGGGGGTACATTTTTATAAAATTCGCAAAGTTGTCACAATTGGGGAAATGATCTATAGCAGTGGTTCCCAGC
>JAPZEB010000020.1:15576361-15587228 GCA_029783705.1 Chaetodon striatus | reverse complement strand
CCCTAACAGGATAAGTGGTTACGGAAAATGAATGAATATATGTTTCCTTTACAGTCTTTAACCTCCACCCACCACCTTTCTCTTTACTTACTCAGCACAGTCTTTCCTTGAGAGCTTGTTTCATCTGTCAGCTTCAGCTTTAACTGTCCATCTCTTCTGTCTTCACCATCTCTCTCAACCCCTTTTTCCATTTCCTTGGACATTTGGAAAGCTCCACTCTCCATCTCTTCTCACTCTTTTCCTGTCTTCACCTCCATCTACCCCTCCCTCTCTGAGGGAACTGTGCTGCACTGATCCACCACTGACCACAGCAGGATTTAGGTGTCAGCTTGGCACTTCCTTGATATGTGCTCAGGGGGTTGGTGGCCATCTCATTTACACATATTTCTGTCAGCTTTTCCCCAAATCCTCTTATTACCTCCTCATTATTTTTTTGGCCTGCTTGTTAGCCAAATAACTCTCAAACCTAACAAATTTTAATGTACTAAGGTGGATAGTTTATGTCATTGAGTGGCACACCGTCTGCAGTCAGATCACAAAAACACATTCCCGGGTTTATAAAATATCTTCTGCTTCGAATGTTTTCATCAGATATGGTTTTCAAGTTCTTAAAATTCCAGCTACTCCTTATCCCTTATTGAAAAGTTTTGATCTCCTGAATGCAATATGCCTCCTACTTATGTACAAAGTCAATTATCAGTAGGGCTGGGCAATAAAACGATTTCAACTGGGGATCACGATTAAATATATGTCAGTGGTGGTGATCAATTTTAGACATTTTCATCAGTATGAATTGATCTAACATCCCACGACTTGCTGCGACTCTTCTCTGCCTCTGCTGTGTCAGTGCCTGTTTGCAGGAGGGCAAGGCTGTGCTCCTCTCACAGAGTGACAGCAGCTTAACTTCAGAGCGGAGCCCTCAGCGGAGACAATGAAACAGAGTTTAGAATATAATTTCCTGCAGTCACAGAGAACAATGCTCATTATCCACAAGTGCAACAAAAGGTTGAGAGTATGATCAGTTTATCAAACACCTGTTTAACAGGCAGAACAAACTTGCAGAAATGTGGCGTCTTCGGTCATTCTCCCCGCAGTAACTTGCTGCCTCCTATTAATCTACACCCAGCTTGTTTGCACAGCTACAGAAATTAGGCTGAAGTGCTGAAAGTGAACTCTTGTTATCCTCCAAAGCTGAGGAAATTTTTCAGAAAAATGTTAACCACATTAATTGTGAAGTGGTTCAGATATCTCAAAAGTGAAGAAGCGCAGATTAGGGTGATGGTAAAATATGCCGTCAGTCAGTGCCAACTGAGACTGTTAATACAACAAATTGACAGTTGTGGATGTAACTAAGGTTCTATGACTTCTGGATGACCACCAGTTCCATCACCTGAAAGGGTACTATCCCAGTGACTGCAGCACTATTTTTTTTTATTTTTTATGTTATGTTATAAGGCAAGCTTATTTTTTGTTAAGGCTGATGTATGTTTGCAAAGTCAAATGTTTAAGTTTAGAAGTTATTCAACATATTCTTTTGATACAAATTAAATTCTATTTTATATGTTGAATAAACAATATTTAATGTGTAAATTAAAATTAAATTACTAAAAATTTAACTAATGAGCCCCCTGGTTCCTTCAGGCTTCAGTCATTATCAGGATACTCTTCAAACCGGCAGCATTGTCAAATTATATATCATGATAAACATTGATATCAACGCCATATCATCCAGCCCTAAATGTATGTGCACTGGTGTTTTCAAGTCTCACATCAAAAAGGAGCTTTCAAATGAGTTTGTTGTCTAATGCTGATTTATAAGTTTTGGACTGTTCAGCAGGCATACACGAAACAAAGTTGTGATTTGCGCTGGTTTTTTTTTCCTAATGCAGCACTTTTTTTTATCAATCAAGTATGCCTTAATTTTATTGTAAGAGTGCACTGTGTTGTGCAGAAAAAATGTGGATTAGACTTAGTATTGTAAGATACTCGGATAAGGATGGGGGCAAAAAGGACATCCCTACAATTAACTGAAACTATCATGAAATATTCTAAAGTAAGAAGCCCCAGAAGCCAATTCCCATTAACAGCTACATCATTCCTTTGATGTAAGAAATAGATGTCTCTTTGTATTACTTTGTTGTTCATTGATTTTGCTCTCTAAAACATATCTTTGCACACATAACACAGAGGTACACATCCACCACTCCTCCTGCCTTCCCCCTCTCATCGAGATAAAATTGGCCTTGCTCCCTCCATTTTCCCTAACTTGCGCTCAATCTTTTTTTTCCTTATACTCCCTCAGCAGATGTGTTTAAGGCAGCCCCCACTACTTCATTAGCCAAGGAGCCCTGTTGGATACATTTACATTTCAAAAGTGATGGAGGGAGAGGGCAAGAGACACAGACATGGAAAGAGAAAGGCAAAACTACAAAAGAAAGAATAAAGGGAGAGAGACGAAACAAGTTAGAAGTTAGAAAACAGAAGGAGACAGTTGAGGGAGTGGTGGGAGACGCAGAGCAAGTCTTAGGAGGACCAACATTTCATTGGAGACAGAAAAGAAAAATGAAAAGGGGACGGAGCATGGAGCATGGCAGCAATGGAGGAGGGTGGATCGAGAGAATTGAGCAGAAAGGAGCGAGGAAGTAAGAAAAGCTCTAAATTGGCTGGAGGAGAGAATGGATGGATGAGCGACACACCGGGGAAACGGAGAAAGACACAAAAGCAGCAAGGATCAAGAGTAACTCTGTTAAAAACCAAAAACTTCACTCATTGTTCAAAGGAGCATTAAGCAACTTTAGTTAATGGATTTAAGATGTGACCAGCTGTTTTATGGTTTGTCTACACAGGAGGTGTCTTGGGTATTTTTTAGTCATCTGTCTCACATGTATCTCAAAACCTCCATTTAAATCAATACAGCTGTGTAGACCCGCTGTGTGACAGTTTGCTCTCCAGTTGCACTTAGTTGTGACCTGAAGCATTCCTTTAGTTTTGAGTTTTGTTTCTCTACAGGCCTACCTTCAGTGATTGTGTATTGGGCACTGCCAAAATGCAGGGTACCTTCACCCGGTAATGTTCCTGAATGCCTACTGTGTAGACACTGACAAAGGACTGAAGCTGCTGTTGCTCTGCTTATGTGATGCTTTTACTGTGCCACCTGTGTAGAAACTGTGTTAGACCAAAATGATGTCACTCCAGTTCATATTTATTTATTTATTATATTTATTATTTATTACTGCAAAGTGGCATTTACACAGACACATACATATATTACCATAGATTACTGTTAGTAGCTACATAAAACTGGTAAATGCAATGTTCTGTACATTCATTCATTCATTCATTCATTCATTTCCCAGAACTGCTTATTCTGTCAGAGGTCACTGGGGGGGCTGGAGCCTATCCCAGCTGACACTGGGCAAGAGGCGAGGTACATCCTGGACAGGTCACCAGACTATCAAAGGACTGACACATAGAGACAGACAACCATTCACACTCACATTCACACCTACGACCAATTTAGGGTCACTGATTAAACTAGGAGGAATTGGGAGGAAGCTGGAGTACCCTGAGAATACCCATGCTGACTCGGGACAACATGGAAACTCCCCACAGAAGAACCCACACCCATCTTGCTGTGAGGCTACATTGCACCAGAGCACCGTTGTGCCTATGTTTTGTACAGAGATAAACAACTACCCTCAACAGCATCGGCTGTCTTAAGTTACTACCTTGTGCATCATTAACTTTAGAACTAATTTTTTATTTGACAAATGCATGTTTACAGTATCAGGAAATAGACACTGTAATTGTGTTAATTATTTGTTGTAGGTGGCACATAGCTGGCTGGCTGAAGGATAGACCATATAAAATAATGTAGCTACCACGATGCCGCCCATTAGTTAATGAACTCCTGCTTTGAAACCTCAAGTTTTGGCTGTTCAGCCATCGCCATCTTAATTTTTCTGGAGCCAGAAATGACCACATTTGGCTGAGAGGGTGGAGCTGCAGAGGTGTGAGGGGTGGATCTGACTCATAGACTATAGTGACACTTGTAGACAGCCTGTCACTCAAGTGGCCTCGCCCTTAAATATGCATTTATAAGAGAGCTATATAAAAATTCATCCCTCATACAGTTGTCACGTATGTTGAAATGAGCTATAGACACTGAAACAATTTTTTGTTCCAGGCCATGTTATTTCTGACGTAAAATTGGGCATTGCATTGGGCAGCCTCAAGTGGCTATACTTGGAACTGCAGTTTTTTGCCCTTCACCTGGGGTTGCCACTTAGGCTGACCCCCAACCTGCTCATGTAGAGAACATGTGTCTAACTATAAATTAGCAGACACTTTAACCAGCTCAGTTTGATTGAACTTTAGCTGCTGTTGATAGTTCATTTAGTGTGCTTGTACAGGTTTAACATATAGTATTTGTTTAACTGCAGTCTGTGTTTAGAAGATAATTAAAAACATTTTTTTTTAAACCCACAATTGCGCTCTTATTGTAAGTTATATTGCATGAGATCTATGAATCTCTGTGGACCTTGACTGTTTACATATGACCAACTAAATGAGAATCATTATAGTATATCATAATAATTTCTACAATACTGTGTCTCAAACTTTGTTAAAAAACTTTGAAGGAATACCACACAACTGAGCAGGTCATTGAAGTGTGCTGCTAATAGCATTATGAAATGATCTCATTTGGTTTGGTACATAGCAGGCTGTTACAGGTGGCTTTCGTCAAATAAACTAAAGGCTGATAATGCTCTGTAGTTTCACCAAATTTGCTTTGGATAATTATACACCTCACTGCCCAAATCCCACTTTAACCCCTGGATATTAGCAAGATTGTTACTCCCCTGCAGCACAAAGCACATTCTTTATCTGTGGGAGTTTGATAGGTTTGTTGATTAATTCCAGGAATCAGTGATTACCTTGCCTGCTGGTTAAATATTTGACTTTCAAACACCATTGCTGTATACTCTGTTTTGGCAGAACTCCCTGCTTATTAGGTTATCGTTTGTCTTCTGAATTTGATTTTCTCCTGACAAAGCCTCCAAATGTGATGCTGCGTGGCATCCAACATTTGGCACGTTGGAGCTTCCCCAGCTCTGATCACGATCGTGACTCGGACTTGGCGTGGATTCCATATATGGATCAGACCCTGCACATAATGATTGCAGCTCAGGCCAATTAGATAACGTCTGATGTAAAACTGTGACAGTATTGTTTATGTCATTTACAGGCCACTGTATCTCAAAATGACCACTGAAGTAAGAAGTTGCTGTTCTTGCAATACTGGTTGCCAAAAGTTGACCTAATGCTTCTTTAATAACTGAATCTTTGATTAAACTGAATTCAGCAGGAGCTCTCACAATTAGTGATGTAATTGCAGATCCAGGCAGCAGGCCAGTTCAGGGAGTGTTATACAAATTATGTTTTAAAAAAAAAAAAAAAAAAAAAAGCTTAGAGTATTCATTTTTAATGTCTTTGCTTTAAGACGGTCTAGTGTGTGCAACATATAACCCAAACACAAAAAATAAAGGAACCCAAAACCAACAGAACTTCTTCAATGCACAAACATTTGTGTGTGTATGCCCTTACCTGTTTGCACACATGCACCTGGGTATGACAGCATTTGGTAACACCTGGGCTTGCCACCAGCAAAGCAAGTAATGAGCACCTGCAGCAAAACAAAAGAAAGTAATAGCTGTTGAGGTGGGAGTTGAAATAGATTACAGGCAGAACTGAATAAATGGGTCTTGAGTTTGGACATGAATACTGGGACACTGTCCACAAAAGAGTGGCCTGCACATTCATCACAACACTAAGAACTAAGTTTGACTTTAGACTTTATGTTCACATTCTGCACAGTGATGTACGTTTTGTGCCTTCTTTATAGATTGGAGGGGAGGAGGGCTGCAGATGTACAGAGGGAAGATGGATGGTTGAATGTCAGCCGTCCTCTGTTGGGGTTATCCGAGGAGACAGCTGAAAAGGCCGGCCAGAGAAATGGGTTTAAGACTACAAGTCCTAAAACTCTCATCAGTCACGGTCCAACTTTCTGCTTACAAAACAACCCAATTACCCAAATGGTAATACTTTACCTTAACAAGCTCTGAAATATTCATTTTGCTTTAATCAACAATATTGATATCAATATGCAGCTTTGAAAATTGATCAAAACACAAAGAGGTGGGTTTCTTTTTTGATTGTCTGCTGCTGCTGCAAAGAACATAATGTATTTAATGCTTATGCAAGCAACAACTGCAGTTTATTTGGAATAACAAAGACGAGGAAGTACAGGTTGTTAAATTGAGCATCTTTATGACTGTACTTTGGGCCAGTGCCCAACTGCCCACAGGTTGAATACCAGCTGGCAAACTTTAAGGCAGTATAAAGACAGGAATAACAATCTGTCTTCCCTGTCCTCAGCTCCAGTGGACCTGCTCATTAGTAAATAATTGAAAGCCATGGTTGCACTGGGGAGCTCCTACATTTATGTGGATTGCACAAATTTTGTTTATGGGAAAGGGATTTTAAGTTGATTGAAAACTTGTACACAAGCGTGCTTTAGGGCCACTTTAACCATTAGAATATGTTTGAGGTTTAGTCAAATCCTTCTGCCTTAATTTCTTTCGTACTGTTCATCTGGGACTATGAAGCAGTTACCTAAAACATCACTAGATTCAGTTCGGGTTTCTTATCAAATAAAGCTCAGTGATACCAAAGACAAGGTTTTTTCGGATAAAGGGAAATGAATACTGACATCAGATAACGAGCAATTCTTCATGCTTGGAAAGCTTAAAACAGCAAAGTCAACTAAGGGTAAACTAAAATCTGGACTGCTGCTGATTTCCATCTGTTTCCCCCCGTGTTCTTAGCTGGTTTAAACATCCTGAGGAACTGTGCTTGTAAGTCAATCATGCTTAGCTTGAGTTACAAGAAATGGAATCAGATTGAGTTTGACTCCCCCGCACTGCGGAAATGTCAAAGCAGGCAGGATGACAGGTTAACAAAGCTCTGTCCAATAAATGAGTGACTTGCGAGTCCATGTGACCTTTGTTTACAGGCTTTGTGTTAATGGTGGCGCTCCGCAAAACCACACCGGCACAGTGCCGGGACAATGGGCGGAGTTTTCACTCCATCAATCTAAATTCTTCACACGAAGCAACATACTCTGTTAGTGCCAACCTAAATTGAGTAACAAGAGAGCAAAATGCCACGTGTACCAACAGCAGATAAGCTCATACCTGTTACATCTGAGCGGATATTTAAAGGTCAGAGGACATCTCCGTCACAAAGTGCTAAATTTGGTTGAGAAGATAAAGCTTTTTAGATGTCTAGAATACATTTAACTGTCCTTTAGGCAGGTTTTTTATGACCATAGTTCAATGTGTAGTTACCACCTGCTTTCAAATTAAATATAACCGTTGAAATGCTTTTGAGACAAAACTAGACGTCTTAAATTTCTGAATTTGAATCTGAATCTGAATTTATAGACGGTAAATAACCAAGTAATAATGTCAGCTGGGATGCCTTCTTATGGCTGTATCAGCATGTAGTACACTGTCTTTGCAAACACTTTCTAAGTGTAAAGTAACAAAGGATGAAACACTGTGGTTGCACATGCAGGTATGTTGGTTGCATCATTCCAAAATGTAAGGGCAGTTATCTGTATATTTTGTTGCCTACATGATATTTACCATCCTTGCTTTACTTAAAGCAACTCATTCTCACAAGGAATAGCAGCTGGAGTCACACTACCCACTGTTCTTCATAAGATGAGACAGATTTAGTATTTAACCTGTTGCCTTGGGTGATGCCTGCACTCTATTTCAAAGGGTTTTCCAACCCTTCAAACTAATACAAGTGTAAGTTAATTACAGAATCATTTTTATATAGTGGCTGCATCACCTTTTATGATGCCATGAAATTGCAGCACTGCTTCTCACTGTCCTCTGTTAAAGGTCAAGAGTGCTTTCACACCTGCCCTGTTTGATTCGGTTTAATCAAACTCAAGTTTGTTTGTCCCCTAAGTGCGGTTTGATTGGGCAGGTGTGAACACAGCAATCACACATGGGTGCACACCAAAACAAGCGGACCAAGACCATCTTGAAGAGGTGGTCCTGTTACACAGGAACTCTGACGTGGATTGTTTGTGGTGAGAATGTGTTCTGACCTCTATCTGAACTAACTGCAGTCACATGACACATTGTTTGGGTTAAACATGAGCATGTTACAGTCCTGGAGAATCTTCCTGTACTGCCTCAGTTTGCCCATTCAGTCCTTCCTATGTATGAAAACATTGTTTTCTAGTTTGAGCTGTGCCTTTTTTTAACTGTTTGGTTTGCCTGAAATGAACGATGACAGCAATATAGTCCACGATGACCAGCACTAAAACCACCCTGTGTGGAAAGTGTCGCATTTATCTTGCAAGTGTCAATCAAGAGCTTTTTGACAAGGAAGACGCCAATCCAAAAGCAGCTAATTGGGTTGGAGACACTCTGATTTAGTAAACTCTGCTCAGCTCGATGATTCGGTGTAAAAGATGTGTTTCTCAGTGAAGTGAAGACTGCTGTGTGACACCAGCCTCTTCAAACAGAGTTCTGCCAATTGTAGTTGGAAAACAAGATCACATCCAAACAAAAAAAAAAAAGAACTTTTCCACTCTGGTAAAAACCAAACAAAACACACGGTGATCAAAACTTTACTGTTGGCCTCTTTTTTATGAATTCGTCATGACTTGGAGCGCTCCAGTATCAGTGTGCCTTCTTATCACTCGTCTGTGTAATTTGTCCCATTAGGATTCTGTCCCTGTAATCCCCAACCATCGTCACAGGTGGATGCTTCCTTCCACTTTTCACACAGAAACAAGATAAGAAGTTTGGGAGCGCCTCATCTCTATTTTCAAACACTCTCCTGGCTCCTAAGTGCTCAGTGAACAATCAAGATTCTCCGCTGATAGCGTCGCCCCAGCCCGGATTTATCTTGATTACCATCCAAAAGCTTGTTTTTCTAATGGGAGTTGGAATTAATTTTTATCCCCCCGTAGAGCAGAGCAGAGTGGAGCAGAGCAGGTTGGTTGGCTTCAGTTAGAAAAGAAAAAAAAAAACATCTTCAGAGACAGAGACGGGGGAAGATGGTGACATGAGGAGAGAGACCAGAGAGACTAAAACGGAGACGCAGGAAAACAGAAGGCGATTGAGATGGGTGCCAGAGATTAGAGGGTGACAATCAGAGAGACAGGCCAGGCAAGCAGCGGCTCTTTAAATTGTGTTGTGCTGATTCTTCTCGTTCCCTTCATTTTGCTTTCTCCCTTTGCTGTGCGTTATGTTGTGTCTTGCTGTATGACTCTCCTGTCAAACTCTTCACATAAAGACTCTTTTGATCATATCTGACAGAACAGCTTTCTCACCACCTATACGTCTGCCATGTGTTTCTCAGTGTCTCTCACTCAGCGTCTCTCATTTAACATTTTTCCCGCTAAGCTTTTATCACTTTTCTCCTCACATTTCTGTATTTCTCGCCAATTGAGTCTCTCTCCAACAGTCTCCCCTTTAAACCATGGTGTTTTTTCTCACTCTGCCTTTCCTCCATCTCGCTGTGTCTGACTGCCTCTTTCTATCAATTCAATTTGACTCCAGTTTGCTCTATTCAAGCGAATGTTTGATTCAAGGTACTGTTGAAGTGCACAACTGATTAAAATAAGGAAATAATGAAGTGGTTCAATTCAAATATAATTTTAACCTGCATGACTGTGCTTATTTTGTATGTGTGTGTCTGTGTGGGTGTAATTCAGTTCTGCTGGGCCGATATGGCAGGAGAAGAACCTATGTCCATCAAGCATTATACAAGATTATCTCTTCATATTCAGACAGACATTAACAGATGACTAATACAGAAATGAAACTATAATCAGGATGGAATCCTTTGTTGTCTCAGTTACTGATCTGATCGCCTCTCCCTTCTCATCTTTCTGTTTAATTTTTCCTCCTCTATCTTCATCTGTCTTCCTGCCTCTTGATCTCATTTTGATTCCATTTTAGAAGCATTAAGATAATTTCTATTTGAAGCATAAATAGATAGCAAAATATGCAATACCAAGTACACAGGTAAACATCTTTGTTATTTTCCTCTCTTGATCTGTGCCTAAACTGTCTTTGTCCTAGTTTCTCCTTCCACACTTCTCCTCTCTCCATTTTCCTTTTTACATCTCTTAATTATAAAAATGAGTCAATTAAAGAGGAAAAATACAAATAAGTATGGTTAAGGGTAGGGAAAGATCATGCTTAGGGCACATGAACTATAGTGCAGTGGTTCCTAACTGGTCCAGCCATGGGGTCCAGATTTCCTCTTAGTCATCAGTTCAAGGTCCACACAGGTTAATACATAAAGCATCATATTTGCATTTGGCCATGCCGTTGAGCTATTTGCTGTCTCTGTCAAGTAGCTGTCTGTTAGTCACTCACTCTAGAGCAGGAAACGGCACTTCCAAATAAAAGCTTTGTGCTGGAAATTCACTTGTGCTGGAATGCACTTAAAAATAAAGTGTGTTTTCGCAACACACACATTTGCAAAACACTCGCGGTCCATTTAGACTGGACCTGGGACCCACTTTTAGACCTCAGCCTATCAGTTAGGAACCACTTCTATAGTTCATGTATAGTTAAGGTTAGGCAACTATAACATTTGGTTAAGAATTATGGATCAGCTGGTCACCCTGAAAAAATGTTGGCACTGAACAGTATGTTTCTACAGACCATGGATATCTTACATTTACACATATCATGTAGTGAGTACCTAGAAACTGCATGTTTCAACAACACTTAATATGTGGTTAGGTTTAGCCACAAAAAAAAAA
>JAPZEB010000020.1:15536721-15552933 GCA_029783705.1 Chaetodon striatus | reverse complement strand
CTTTGTGCTGAACCATGCAAAGCTTTAAGTTATTAAAAGAATCTTAAAATCAGCTCTGAAGTTAACTGGCAACCAGTGGAGGGAGGCAAGAACTGGGGTAATATGTGACCTACGATTTGTCCCAATTCTGGTGGACTTGTGGGAGAGGACCCGCTGTGTGTGTAAATAAAAATAGGTCATTCTGGAGTCATGATTCTTATTTTCACTTATTTTGACTGTAAAATAATGAAATTGTAGTTCAGTCAAGGTCAAGTCAGTCACAGAAAAATTTATTTCTACTTGCAGTATCAGATTCGGTGGTATGGCCCTGCTCTGGGACCTGTCTGCCCTTCCATGTGCATACATACATGCATAGAGAAGACCATACATGGTACAGAACAGGGAGCATGCATCAATAAAAATCACAAACTACACTGATCAGTCTAACACCATGAAAAGGAGGAGCTAGGGCGGAGGCGGCTTGCAGAGGAAGTAGCAAGGGTAGGCAGGGTAAAACAGCTTAATTAGGGCATCCTGAATGAGATTTGTCAAAGAATGCATAGGAAGGAATCAGGTGATCAATCAGCTAACTCCCTTCTATCAGTCTGCTGATCCATCAGCTGATTGGGCTGCTTTAGATCGGCTGATGTGGCTGAGATGTGAGGTGGGTCACATCCATTATGAAAATGGTATGCACCGTTTTGCTACAGTTTCCAGGTTGACTGACATGTTTTGTTGAGACAATGTGCATGGTATGTTTTCTCTCATTTGGTAGGTATGTATGAAAAACAAATCTGGTAGATCTTTACCTATTGTACTTACAGTTTTTGTTTTTATTTCACACTTGCTTTGGCAATATAAGCGTACATTTTTCCAAGCCAACAAAGCCCCTTTTGAATCAAACTGAATTATCCCCGCAGTATTAAATGGCAGTGCAACTGAGTAACACATTTTTCTGTTTAAACATTTTGCTACATTTTGTCGGGGCTGAACGCAGCCCTGAGCTTGACTCCATGGCCTGCTTGAACTAATATTAAGCTGAATTCATAATTACCGTACATTGTTCTGGCAATAAATGCCCCTAAATACTACACACTGGACCTCTAATATAAACTTCCATTTGACTGTTTACAAAGTAACATTTTCTGGATCAATCAGCAGGTTTAATGAACTGTATAAAAGTCAAGTCATGTGACCTAGTCTTTATTGCACATGGGTATGTTTGGTGGCTGCACAATCCAATATGTACAACATTGCAATCTGTATTTAAATGTCACTTGCGATACTGTGGGTTGTGAGCTGTATGGATTCCAATATAGAGTACCCACTCATGTTGCCATTGTGTGTATAAGTGTGAGTTTGTGATAGTGGAAAGATGTGGAGGGTTACAGAGTTTTAATTCCAGTTTCTGCTGTTTTGTTGTGAGATACAGAACCTTGTTATAGAACACATAACTTCAAATGTCAAAGTTTCTCCAACTCTCCATCTGCCAAACAGTCTGCAGGCCAGAAAGTCAGCATGGCAGACAGTGAGCTGGACCAGCTACAAGAGATAATCACACAAACACACATATGTCCACACACACACCAATAATCCAGTGTTTGTTATGTTGTAGCTGTTAGGCTGCGCCTGGTGAGCCAAGAGACCCACAGTCCATATTAGATCTGGATGGCTGATCTTCCTCACCAATTTACTGGACATCTCTCTTTCTTTCACTCATCCCCCTTTTCCTGCCTGTATTTCTATAAACCTTTATCCCCTTCTTCCTCTGTCCGCATACTATCTTTTTTCCGTCCCTGTTTCCAGCCTCTCATCCTTTCCTGGCAAGCAGATAGCAACATGCAGGAGGCGGACAATCTCAGCATGACCAATCAGGCAAAAAATGGCAAAATATGACATTGTAACACCATAAAAATCAGATTAAATCAGCAGTTTGAAATGAAATTACAAACACATTTACTGTCTGCCTTGATCATGCTGTGTGCAGGAAGAGAGGAATCATGTTTTACCCAGAGAGAAATTAACTGAAGGCATTATAGCCTGAAAAGCTCTTGTCCACTTAAATCATTTCTAGCTAATTTGAGGACATTTATGAGTGAACTGTGTCTCCAGGTTTATAAACTGACCATGAGTGATGGTCTTAAATGCTCGGTATTCCCATAAAACTAAGAGTGACTCAACCATTTATTTGTATTAAGCCACAGGAGTTCATGATATATATATTTATTCATGCATTAGAAGATGATGAGTCATGCATTAGTCATGCACTAATCAAGCAGGGCTGTGTACCCTCATTACAGAATGTAACCATTCATTTTTTTAATGAACTGCATATGATATGTTGAGATGAGTGAAGATCCGTCTATGTCCTATTAAGGCAATTATCACCCATATGTGTAACTAATTTATTTGGTAGATAACAGTGCATTTTTGCTTTATTTTGTTGTTGTCAAAACAACAAACAGACATTGAGGATGCAGAATCCCCACAGACACAAGTTCTGGACTGCAGTAAATTTGTGTAAAAACTTGCTTGAGGTCTTGCACCTGTTGTTAAAACTAAGAGTAAGTGCTATAGCATCACACTTTTTCTGTCAAAGCTCATTTTTTCTGTTTGTCACAGCAAATAAAATAAAAAATCTATAAACAGATTACTTTATCTGGTGTAACAACTAGACTCTCAGTAAGAATCTATGAAGTTAAAGTCAAGTAAATTTCACTTTATCTTCCCATAGAAAGAAAAATTCCATCAGTACTGCAAAAACAAAGATTCCATACCTGGAGTTAAGAATGCATTTTATTGATCACAAAAGGAGCTGAGAGGCAGAGAAGAGGTTTAAGGTGGGGAGCTTTATCAGGTTGTGCAGCTTTATGCCGGGATCAAACTACACAATCTTTTTGCCTTTGGTGTCAGATTAGGCGATCATAGAGCTATGAATTCTTGACAGGTCTTGGACAGAGAGCGAGAGATATAGCGGATTACTTGTTGGACCTTGACTGATCGTAGCTTGCTATCTTGACTTTCATGATTTACATAGGTGATCAGACTGGAGGTGCAAGGGACCTACTTAGGATAAAAAAAGGCATGGTTTTGCCCAGTGCTTATTCTTATTCATCTGTCTGGTTGGACTAATATTGTGCAGTCTGATCCCAGCATTAGGCCAACCCAGCTGCCAAACTAAATGTCAGCATTGTAGGTTTGTGCAAACGATGGATATGTAACATTTGTACATTATTATGCGGCAAATATGTTATAACTTAGTTTCTTTGCATTTCAACTACACTCAGATTAACATGAGGTTATGTTTAGGCACAAAAAACACTTGGTTAGGGTCAGACCAATATTTGGCTTCACATATCCCACTTTGGTGGCAATATCACAACTTGGATTGCAGCCAATGTCTCCCTCACAAAACATCCCGCTTTGGTGGCACAATCGTGGTTTGAAATGTTTTGGTGGCACAACCTCTGCTGGAAATGATGCCCATGTCTTGGAAAAAAAAAGACACCCGGTTTTGGTGGCACAATCGGCACTGGAAGTACTGCTCATGTCTTTCTAAAAAAACAACTGTTTGCGGGGACACAATCTCTGCTGGAAATGACACCTATGTCTTGCTAAAAAAATCACCTGGTTTTGATGGCACAATCAGAGCTGGAAATGCCACTGATGTCTCTCTAAAACACAACTGATTTTGTTGTTTGTTGCTCTAAAACAGTGGTCTGCAGCTTGGCAGGCATCTTGCCAAGGTGTCACCCTCCTCTCCATCTCCCAATGACAGCACTTTAGAAATGCTGTAGAATTAAGCAGAGACACGCAAGTCTACAAAGTGGGTTGAAATTTGCAGTTGTTCTACACTGCTCAAAAAACAGGGAGGGACCACTTGATGAGCAAATTTTTCAAGTTAAAAATCTTTACTGATGTACGTTGTATAATTTTTTGAGAACAAAATGACATAACAACAGTATATGGAAACTGAAATGATCAATCCACTGAGGGCTGGATTCAAAATCACACTGAAAATGAAAGTAAAAAATGTATATCACAGGTTGAACCAACTTGTGTGAATTTTATCACAGCAACTCATAATTTGACCGAGTAGTGTGTATAGCCCCTGCCTGCCTGTATACACTCCTGATGAGTCAGTGGATGGTGTCCTGGGGGGGTCGCCTCCCAGACCTGGTTTTGGTTAAGGCATCAGTAAGCTCCTGGACAGTCTGCGGCAGTACTTGGCAGTGTTGGATGCATTGATGCATAACGTGCCACAGGTTTTGTCTGTGGTCACCACATGCAAAACCATTCCTTTTTGGGAGCTGTCTTGCTTTTGCCTCTCCATTGCACCTCTTGTCACTTTTGTTTGCACCAAAGCAGGTGAAACTGATACACAAACACTTGTGCTTCCTAAATGGACAGATTGATATCCTTGAAGTTTCACTGAACAGTGATGATTGAGTGTTGCCTTAATTTTTTTGAGCGTGTAGTATGTACAGTGTACAGTGTACAGTTGTTTCAACTAAAGCTGGCTTCCTAAAGAGGCCAATAGGTACAGCCTGATATTTGAGAGACACGAATGATCATGGTCCATTTTCAATCCTTCCGGGGGGGACATCATTCCTAAGCATGAAAAATTCCTAAGTAGATCAAATTAATCTCGTCTCTCACTGAAACTTACTTATATAGACGTCTATAGACATGGAATAAAATACAGAATAATCATAAGCAAGATATATCTTCTCTGTCCAGGTTCACTGGGCCTACTGAGAATGCTAAACCAACAATGTAAAAAGCTTACAAGGATGTGGAAGGCAAAGGCAATGAGCTAATTTCTTAAATGATATGTGATTGACAGTGGTTGGGTTCCAGCACTGTTCAGCTGCACCTAACACTCTCACACACGGGCCACATGTTTCTGATTTTGGAAAATTCAAACACTTCCATCAAGTCACTGGTTTTACATATTGCTCATGATGTGATCACACAGCCAGATACAAGGCTTCATCGGCAAGCTGTTTCACCCATGAGCCCATTAGCTGTAGCTGAGATAGCTGCTGAGTCAAGTTGTTCATCAAGGAAAAATTTGTTTTTAAGAAAAGATCCAGAGCACTTTACTGTATAAAGCCCACTGGAATGGGTAAAACATTTCCACTTATTTGGAAAAAGCATCACTGCTTTTGAGGGCTATGTGTGTAGCCAATAAACTATTGGTAGCATGCAATATTTAAATTACCAGCCCACAATTTTCCTGTACTTTTACCCAAATAGGACTGGGTTTCTTTACACTCTTGGAGGCAACTGTGAAAGGAAAAAAAAACGAATCCTGGAAATAGCACTGTTGATATTCTGCTCTACAGACCCCATCCCTGCCCCCAGCTGTAGAGCTGGGGGCAGGGATGGGGTCTTACAGGCAGACCACTCAACCACTAGTTGATAATTATTGCACATTGCAGTGATATTCAGTCTGGTTGCAAAAGTTGCCTCACATTGCCAGTCGGTCAGTTTCTTCCAGTGCTGCTGTCATGCTGCATCTAGTATTTTACCCTGACAGCCCTGCACTTACTTACAATAAATCGCTGCATCTTTCACCTAAAGGTCAAAACTCAAAATGGACACCACCAACGGGTCTCTGCACAACAAAACAATAAAATGCATGTTTCATGAATCTGTCTCTCAAGCCAACACTTCCCTTGCACTGTGGGGCTGAAAATCTTGATAATCTATCTTCCTGTGAGCTTTTTACATGTCACAGTGAATGCATACACATTTAATATGGTCATTCATTGTGTTATTGTGATCACCATCCAGCCTGCTTCAGTATCTATGCCCTACTTGTCACCATTGTCTAATCAATGGTGGACTGTGTAGCTGGGCTGAGAGCTCCACAGCTCCAAGCACAGTGAAGGCCCTGACACACCAAGCAAATGGTCAGCTGTCGGTCAGCCTTGAGCCGTCAGTGAGCGGCCATCGCCCTAGTCTGTGTGGTGTGTCCTGCTCCATTGGCCCTTGGAACTAGTCAGTGTTTTTTCCACCGCTTGATTCAAATCATGTTGAATTGGCGACAGCAGAGCACATCAGTGAATGAAATCATTTTGATTAGCAGCTCAGCTCAGTGTACGTATGGAAACAAACTTGTTATATAAGGTTAGATTGTTTGTCTTTAGCCATTAAGCTCTTCAGCAGAAACATTTCCTGATGGTCTGTATCGTTTTTCACTGGCTCACAGTAAATATGCTCGGCTCTTTCAACATCGAATGGTGTTACTAATTTGCTAACTGGCTAACTAGCCTCAAGATGGTCCTCAGGTTTCCCTTTTTGAATGGTTTGTTCATGTGCAACTTTTTGGTCGAGACACAGACGACGTAAGGTGACACAGCAGGCAACGTTTGTTGCCACTAGTTCTCTTAAGTCGGTCTGCTATGTGTAGCCCTTAAGAGCATGTGTTTAGGCAGGACACTGGGGAGTGCTTCATCCCAGCATTTCTATAACAGCAATATCTTTCAAATACATTTTCCTTCTGCTCTTCATACATTAATTCACATATGTCACTGATTGATTTCTTCAAAGCATTCTATGTCTTGCAAAATGGAATGTTATTTCAAACATATTCTCCATATCTCTGTTACAACTCTGAAAGTTTGAGCAGTTTTATGTAGGAATTATTTTCTTCATACAGAACTACACCCATCTACTACTACTACTCTGCAGAAGGATGCATGCATCTACACATAGGCAAGAAGCTTGTCCTTATAACACCACAGGAAGTAAACATTAATGGTGTTGGTGGATGTAGATCTGGAGAAAGAAAATAGTTCCTATATGAAACTACTCAGGTCAAGGTCTGTGGATTATCTTAAGTTAGCAGGTCATGATTTCTGACCCACTAACTAGAGTGCCATGTAGTTCCATTACATTGGAGAGCAGGCAGTATGTGGCCGATATCTGCAACACTCAGTAACTCACATCAAAACAATCTAGACTGATAAACAGTATTGCTGGTAAGAGGCAAACTATGTATTTTTTATTTAAAAACACAGCTCTTTAATGTGAAGATGATCTAATTTGAATAAATCTGCTACTGTCAGTTGACAACCATCTGTGCGATATCAGTCATCTTGGATCATCACTGTTGGGTTTAGCGAAGCCAGATAACTCAAACACAGCCTGACTGTGACAGCCTGTCAGGCCTCTGGCAGTATCGGCCCCACACTCACTGAGCAACACGACAATATGTATGACAATTTATCAACACAGACAGAACACAAATATTTTATTTACACTTACAGCTTTGTCTTCTCCTCCCACCACCTGTTTTCTCCATGTTTTCCCCTCAACCTCTCTTAACAGATTGAGTGGTTAAAATATCTGCTCACCAGATGTTAAACTGGCGGCTAATTGTGCTCTAAAAAAGAAATGTTCAAAGCTGTAAGCCTGTTGCCCCATTAAGATAAAATGTATCCTCATGCACAGTTTGACACATTGGTTAATTGGGATTTCTTTTAAAGATTGACTTCCGGCTGATCCATTTGAATATGTAAATACGCACACACATGACGGTGTCCTTGTAGATGTATAAACACATGTAAGTGCTATCTCCACCAACCACTGTCTCTCTGTCGCTGTCAAAGACATGCCCAAGCCTCCAGCTCTTTTTAATGATTCTGCTGAGGTGATAAGTGTGATTTGTCATTTTACAGATGCAACATTCTCGCCTGAAGGGCTGCAGGAGCGCCTACACTAGTTCTCACACATACCATCCTAACACACACACAAGAACACACACAACATGCATCTCCATCATTCCCTAGCCTCCACGCATCGTGCCGAGGGGAGGCTGGACGGGTGTCTTGTATGCCCGTGTACAAGCACACACACTCTCTCTGTCTCCATCTCTGGGGCGACCATGACAAGAAAAGTCTGCTGCTTGTTAGATGGATGGCTGTGACCCTGAAGGAGGAGGAGGCAACTCGAGGAAAGACAGAGTGAGAAACTCAGAGACACAGCGAGAGAGAAATGAGCCGACAAGACAGATATACAGAGGGACCAGGTTTGCCATTTTCAGTCGGAGAATAAGATGGGGAAATGGAAGAGGGGAGAGTGAGTAAATAACACACTACCATCCCTAATTTTTCTACCAATAAAAAAAAGTGGCTGACTCTTGACTTCAGCAACTTCCTCCTATGATTATTTTGAAATACCTGAATATGAAATATAGCATTCATACCTCAGCAGAACTTTGCATTTTGACAAAATGTGACTTTGCATTCTGGAAAATTTACTGGTAAATTTGAATTTATTGAAAGGACAGTCCCTTGAGATGTAGCATCTCATTTTCAAGAAGGTCCTCAGATACAAATTCAGAGAAAAACATACAGATGAAACTTTTTTTACATACCAAACATAAACTACAAATACACAGTTACAGACATCTCGCTCACTGTCTCCCACCCAAACTCCCTGTCCTCAGCTGTTGTACAAAAAAAATTGTTCAACACATTCTCACTCCAACCTCATCCCATATCAACAATTTGGTCATGGACTTTCCATGTCCACACACGACATGCAAGGTACCCTGGGTGAGTTGGCTGTTGATGCTCTGGGACACCGTGTCAAGTTCTCTTCTTTCACGATACACTTCTGTTTTCACAGGAAATTTCACATTTACATACAGTCTCTTTCAAAATGAACGCGCTACATCGGCACATCGTGAATTGACTTTTTTTTCCATCAACAACAGATGATTGGGTTTACACATCAAAAGCGCGTACCCCCTGACGCTGCTGGGTGCTGTTAAACTATAACAGCAACTGGCCGTGTGTCATGCTGATGTTTAAGGACACCTTTTTGTGTTGGTTTTTGATGCCACACGTCACTGCCCAAGTGTTGGATTTCGACAACTTTCGAATGATACCAGGCTCAATGGTTACATAGCATTTACAGTACGGCATTTTAAAACATGAACAGGTTGTTTTGAGATGTGAAAGAAGTCCTGAAGCAGAGGAAAGAGGTAACAGATCTCAAGAAAATAGGAAGATTATTCCAGTCGGCTGGAGCTTTGTATTAGAAATACCTTCGTGCAACTTCTTTGAAAATTCTAGGGACAAAGAAAAAGGGATATTGTATATGTATGAGGATATGAGGAATTACATGGAGTCAAAAACTGTTTCAAATACGAGGGACAATTGAGATGAACACATTTGGAAATGAACTGAATCGAGTGAAATTGCCTTCCAGATTTAGGCTGCAGCCAGTTCAGTGATTCATACAGGAAGCAGTGATGAGTTCTATACGGACACCTTAAAACAAATCTAGTATTACACACTACATTAAGGGGTTTAAGATGAGTGTCAAACGTTTCGAACAATCTCAGATTTCATTCTTTAATTTTGCCGCAGTTCGTAGGAGTGGGAGATGAGTTCAGAAAGATTTTGTTTGTGTGCCTGGACAAACGCCAGGAACTACAGAAGCTATTATCCCACACAAAGAGGACAAAAGTAATACAAAAATACAGGAGACTGTCAGCTAACACTTTTTTGGGGTCAGGAAGAAGTACATCCAGCCAACCCTCCCATGCTATGACTCGGGCTATCACAGTGGTGGACTCAAAACAAAAAAAAAGAAAACAGGGGACCAGCTGCATGCAGTGGGATACCAGCAGGCAAAGGCCCTCATTTATTAATCTCATATACAAACCAGCACTGATCTGAGCACAGATTAGATAATAATCAGGTTTGCATGTGAAGCATGATTTTTTTTTTTTTTTGCTGATCATAGCATGGGAATAATTGGTTGTTGATAAATGTGGCAGCTGAAAACAATTATCATTTAAATATCCCACCGCAATATATTCTGGTTTTACAGGCCTCACACGAACAGTTTACAACATGGAGTGGTGTAATACTGCTAAGAAGAGAAACTGCTCTGAGCTAGAATTGGAAATGTTGACATCCAAGGTCCAATCCAGCCAAATGGTTTTATTTAGCAGCCGAAAATTTGGCATCAAAGGAAGCTGGGAAAACACAGTATGGAAGGATATCACTGCTGCTGTCAACAGTGTTATCGTGAGGGTTGTTGTTGTTAGACACATCCACCAACCTTCCCGCCTGACCAGCTAGGACTTCCACCACCTTAACTTTCATTGTTGCCCGACCGTGTTTCCCACCTGATGCCATTCAACAATGGCACCCGGCGGTGACATGAAAGCATGTCTTTTTTTAATTGCTATCTGACGCCGCAAGTCAGAAATTCGATGACTTCATAGTGAGACTTTTGTGAGACAGATCTTGTTGCAGTCTCATTTAGCGGTTTTGACTGAGGAGCATTGTCTTACTTTTTTTTTTCTCTTCAGACAGCAGGATGTGATTTTAATGAAGAGTTGTGGAGTTTTGAGAACACAACATCTTTTGCTCTTTTGAAAATGGCAACATAGTGTTTGTTTCATCTTTTCTCAAAACCCTCCTTTTGCCTCTAACAATGTATCAAAACAATGGAGAAACACCTTCATTTTTGTCACTGAAGATTAAATAAATGGAAAATGTACTTTTTTATAATATTACAGTCTATGCCTCTGCGTCAGTATTGTTGCAATATAGCCACCGAAGGCAACACTGAGCACAATGCTACTGAGCAGCACTCAGGTCTATGAGCAAGGAATATGTCCCATTTTGGATTTTAATCGCCTCCACTGAATATAATAGAATTCAACCCTACTCAATTCCTGAACACTTGAATGTGTCTCTTGATAATTGCCTGTTCTCAGTGTGAACTCTCAGTTTTTATATGTCACGAGGTGGATTTTTATTTCCAACACTTGTCTAAGTGTCTTATTAGCATCAGGTGGATCCTGCCACTTTTATGCAGTCTTAACACTGCGGACAACATACTGTAGCAACAGACTACAAGTCATTTCAACGGAAGTCAGTGACATAAGGCTACAAACTGATGCCTGACTCTCGTTGCTGCGGATGGGCGTTGCATGCTGGCTTAAACTTTTTTTCAGCACTCCAACATCACAGTTACACATCAACATATCACATTTTGTTTCTAGCTGTGGTTCTGTTGTTTCATTTAGTTAACTGATGCCATGCTAGCTCTATGTGCATTGCGGTGCACACAGGTGTGCAATGAGGTGCCGAAATATGATGATAGAAAGGAGCTCAGGGAAGCATGGATACTCTTTTGACCTCAAACTTTAGATGACATTTAGTCAGTGCTTTGTGGCAAGTAGCAGATACACACAAGCTGTGATGACATAACTACATTAACAAGCATTTAAGGAGCTAATCAACAGTGACTCAGCATCGATGCAGCTGGTCACGCTTTTGCGTTGTCTCTAGAAAAAAACACTCACTACACCTCTGCTTGCACATTGTTCCAGTTGTTACTGTGCCATACGCTGGAGTTCACACTACAGTTTACTGCCTGTGATCAGATAGAATAGCCATTGGGGAAAGACAAGGAGGATGGTGGTGGAATGACTAGTAACTCACATTTGAGTTATAAGTGTTCTCTGAAATGAGATAGGGATGGGATAAGAGGATGGAAGAGAAAGAGAGGGCATTCTGGGTGAATCATTGTGCTGATATGAATTAATGCCTGGCCAGATGAATGAATCACCAACCGGTCAGAGAGAGGAGGGAAAGGATGAGAGAAAAAGAAAGAGGGGAGAAGAGGAAATGAGAGACACAAGATAAGAAAGGAGACAAGGGGAGGAGAGGGCGAGAAAATGACAGAAGTGTAAAATGCGAGTCAGAGACAGGAACAAGGACGAGATGAGGAAAAAGGTGAGGAGGAGAAAGGTGAGAAAATACAGAGATGGAGAAGGGGCATGTGAGAGACAAGGATGGAGAGAGTGACGACAGAGACAGGAACAGAGAGTGAGATGTAAACCAATACTGCAGATGGTGAGGAATTCAGGAGAATCAGCAGAAATCCCTGAAGCATGTTTATACGTAAGATCGTGTTGCTTTAGAAACTGTCACACCCTGCCAGACGATTTCTCTGTGGTGGGTGAATCGTACTTTGTGTGAACTGCTATAGCCAGTTCACAGAGTGCGTCTCACCCACCAAGCATTATTATTGTTACATCATCCATCCCACCATACAGAAAGTGTAGCAAAACTGACATTTACTATGTTCTTCAAGATATTGTGATTAATCGCTTTGACATTTCCTTTCCTCATTTCATTTTCTCCTCCTTGACATAAATTCCCATTGGCATTAGTTGTTGCCAAAATCACTGTCAGATTTCATTTGTATAAGTCTTAAACAACTTCACACTACATGAAACCCACATTGCTCCAATAAATGGAACAGCTGAGAACCAAAAGACAGGGCACAGAATCTGGCTTTCACCTGGGAACTAAGGTTGCGTTCTCATCACAAGCAAATGTGGTTCAAATCAGATTTTTTGCCTTCATGTAACACGATCTGCTTTTTTTCAGAGTAGAGTGGACACAGAAATCTGATTTGTTTCCCACCAGATCAGGGCTACTTTCATATGTAGTCCTAAATCTGATACATATTCAATCACAGGACATGTGGCCGCTGTTAGAATGGTCACATCGTGCTTCATGAGTGTCCTCTATGAGGGAAATTCTCCTTCCTGAAAAGGTCAGAGCGTGGAGACAAGACCCAAGTGTTCTCTGCCAACCGTCAGAATATATAGACCTTTCTACCATACTGAAGCTATGACCCTAGTTTGCACCCAACTGCTGCACTCGTAAAGGAGCTTGCCCTCCATACAACAGATTTACCAATACAGGAAACACCCCCCCACCAAACAAAACATCATGCCTCCAAGATGTAGGAAATAAACCCCTATTACAGAGTCCTAAATTATTCCCACATTTCCCATACATCTTTTTTTTTCTCTACATCATACTTCAAGTGCTTCATTGAGTCTACACAAGGCTGCCATAGACATACAGCTGCTGTGATAGGCTGCCCCAGTCGCCAACCGACTGACTCCGACTGTTAGAAGCTTTCTGCCTGCCTACATGCCATGGCAACGTAGACTAAGGTGCTAACAGAGATATTGGAATTTCCTACTTCCTAATACAGTTCCTCTGTGAAACCCTCCACATGGCGGCCCCACCACTCCTGAGCCGAACCCATACCTTTCTCTCCACAAAACTACCAGCATCTGCTGCTAATAGAGCTGGTGGACTGAAAGCCCATTTGTACGACAGCATCTAATCCTGAAAACAAACTCCCATTTCTCCGAAAATACACTGCAAACTCTCCAAAACAAAAGCACGTGGCTAACTATTCTACAGAACTGCATCTGATTATGATCTCCTGATGAGGAGATGACTTTTGCACTTGAATGTAATTTCTTTTTTACCCAAATGCCTGTTTCCTACACGTGATGTCTTTTGTTGTTCCAACATACATGTGTGTGACATTATAGGTTGCATGTGAGGCATTTCAGGGTAAAGATCCTCAAACGGATGTCAGGTATGGGTCACTTCAAACATGAATGTGAGCAATCTAGGCAGAAAGGTCAGAACTGGGTAAATAATAGGAACTGAGCATGAAACCCTATAATGTCAACTCAGCCTAAAGCACTCTTGGTGTAGGCTTAAAATGGATAATAAGACTGAAAATTGGATTCAATTCAATGAATTCCACTGAGGATTACTTTTTTTTTTTTAAACTATTCCTCTACAGGTGACAGATCTTCAAGGCTTTATATTACAGAGTAATCCATATGACTTTAAAGTCACGAAGTCGACATTCATTTACATGAGGACAGGCAAATATTAGCTAAGGTCAAAGACTGCAAAACAGACACATGCTCTTATAAATAATGTCTCATTCACAGCATTTGAATGTTGTGGAAACCTTTAAAAGATCTGACAGGAGGGCAGGTGAGGACACAGACTCCTTGTCCCTAGTGGTCTTACAAATGCCGTCAGACATCACAAATCTGAAAAATCTCCTTTTTTTTAAGCACACTTTTGGGAAAACCAAAGGTTTGGGATGCTAGGTTTTACAAGACTGGAGGGTTGGACGCCTCACTACAGGCCCACATGGGTGAGACTGCGACCTTACGATAAGCACGGAGCCTTGCACTGACCTCTGAAAGATATCAACACAAAGAGAAGGGAAGATATCGAGCAATGCACCTGAGACAGAGACACAGAAAGAGGGAGGAAATCAAAAGGCAGGTAGAGGAAAAGAGAATGACGGAGGGGAGACAGAGAGTCTGGGACACAACAAAAGGTCATCTGTGTGACAAAGTGAAGAAAATGAAAAGAGACAATGTAAAGTGGCAAGGGGGAAGGAGTCAGGAGATGGAGGACGATGGAAACGAAAGAAAATGAAAGGGGAAAGAAAATATTAGCAGTGTGACGAGCGGAGGAATCAGAGAGATCTGGGAGAGGTCTGTTGAACAGCGTGGCACCGGTCCACCGGGGCAAATTCCTAGCTTGTGTCACATGTCTTTGGCATTAAAGAGATTTGGATGGTGGTACTGACAAGACAACATGGGGAAGCAAATAAACCGAGAGCTGGAGATGCCAAGGGCGCAGAGCTGGCAAAGAAAACAAAAAGAACGAAGCAGAGGAAGGGAGAAGAGGGAGAGAACAACCCAGTCACCAGAATAAAATGTTGGCAGTGTACGTACAAACAAGTTCAATAGGACAAGGGTGGCAAGCTGGACAATAAACAGGCAGTAGGTCAGGACACAGGTACAGGCAGCTTGAACAGAAAATAAAAAGAGGTTGAAACAACAGCAGGTTAGAGGCAGGATGGCTAAAGTATAATGAGCCTGAGACATAAACACTGATGACCTGGCTTTTGGGGAGTAGTGCTGCATTGGTGAGACACTAGAGACACTGTCGGTTGGGCCTAAAGACATAAAGAAGTGAAAAATAAGAAATCTGGGGTGGCGTTAGAAATAAGTGAGCCTACGGACTGCTGCTAAAGGCTACATTAGGTTCTACTAGCTTAACAGGGCCCCTAAAAACACAAGGTTTCACCTGCAGGACGTAGCAGTGCACGCTTTGGCGAGCTCCGTGACAGTGCCGCCTCAGGCCATGCTCTGAGTGCACCTTAAAACTTTATATGCTTTATATGATAACCTGTGTGCACCCCTGTAAAAATTATTTTGGCTTGATGAAAATGTGAAGTTGGACTGAGTGTGAAAGTATGGGCTAGTTTAATTTCTACAGTTTGCAAAATTAGGCAAACTAGACTGAAAAAACAAGCTACAAGTATGAAGGCATACAGAAGATACTCTTCATGTTCTCATAAGTTGTAGTGGTCTCACACCTATCTACATGGAAATTGATAGCTTGCCTTGTCAGGTGATCTGAGCAGGGCATCTAATGTTATTATTATTACATTTATATCAGAATACCCCCCCCCCTCTGAGTAGATTTTTTGTTGTTGGACATAATTTAGTCCATCTAAATGTCAATATTTAGTTGTACATATTTTCCAATACAACGTTATGACGGTCTGTTTGAGAGCTTGTCAGCAGTCAGGAAGGAGCAAATGGAAACCCTGCAGGGAAGTCTAACATTCATCACAGTTGCAGCTGTGCCAACAATACAAGGAGCAAAGATCTAGGTGTATCTTCGTAAAATCCTTTTGAAGTTGCAGTTAGGCATGAATTCTCCTGCAGGTTTAAGCAAAGATTAGGTTAACAAACAACTTTTTCACTCATGGTTTTGCATATCCAACAAGTGATGCGACAACCCATGGGACATGATGCATCGGTGTGACGCAGGATGTAAGGCACCGCCTACTGGTGACACACTGGGTGTTTTTCAAAGTCAAGGAAGGATCCTTAAATGGCTGAATGTCAAGGATGCGACTGTTCCAATGTCAAGGGTCCTTTAAAAATTCTACCAAAGTTAGAGTACTCCTTTCAGAGAATTTTCAAGGATGTATGTGTGTGTCCTCAGCAGGTATAAAGTACCCACAATTCTATGTGCACAATTTGGTGGAAGTGGAAGCAGGACCTCTTAAATAAAACATTAACCTTAAAACCCGCACCAGCTGAGCTCGGCAGGATTTAGACAAATATGCCATTTATTTGGATTGATATTTCCAGTTTTTATCATACAAGCATAAAATAATACTGACAGAAGCATCAAAATTTACACTTTCCAATGTGTCCACTGCTAATAATGAGATTTTTAAAATACTGTGATTTAGATAAAATACAAGTTTTGATCATTTACAGCAGTGATAGAGTACGAAGTGCCACAAAAGGTTCATTTAGCCTACCTG
>JAPZEB010000020.1:15514041-15531071 GCA_029783705.1 Chaetodon striatus | reverse complement strand
AAAAACAGGCTAAGGTTTCAAGGGTTAAGAGAGGTCGAGAAGCCGGTACACGAAGGAAATTGAGGTGCCCCAACAGGAACAACAATTAGCACTTTCTCATAGACGAATCCGACATGCACTCCACATTGCAGGAGGGTACCCAGAGTGTGTGGATCGATTGCAGGGTGGCTGAACTGTAGCCCCATGGTTCCACCTGGGCCTCACCACAAGGGGCCGGAGGAGAAGAGAACATCCCAGGTGAAAGGGGGCAACAAGAGTGAGCTAGCCAGGCGAGCAGAGCCTCCTGATGAAATTGTGCCCAAAACAAGTGTGTCTATGTGTGTGTTTGTGTGTGCAGGAGGGATGCGTGGGGAGTATTTGGCAGCCTTCCACAGCCTCTCCCTGTGTTCAAAAAGCCACGGTAGAACCTGGCACTCCAGACTGTCAGAATGGAGAGGAGGAAGAGGGGGGTGGATTGAGGGATGGGGGGATGAAGAGGTGATGAAACAGATTAGCGCGACCTCCTGGGGGCTTATTGTTGAGCATGCCTAGTCGAATCCTGGACACTACATTTCTCCAAACACTGGCTTCCAGGATAAAGCAAACGCACACACAGGAATTTGCAGTTTATACATTTAGCAACTGCTTTTATTCAGCGTGACTTGCAACAATTGCAACAGTAGATAAGCTTTAAAATGATGTATCGCCAACATTAGAAGCAGCCGATGATGAATGCTAGAGTCTAACCAATACACACATTCACATACACATATAGAGAAATGAACCAACAGGATGATTCAAAGGCAGGGAGAGCACGATTACAAGTGCCTTATATCCACTGTCCTTTGGCTGTGCTGAGATCTAAAGTGTATTCCAATTAAGTGGATGCAATCCTTCAGTGCTTTGATTGATTTCTTAGTCAAATTAGCTGATTTGTTAATCTATCAGTGAGCTGAAGATGCATTACCCACAGGTCTCTAGGACCTCCATTCAACTTAAAGATATATTACTCAGAGGTCCCTCAGTGATGTTATATCACTCAAAGGTTCCTAAAGCTATCATTCTACTCAAGACAAACAGTAGCACTTAAAGACTCATACAGTAAATCTACACTTGGCGTTAAGATGAATCACTCAAATTGAGGCTGAATGACAAATGGAAAAAGAAGAAAACGGGAAAGAGACTAAATCAGAGAGCAGCCTGATCTCACTCTCAGGGTGACAAAAAACGTTGCTTAGCCCTTAGTGTAAGATATGGAACCACAATGCAACCATTAGCATCCGTATGAGATGCACCAGGCTTTTAACAACCTCTGATTTAACCCAATTTGCATATTTTAGGGCTTTAACACCACCACATGGTAACCATAGATTTTAAAAAATTATGGGCATAGCTACAGTTACATCACCCATTGCTTTGTGGACTCCTGTTTTTAAGCCACAAATTTGGCATTTTAGCCGTCGCCATCTTGTTTTTTTGGAGTGACAAGTGACATCTGGTGGGTGGATCTGACTGAGCTAAGGACTATATAGGCAGAAAGCCTGCCACTCAGGTAAAGAAATGACTTCCCCACTCTGAGTCAACTTCCATGGTTCCCTTGTGCCCTCCTCCCTTAAGCCAATACCGAACCACCATCAGACCATACCTTCCACCTATTTGTGACCCTGATTTCTCCCATCACCCCCTCCACCCACCTTCCTTCCTTCCCTGTCCCAACATCCTGTAATCCCTCCATCCCATGACTCTCATCCCTTCATCCCACATCCCTCAATCCTCTTCCCTACTTCCCTCAACCCTTGCTTCTTTATTTCTCAGCCCTCATCCCCATAATCCATCATATGTAATAAATTAATTGCAATGTGTAACTCTATTCATGTGGTCTTGGTTCGTAAAATTAGCTATAAAGACCAAAAATGTTTTAGTACCAGGCTGTAAACATGTTATTTCTGCTGTTAAGTTGGACTGGCTTCTGGGGCCAGCCTCAAGTGGCTGTTCCAAGAACTGCAGTTTTTGACGCTTCCATGTTGGCTTCCTTTTTTTAGCCCTGAAGGTTACCTTTCGGTGGTAACTTGCCGCCTCCAGTCACTGAGTGGAGGGCGACAAAGGGGAAGCAGTTTCAAATCCGGCAGCAGGGTTATGATGTGGTGTTGCCCACATGAACGCCCACAGAGGTCACCATGTTGAACTTCTGGAGGTTGCTGCCTGGGTTTGGCTGATCAAATAGTGGGCATTGTGGAAGCACAAAGAAGAGGAAGATATTGAAGAGCTGTAAATGTTGGTGTCTGAAAACTGAGAGTTATGGCGCTATAACAGCCAAAAGAAAAACTGGGTCCGGGATAATACTTTCACAAAAGTGCAGATATCTGGTAAATTGTCCAATTATGTAGAAATCTTTGGCAATTCCAGTGATTTCAGTTCTCTTGCTACAGCATGCAGCTACAAGCTAGCTTGTACTTCCGAAAGCTGCTTTTAAAAATGCTTTGCTTTTTACAGGTAGGAGGTTGTCAGGGCATTTACCGGCATTTACAGTCAGAGCAATGGACACGGTATAAAGAGTAATAAAGTCCTCTTAGTGTTGGTAGAAATAGAGATGGATGGGCTCAACAAGCACAAGACATTGACCCATGAGACCAGCGATCGTGCTCTGTGTCGTGAGTGAGTCATTTCACACTCATGTTGACTTGTGTGACGAACATCAACCATGATCTTTTCCTAACCCTTAGCCAAGTAGTTTTACTGCCTAAACCTAAACGCCCACCCCTTTTGCGTCAAGATACAATGTAAAAGACTGCCTCTGGCTACATTATTGTGACACCAGGAGCTTCTGCCCAAGCGTCAAAATATGACAAGTAGGGATGAGATCATGTTCCATAGAGAAAGCGACTGTTGAGAAAGTCAAAACCTGTAAAATGCCCCAGGTTTGCCTTACCAAACATTGCAATAACGCACAGAAGCCTGCATGTGTACACACACTCAAAGTCCTTATCAGCAAACGCCAGTTATTTCTCCCCAAATACAGCGGAGAAGTCAGACTGAGCTATCACCATGGTGATCAGGAAGATGTGAAGTGAACAGCAAGGCTTTGAGAGGGGATCTCAACTCCACACAAACACACACATACAGCTGCACTTCCTGTCTCTTTTACACATGCTATACTACCATTATACTGCTCTCATACTGACACACACGTTATGTTACTGTCTCACACAAACGCAGACCACACACACCACAAATACAACCAAGAACGCTTTCTCCAACACTCACACACACACCTTGCGCCCACCCATGCACTCACCTTGACAAACACATACTTCACTTCCAAACCCTCCCAGTTAGTCTACAGTCAATGTATGTGCACCCAGCCTTGCACTCACACACATGCACACACACACACACACACACACACACACACACATACACACACACTGATAAACGGTGATGTGTTGTGTGCTGCTCAAGGTGAACACTGAGTAAACTAACCTCTGGCTCCGGGAGGATAAACCATTTAATCAAGTCACGTCAGGATCACACCGACACGCTGCATACTAACAAGATGGGGCAGATCACACTCGGCTGCCCTGCGGTTCACACATGCATGAGGTGAGCGACTCTATTAGCCATCTCTGATAAGGGAAATTGACTGATTTAGTTTTCTTTTTCATAAAGAAATTCCCCCACAAGAAATTTCAGATAAGTTATTGCTTGCACCAGATGTCTGTGACATAAAGTAGTCTCATCCAAGTTAATTAGACAGTAAATCTTGGCCTTCATCAGGATAATGACCAACATTATAAGGCTACATGTTGTTATAATATTCATATGATACATTAAAACACCCCGATGTCTCATATGCTTTATCCACACGACTCTCTGGTGTATGAAGACTCTGATCTTTAGTACCGACAAGCCTCAAACTAGATGAATTATACTGCTATAGAATCACAGTCGTTAAGATTATTTGTGGCATGCTCTATAAAAGTACATCAGATGTCAGCAGATTTCTAGATAAGTGCGGATTTATCTCGATTTTTGGTCATTTTGGGGGCTTGTTTGATTTTTTAAAGTCTTAGCTTTCAGAATATGAAAGTTCTAACACCAAAGTCAGACAATAAAGACTGTTCTGAAACTTGTAACAGCATGATGACGAGCAGGCAGCAACCACACTCTGGTCTTATGCCAAACTGTACTGCAAACTTTGAAGGCCTTTTTCTCAAACTCATGGTTTAGTCATGGTCATTATGTAATGTGGCGTGTTTTCCTTAATATTTAGAGTACAAAAACAAAAGTGATATCATTAGAAAGCTTAGAATCTCCTCTTTATGAAAGTTTATAAAACTTAAAGGCTGTGTTTCAGGGTCAAAGTGGCTAAAAACAATAGTTATATTCCATCTGTGGAATATACATTTTACAATATACACTTGCTACATTTTACAAATACTACAAATATTGTAACTTTTACTCCACTATGTTTATTTAAGTTTAAGTTACTAGTTACTACACCATTCGGAACACTTATACTTGTGTGGTGGTGTGTCTGTGTCTTTCTACAGTTACACCCCCAAAACACTAGTTTGTGGTGGGCTTTCTGTGAAGTGCTGTAAAGTCTGATTCAGAACACACCTAAAACACACATTAAACACGGCTTGAGAGCTACAGGTTATGGCGTAGGGTATGCATCTGCACATAGCCTACACTGTGGGTAAGGCATCGATTTGATGCAGAGGTATAAATCCTATTTAATAGTCAAGCAAAATATTCAAGTGCGTAGTAAGTCACCACTGCATTTCATTATGTTTTCCTGGTGTCATAAAGCAGTTGAGCTATAAACAGGCTGATTTGTAAACGTAACTCATCACATGCACATTAAACCTCTTGTCATGAAGACAGCAACAAATAGAGGTGTAGTAAAGGTATAGATGTAATGATACAGTAGTCTGCATGAACCAAATTATGCAGGAGTTCAAAAAACATAAAAGAGATTTGTCTGCTTCCATGTGAGCTGGTAGAAACTCCACCACTGCCTTCATTACAGTCGCTATCTGAAAGATGCTTCAGTTCTGTAGAGTGAACAATTTACCACAGATAATACAATAACGGGAAAAAAAACAGACCCTGCATCCAAATTCTCCAGGAGAATATTCACTCACTGTGAACACCACAGTTGAGAAGATGCCAAGTACCAACGCACGGGAAAAAAAAGAATGAGGCCATAGAAATGTAAACTCGCGTTGTGTCTGGTCTGTCCACAGTGCAATGTTCAGCCAACATATTTTAACATCCTCTTTAAAGAAAAAGAACCAGAGAAGGTTTTAGTCACAGAACAACATTTCTGAGAGGCAGAGCTGCTCAGCCTGAAAAAATCTCATTGACTGGGATAAAACCCCAATGAATGAAGTCAAAGCATCACAATTTCATGGCTAAATAACATAGCATCATAGCTCAGTGAAACTGAGAGGCGGTAGCTGGTACTGTTAAGCCCTCTTGGTACAAGCAAAATTAAATGTTAGCAAAGATGTCAAGAGATTTAGGTGGGATCTCTTTGAGATTTGAATCTAACTGAAATCAAATATAAACTATTGATTCATGACTTTGTGGTAAATCTGGGGTCACAAGTTGTGATGTACACTGACATGCTTGATAGTTACTGTTCTTGTCTCTAAGCAAGTTAAAAAAAAATAAGATTAATGAAAAATCCATTTTTGTTGTCTGTCGCCCAGCAACAGTTTCGTGAGTACAACCACTTGAATGTCCATTATATTAGCTACCCATAGTGAAGGACACAACTTCAAGTCCTTCACTTGAAAAGGTACCTTTTGTCTCGCATTTAATGGTAAAGTACCATCACTTACAGCACGTAGCAGCTATAGGTATAGCCATGAACCACACAAGAATTAAGTTGTATTTCCATCAATAGAAAATGAGAAAATGATAACGGGCTTTATAAAAAGCAGCCATACTGCACATGCTTACTGCATAAACCTTGAGAACATTGTTTCTGTGAAAACAGATAAAGCAGATGATAAGTATCAAGAGATTAACAAAGAGAGTTTAAATGTGCAGCCGGCCATGTTGGTATGGAAGAACATTAATCAAATAATTAAGCTGCCTCTATTCTGAGTGCCAGAGCAGCTTAGATGTATGTTTGATCAGGTTTAGGTCCTCATTACACTCCTGCTTGTTGCTGCCATGTCCTCAACAGAAAGTGATGCACGTTTCAGTGCTCTAAGGAGACATGTCAGAGCTTTATCCATTAACACCAAACCCTGATGACACTGATCTAAGAGAAATCTGCTGCCAGTTTGTTGCTGAACATGGCAGGAAAAGACATGGTGAGTCTTTGTATGATTCCAAAAATATAGATCAAAAACCTTCTACAGCACATCATTAAAAATGTACTTCCGGAGTGGTGTTGGGTATGTACCTGCAGGAGTCGCAGTGTTTTGATCTTAACGAGTTTTTAAACCATTAAATTAGCAAGGCGTTCATTAAATGTCAGCGAATAAGTGAATTCAAAGCAGACATTAAGGTTCTCAGCAGATAGGCTCTGAGAAAGAACGAGACAAAGTGAGTTAAGGATGCAGCTCTCTATGAATCTGAATATTGGTAAAATTTAGGTCTCAAAATGCAGATGGAAGGCTGAAGTTTCACATAGGATTTTCAATCTATACAAGAAGCCCAAAAAAGGCAAACATATGCTGTAAATATAAAATATATGAATTCATTTAACTGAAGCTCTGAAACTAAATTCAATATTTCAACTAATGTGTGGCAAACTTAAGTATGCTGTTTTTAACAGTTGGCAGAATAGACCCATGGTTAAAATGGAGTCCAAAAATCTGTTTGTAAAAGTGTTTTCCTCTCTCCCAAATGATCTTCCAAATGACCATAATGAGCAGAAATGAGCGTGTGGGTGGAGGGATTGAGCGCAACTGTTGGTATTATCTTGTTTCATACTTTGAATTAGATGTGAGCAATTCAAACTGCAAATGCACATTTTACATAGCATGCCAACATAATGGTTTGTGAGTAATTATCTGTTTTGTACTTCTAGCATGATTAAAAGCGTTGCAGATTGCCTGTACTTCAATTGCTTTTTCAAACATACTTTATAATGAATACTAACAAATTTCAAAATCAATGTCGACTGACCATGTGCAGACAGAGATGGCGACTGGTGTAGGGGTCACACAGGTGGATGGGTTTATTCAGCCCAGTTGCCAGAGGAAAATGTTGCCTTAGTACAATTCTCCAAACCATGAATACATTTCATTTGTACGTTTTGTTGGTATTTTATCAACGTTTTGAAAGTGACATAGTTCTGCTTATACAGGTGTATGAGCTCATCAGGAGGTGTCGAGGATGGTGGATGATGTGACACCAAAGTGAGATGGCTGCTATGTTGCAAACCACTGCAGCTCCTTGTTCAAGATGAACAAAACTGTTGTTTTGGGGTGTTTTTAAGTGAAACTTTGGTGGTGTTTCTAGCAGGGATTGCACCACCAAAACTGATTTTGTTTTTAGTAAGACAGTGGCTATGATTCCAGCCTGTTCTCATTCAGGAGTCATCAAATACCATCGCATTGTAGTGATTTTAGCGCCAGACTGCTGACGCCGCCGGGCGGCATCAGTCTGTAACGCAGCTGGACAGTAACCTTTTATGGTGTTATGATACACCACCGGTCAGCCAGACAGCCGGACAGCCAGACAGCATCTGTCACACCAGTTTGATACACAGACGGGTGGCACTGAATCATAACGCGACCATTGGGCACCTGTTGCAGCACTATGATAGCCACTGTACAGCATCAGGTTGGTAACAATGTAATGTTAGGAACTGAAAGTCCCTATAGGGCAGGTGGGAGGGGTAGTCCAACAAACTCTGACTTTCACCCTGGGACCCAGTTTTCACTTCCCATATGAAGGTGGAGCCAAAGCATGACAGCTTTTTTAAAACCTCACCGTGTGCTTTTGTTGACGTCCCGGCTTTGGTTGCCTGGAACATCAACAGTAGACACAGGGGGATACCTAGCACATATATGTAGCCATGAAAGGCCACTGATGAAGCAGCTATATGTGACGACTTGAGAGCGTGTTGGCATTTCCTGCTGTGATTGTGCCACCAAGTGCAGGTATTTTAAGCCAAAACCTGATCTTTTCCTATATATAAACAAACATATAATGCATTTTTTTCTCACATTGGCAAAAACTTGTAGGATTTGTGCGAATCTGTGTGCAAAGTGTACATGCTTATTGCTTTTTGAAGATGTAAAAAAATGAACACTTTGTTTAGCTGCATGGCATGTAACCATTGACAGAAACAACAGCACAGCAGATTTCAGCAAATATATAATACTCAGTCTGATAGACTAAATATGTATCAAAGTGGATAGCATATTGATGTCTCTGGGTTATTCTGAGATGACTTTAATGCATAGAAATATACTGGCAATAACTTCAATTGTGAAATCTTTGAATAAAATTGAAACCCTGCATGCATAGAGATCTGTGCTGTGATTTCAGCTTGCGTTTGAGTTCAGTGCAAAACAGTAACTCCAAAAAGATAGTTAAGCACATTGCAACTTGAAGACAAATTTATTTATGAACGTTCAAGAACACAACAAGAGAAAAATACAGCCTAGTTTCCCGCCTGCAGAACTAGGACAGGGCCCACATTTGTGATGAAGGATTTTAACCCAGTAACATCTTCAAACAAGAATACTTTCAGCTGTAGAGCTTTCAGCACGATACCAAAAGTGGGACAGAATCATAGAGGACACAGAAGATGCTCAACCAAAACCAAAATAACTACAGTATATGGGTTGCTGCATAAACATGATACAGGCATTGCTGTAGTTTCCTGTAAATGTCAGCAAATTTCATCATCATGCATCATGGCAGCACAAAACTTCAACTTGACCTTGACATTGAGCCAAAGCCACCCATCCGTTTCCACCAGAATGATGGATCCAGGAAATATATTAAGCCTAAGAAGTCATTTTTCCCCTCAGCACAGTCCAGCACACCATCCCAAAATCTCATCCTAGTCATGCATATGCATCAGCCCCTGCTGCCATGGCAACAGACACCCCGCTTTGCCGGCCAGGCTAGTTTGGCTAGAATTGGTCATACCATTTAAGAAAAAAAAATCCTTCACATGCCGCTGGTTTTCACACTGAAATGCCACTGGGCACTGTCAAGAGGTTTTGCTGAAAAGAGCTTCAGTGTGTGAGCCGTCAGCTAAGGCATGCTGCCCTGTCAAACCCAGCCTAAAGCACTGGACTTATTAGAAACTCCACGGCTCACTAGAGTTGAATAGGAGTCAAAATGACAACAGATCTACACTAGAGTATAAGGGTTTTTATATTGGAGAGAACAGTGTGAAGTGACTCACTTACCTTTTAGTAGATGAACTGAACTCCAGAGAGATGAAGGGAGAGAAGTTCTGCCCGTTCGAGGACAGGCTGGGTAGACCGTCAGCTAAGCCTCCTGGGTCCGGATCGTACTCAATTTGAATGTAAAGTTGTGTGGATGTATCAGCAATGTGTCCCTTTTAAATGATCAGTCTTTGACTATATCGTCCCAGAAGATGTGAAGCTGTAGTCTTGTTCTACACTGTGCGTGTTGTGGTCCAATTGGATCCGGTTTGCCTTTGTCCACTCAAGCAGGGAAACAGATGTTGTCCCAGCAAATGGCTCTTTCCCCACAGGTCAAGGCAAGAATTCTCAGAAGCAGAGCTAAAGGAGAGAAGGAGAAGAGAGAGGGAAGGAGGTGTTAATAAAACTTTAAATTACACTGGGTCAGAGATACACACAGGGAGAGAGAGTTGGAGTGGGAGACGGAGATAAAGATCAAATCAATGCAAAGCGTAAATTAACCAGACAGACTTGATTAGGTGTGCATACCAAGTGCTCCTTTCCTGATTGAAAAATTGTGTTTGGTCAAATACTTTCTAATATTTAGAAGCAAATTCCATACTGCATTATCACCAGTCTGACTTTATACACAGGTACCCAGGCCAGCCATTAGAAATTATGGACAGGGGGACAAACATTTCCACATTGGGAAGCTCATCCACACATACTCCAGCACCACCACCCACCCACAGACCCTTAGCTCTAATACCAACCAGGGCAATTTCAAAGGAGATGAAAAATGGCAGTGCCACTTTTTCTTTTGCAAAAATTTAGCCTAACTTTGCTGCTGTTTTCTAAGCCACATTGACATAGGTGGTACAGATGGATGCCTTAGGTCATCTATACTTCTTTTCAACCAAAATTAGTGTGTGAAGGTGGGTTTTTCAAACAGAGGAAAACATGCTTTCCCAGTATGTGTGATTTTGTTTGTTTGTTTGTTTTTTTGGTATGTCACATTTGGCATCATAGACAGGCCTGAAAACTGACTAGTAAACAGTAGAAAGCAACATGCAGGCCTAACAAAACTTTACGGTGGTCATTTTTTTTATATACATATCTCTTTTTTATTCAGTCTCTCTTTCAAACTTGGTGCAGAGTAATTGGATCAATTTAGAGCACTGCATGGATGGAGACAGATGTTATCTTGTGGTGGCGAATCACTGCATCTCTCTGGTTAAGGGGTTAAAATTGGCACGTTCATGTGGGTGTCATGTTTCCATCAATGCCAGTTAGAGCCAGAGCTAAATACCATTGACGACTGCAGTCATTTGACCTGGATGTGAATGCCAATAGTACCCTGTCCCTTTACATTAAAACCAAATGTTAGCAGGTCTTCCGTGCAGTGGAAACGGGGCTCTAGTTTTATACCATACCTTTACCTTCAGGCTAGCTTTAAAATTAAGGCTGATACAACAGATTTTCTTTTCTAATCAGCCGAGCCCCTCACCTTTGCCACATTAAGCTTGATCTGTTATATCTGGTGTTTTTTTACACTTTTTTTCCGCCAGAAATTTGGCCATTGCCTCTCTGCTCTCATCATGTTCTTGTTCTCTCTGTAACCTCGCTTTTTTTTTCTTTGATTTTTTTGTGAGGCAGTTTGACTTAGCCAGTCAGGCTGCAGTTCGCTTTATATGAAGTATGTATGAAGCCCACTGAAAATGTGCAGTGCTGTTTCTCCCACTGGCCCTACCTGCTATTTCCCACTTGGCTCATAGACTTCACATTTTCACAGATTTTTCCATTGTGTTTCTCGGCTTCAGGAAAGTTTTACAAATAAAAAGCCTCCATGGATAAAAAATTCACAATAGAAAGGGTCATAATGGACCTTGTTTGCAGTTCAAAGTGTCCTCTCAACAGTTTTACAGATGTCCCTTTTACAGTGGAGGTCTATGGAGAAAATACTTTGGGGGCAAAAGAGGATTTTTTTTTTGCTGCAATACCAGGAGTAGTCACTGGAAAAAAAAAACTGGGAGCAAGACTGAGCAGTCCTTGAGGGTTGGGTATCAGATGACAAGTTTAAAATGTGTTAAATGGTAGCAATTAATTTGTCATGTAAATACGAATAGCATATATCAACCATTGACCTCTGCAAGCAACCCCCATCCGCCATCCCCTGTCAGGCCTTAGGTCAGGTTCATCTACAGCCTTTAACCCCCCTGAGGATGGGGCTGCAGGTACCATATCTGTGTTTGAGCAATAAATGAACAGAGAAGACAGCTTTGTGATTGTTGAGACCAACAGAGAAAAGACTCCCCGTATTTAATTTATTTTTGGTACCAACATAAGCTGATTTTTTTTTTTAACTATTGAAAGTCAAAAAGAAGGACAAATTAAAATATAAACCTTCTGAATAAGTGGACAACACACTAGGTGGACAACAATTACAGTCACAGGCAGCTCCCAGAATCATGAGAGAACAGGACAAATTCTTGCAACTTTCCCAACACAGGAAAGAACATCCATCCAAATCTGTTGCTGTGTTTCTCACATTTATGCAGCAATTTGCACAGACCAGCAACTAATTCAGACTGAACTGCAATTGGTCCAACTTGGTCTTATCTGTGAGACAAATGATAGCTATAATCGGCTCATCTAATGTATAATTTGCCCTCACCCTTTAGCCTACAAACCTGAGGAACCTGCCTCACATGTAATGACTATGAACTATGAAACAAAAGGAATGGGATAACCTCTCATTTTACACAAACACACAAACATACATCTGTTGGGCAAAGGAAGAAGAAATGTGCTTGGCCCACTCAAATGTCAGAGCACATTGACACGGGTCAGTGCCAACGTGTCTGGTATGAAAGGGGCGGGGCAACTGCAGCATTTGAGAGATATTAAGTGGTATCAAGAGAGAACAGAGTCGAATATCTCTTTTTCTACATCTTCTTGTAAATCTTCTGGCTTTGAGTAAAGGTTAGACGAGACAGGGTCGAAGGGAGCGTGTGTCTGAGAGAGAAAAGAGAAAGAAGAAAAGGAAGGATAAGAGGAAGGATAAGCTTGGCAGAAGGAGAGAATAATAAAGTTAGCCTAAATGTCAAAAACAGGAGGTTACTGACTATAACCTCACAAAAAATGGTGGTGTTGAGTATGTGCGGAGGTGGCATAAACAGGAATATCAAAGCGCAGGGCAGGGGAGGGGCAAAGAAAAAAATGTGTGTGAGTGATAAAGGGAAAAAAAAAGGACTCCATGTCCTTGGTTTAACTGCAAACACACAATAAATGTACTTTGAAACAAGGAATTTAGAAACAAACAAGGCTTTGTCAAGGCCCACACTAATTAAAGGAAACCTATTGTGTTTATTTTAATGTTCATACTTGTATTTTGGGTTTCTAATAGAGCATATTTACATGCCTGTTTATAAAAACACTTTATTTTCCCCATTCTGTCTGTGCTAGAACACCTGTATTTATCCTCTGTCTCAACTCTCCATTTTAACACCTGTCTCTTTAAGTCCCCCTGTCGAAAAAAAGCATAATGTGCTCTGATTGGTCAGCATTTCTGGGTCTTCCCAGGTCCCCAGGAAGTGTGCTGGGCTTTGACAAGCCCCCAGGAACAGCATCGGGGTTTAAAGCCAATTTTACATAGTGGTCAGAAGTAGAACTACACTGTCTGTCACATTATGCCATTGGGCCGTAAAAGACTTTTCCCAATAGCCTTACATTGGGAAAGAGACTTCCATAATTCAGTAGATACATTTTTTGAGTGAATGGATCAAATGCTGATGGTAAAAAGAATCTTTTCATGGGTGTTGTGACAGTCTGGTAACATTTCGAAAGTCTAATAGAGCTGCACAGTTAGATCATTTTATCCCCATCAGATTAGTGGAGTGCCAAACCGGAAGTTGGCCGCTCAGCCGAGGCCAGCTGCCTTAAGTCTCTGGCTCTATGAGCAACAGAATGCAGAAGATCTGAGCAATTTCATAACTCGGAAACAGAGGTTTTCTGGCTTCATGCGCCACTAAGCAGCTTTCATAGGAATGAACAGGGGCTCGCCCCTAATGCTGTATCCAGGTCTCTTAATACATCCATGGGCTTTGAAGCCGATTTTAATTGTGGCCAAACTGTGTAATTACATCAGTCACATGATGCCATGTGGCCCAAAAATAATTTTTCCCACTGACTTACATGGCGAAAGAGATGTCTGTAAATCATTGGATACATTTTTTTGACATCACAATCATTCATTTCACCAACAGCATTGAATTAATTCGGTCCAATTACATTTGGAAAAGCTGCATAATTGAATGATGTTATCCACATTCAAGTTAGCAGAATGCTAAACTAGAAGTAGATGACTCTGTTGGCAGAAGTCTCTCGAGTGCCTGCTCTACAGGCCACACAGTGCGGAAGCAGTGCCAATCATCTGAGTAATTTTATACGCAGCACTTGAACTTCTTTGGCCTCATGCGCCACTGAGCAACTTTCATAAGAATAAACAGGGACCTGCCTCCAACACTGTACACGGTTCTCTTTTTACATCCAAGAGTTGTGTCTGCACTCTCAGCAGCTCTGCACCATCACTGCAGCCAGATGTCTGTTACAAAGTATAGCATTGTGAAAAATCACCAGTAAAGATTTCTAAACTAAAATCGTCACAAGCGAACTGTAACCATGACTACACGACATGACTACACCTTGTCATGATCCTGGGTTTTTGTTTATATTCTGTTATCTTTGGGGGTGTCTGTTTGCTTTCTGTCTGTTTCATGTTTCATGTTTAATGTGTTTCTTTCCTTTTGTGTCATGTCTGGTTTTGCTTCCTGTCTTTGTGTGTTTTCCCGCCTGTTTTCAATCACACCTGTCTTCCGTCAGTCTCGTTAGTCCTTCCCTGTTCCAAGAGTCTTCCCTTCACACCTGTTCTGTATTAATCTTGTTTGCTGCACCCTGGTGTTCCCAACCACAACTTAATTGTAAACCAATCCCCATTTCCCTCCTTTTGCCTGTGTCCACTTAATCCAGCTGTGTCTTATTCTTGTGATTAGTATTCTTTGTATATATACTGTTTTCCTTTGTTTCCTGTCAGTTCATCAGCATTCATTTCTGTGTTCATTCCCTGCCTGGTCTTTTGTTTTTCATTTTTTGATTTCTTCTGAAGTTCATTGTGTCACCCCTGGTGGTTTTTAGTTTAGTTTTGGTTCCTCTTTCTTTTGGACTTTCTGTTACCTACCTGTTTTTATTTGATTAATTAAAGCTCATGCTCTGCATTTGCATCCTTTATTGAACTAATTCCTGACACACTTGCAGTACAGCATGTCTGGAGATGACCATATAAAGAAATCCATCAAGAGCTGAGACCAGCTTGTCAAGATAATGATAAAAAAAAACATCTGAAAAGAAGTATTCAGACAGTCTGAGGACTGAGACTTTTGCTCACAGTGATTACTTTTACATATGTTTACCTCCAGTATTTGAAACTTTGGCTGCATTCTAAATTAACATCTGACATTGAAACATATATGACAGAAAATAAAGAGAAGCATAACAGGTCCCCTTTAAAAGAAGCCGTTATTAGTGAGAGAAGAGAGAGATGACAGAATGATGGAAAAACCAGGCCAGCGTTCTTTGAACTAGAGTGGAGGGAAGAGACAGAGACAGTGTAGATTCAGGCCAAAATAAATGGGTGAAACTGATGTTTTGATCCACTGCAGTGTCCAACAGTAAGCTTGAGGCCATAATCTATCAACGGACCGAGAAGGCAAGAAATGGTGAGATATAGAGAGAAGGAAGGGAGGGTGGACAGTGAAGGACAAGAGGGGAAAAAAAGTAAATGGAGTCTGGGGATGAATGAAGAGAATATAGAAGTGAGGGCAGCCTGTTAGACAGACTGAAATGAAGATGGATCCACACAGAGAGCTATTAAATAATTTATCAAGAAGAGATGGGGCATTAAGTCCACATATGTGCAAAATAAAGATGGTGTGTGCCTGTGTGAATCCAAATGACACAAGCGAAGAGGAGCTGAAGTTGTGGTTAGCTGCGAACGGCAACCAAATGTTGGAAAAAATTCCTATTTCATAAAAGAATGGAGTCTTTTTTAGTTTATAACGATTGAAATTCACAGTTCCATACAACTGCCTGTTCCAAAACATACTCCCTGCTGGCTGCCGTATGCTCCTTCTAACTGTAAGCGATCAAATGAAAGCAAATTAGTGGCTCTCTTTTTAACACACTCCTAATTGGCTGTATGTGGCTCAGAGTGGTAGCATCAAAACTTCTGAAAACAGATAATTAAGGAGCATAATGTGAGCTCGATCATAATGGATTTGGTGACATATGGCCTTTAAGGCTTTGTGTCCCTGGTAGCATTCTTTGGGTCTGGCTAATTACTAAAATATTTGTATTACCAGGCATTCATTACCCAGAACCTCCCACGGTTGGCATGCACATTTATTGCATTAAGTAAAAATGTAATCTGGGGTTCTGCAGAGTCATCCAATCGTGAAATTTTACTGGGGCATTTAATATTTGCTAATGATATAATTTGTCTCAACAAGACTGAATAATAACTGTCGAACCTTTGAGGCAATTAGCCATTTTTGCAGTAATTACCTGAACATGACGCACTTAGCTCTGCATTTTACCTCAAAACTCCCTAGCAACAACAGTATACTGATTCTGAATTGAAGCAGGTCATCAGTATGCGAGGTAGCAAGTCCGACAACCAACCCTCAGAGTTCAACAATATTTATGTGAGGCCGCTGCTTGAAAATTGCTGACAGACCTATCTGTGCTTTAATTATTGTTATTTAGTAAGTAACCTCAATGATATATAGGCCAAATAAAGTTTTCAACTTTTTTTATTAATGTTTACTCCTGTTTTCATGCTCACAGCCACCCCCCACCCCCCACCTCAGTATCAAGGCTGTGTGATGTGTTTTGAAGATAAATATAGAGGGAGGAGATCAGTCCTGTTGTGATTTGTGAACAGGCATATGAACTCGCAAACAGACTAATGGGAGACCTTGTCCTAACTTTATCGTCTGCTGTGCATACTGATGAGTTTGGAGAACAGTTATGCTCTGCATCCCACTAGTAATGTCTCACTGAATGGTAAACCTTTGTGTACACACAATGAACGAAAGTTCAGAGTTTAACTACACATTTGGTCTGTACTTAATGATAGATGTTTATAATGGACTCTGTGGATAATAATCTAACCATTAACCCTCATTTTCCAAATATATTTGGCTAATGCAAGGGTTTGTTTGTAACCTGTATGATCTGACTACTCGTGTTTCTGCTCCATTAAAGATCTTAAAGATCAGTAGGGTTGGGTCAATGGATCGTCCTGTGCCAATGGCGATCAGTCATTGACCACTGAGCCTGACATAGTCATTTACAAGCCACCCCTTACGTCCACACCAAAACTGGGCTGCAGGGTTGCAATGACACCAATAGCATTCATTAAAAAGTAACAAAGTGTGCATAGTGTTGGTTCAGGCAGGACATGATGTCAAGCTCAGCTCACATCCCAGCTACATCAGCTGATCTGAAACGGCCCAACTGATGGACCAGCTGATTGATGAAAGGGAGTCAGCTGATAGATCACATGATTCCTTTCTGTGCAACCAATTGGTGAATCTCATTCAGTGTGCCCTATTTAAACTGCTCTGGCCTGCCTACTGTTGC
>JAPZEB010000020.1:15493151-15507375 GCA_029783705.1 Chaetodon striatus | reverse complement strand
CATCAAGACAGACGACCATTCACATCCACATTTACACTTATGGGCAATTTAGATTCACCAATTAACCCAACGTGCATGTCTTTGGACTGTGGGAGGAAGCTGGAGAACCTGGAGAAAACCCACGCTGACTCAGGGAGAACACGCAAACTCCACACAGAAGATATCATTTTTGTTAACCTAAAATAAAAAAGCAAATTACTGTCTTCCCAACATGTGGAAGTACCTCCTAAACTAACTGCAGCAGACAAAAAACTTAACAGGTAAACAGGACTTTTTATCTTCCTCTGGGTTCATAGAGGTAAGAAAGTATGACAATAACCTTCAAAGTCTTCAAAGAAACTCTGCATACACAGACACTGCACACACACACACACACACACACACACACACACACGCTATTCATATCCTAGAGGTGTGCCAAGCGGGCATAATGAGTATGTACTCTGCATTTGGCTGCTGGGGACTGATCAAACATGGTGGAAAGCAGACTCTAAAATTCTCCCCAAAATTGACTTAGTTTTAATCACTCTCATAAATGCAATTAATTAGTCTCTGCATGTGGCTGCTGGATCCGATTTTGCTCAGAGTTGATGACATCAAGGTTACCTTTGCGCATGTTCTCTGTAAAGTACTTTGGGGCGGAAGCTTTCATCAAAGGTTTATGCCAATTAAATGTGTGTGCATGGAGATACACTCGCTCTCAGTCACACACACACACGCACACACACCATTTAATATAAAGAGTGATGGCGCAAAACATGGATTAATGAAGAATGAACCAAACGGGGTGCATGATTATAAAGTGGATTCCTGCCACTTTTGTTTGTACACAGCATTTTGTTTTGTGTCTTCCAAATTAAGCTTAACTTTGTGGATAAATGACTTTTCCTGTTTTGTTATTAGTGTTATATGTTGTTTTCTTTTTCTCATAAATCACCATTACATGGTTCCTAGCCAATTAGGGCTGCTACCTGGGGTGGGAGTTGGCATAGAAACCCTGCACGACAGGCCAAGGTGTCAGTGGGGGGCAGGATATGGTGGGCGATCAGAATCTAAATACTGCAGCGTACAAAAACAACAACAAAAACATAAACCTAAATAGAGTCGAAAAGCATATGGCAGCCCTCGCCGTGCGGAGTGGGTGGGACACATGCAGGAGCTCATGACAGACTTTGGAGGTGGAACCAGAAGAAATTTAAAGACCCCTCCCTTGCTCTTTGACAACATGCTCGCTGTCTGAACCGTAATAAATTTGTTTCTCAAGAAAAAGTGATGAAAGAGACTGCCAAATCAATATTATTATGGGATATCAAAGCATGATGTATTAGTTTATTACAAGGCATTTCAGCTGTGTGTATAATTAGCTACTGTAGGTCACTGATCTTTTTCTGGGCTCATCTGTTTAAAAGGTTTTTTCTTTTTGAAAGCTACTGTAACCTGCCAATACTGCAATTCTTTTGTTGCTGATTGAGGTCAATAAAAGTCATAGATTACTTGTTGTCACTTTGAGCTGAGCTTTTTAAGATCCCAGTTGCTCCAGAACTCCCTGTAGCCAGCAATACACTACAGGCTTACTTGTGCTGGGAAGGTAGGCCTACCTCTGATTGTGCAACTGCAAGTGTATGTGAATGAGTAGCAGGTCTGAAAGAAACGATGTTGTAACATCTAATTTTAAAATCTCATTTGTTAAAAAAGTCAATGCTTCATTCAAGAGATGCTTGGCCTTTCAAATATGATTTTTTTATTTAGTGGTCTTAAATACAGGCGAAGTATAATACTGAATGTGAAGATCACTGCATGGATTTAGCTTAAAAAGAGCATCTAGGTCACCAAACCTCCAATGAAAAAATCCAGATTAAATAAAGGCAAGGCCTTCATGGCTTCACAAAACATTGGCGTGAAGGACTTTTTACACATTATGTCCTTCATTTAAATGAAAGATTTGAATGGATGTTGTGAATGTAAAAAGATGTTTTATAAAAAAACTAAGCTCATTCTCTTTATTTATACCACTGAGGGGATTTAAGTGACTCTTGTCAAGAGCAGTGTTCAATTACACAGTTTGGTAAAGTTGAGAGATATTACTATTTAATCTCTTTAAGCTCATCTTTTTCTCTCTCTGTTGGTCCTCAAGCAAAGCACTTTCTGCTTAAAGGGATACTTTGCCAATTTTCAACCAGCTTGTATCAAAACAATGTAGGTAGTAGGCCTATGTGTAAACTTCTCTCAGCTTAGATCTGCTGGATTTTTCGCTGGCTATAGGGCTCTTGCTCGAACTACAGCTTGTATTTCTGCATCTTCGTATGCCTGTCACCACGGACACAAACAGTATAGAGACAGATTAAGAGAGAGACCAACCCCTCTCTCTCTCAAACTCAGATCAAACTTTTATCCATCCCATCCATCCATTTTCATCCACTTATATGGGGCTGGGTCATGGGGGCAGCAGGCCAAGCAAGGCCCCCCAGACATCCCTCTCCCCAGCAATGCTTTCCAGCTCCTCGTGGGGGACCCCGAGGCGTTCCCAGGCCAGATAAAATATGTAACGCTGATCAGATGCCCAAACCACCTCAACTGACCCCTTTTGACGTGAAGGAGTAGCCACTGAGCTGCCACCGGATGTCATCTGGGCCGGGGCCCTGGGCATGCTGCTCCCTGGTGTCACAGACAAGGCAGTGCTGATCAAATATCAACCAAGATTTTGTCATTGCAGTGCCTATTTCTCACCTAAAATGTCTTCAGAAATAAATTCTGGTGCATTCTTTGGCTGTAATACAAAAATATGAACAGGAAGTGAGCACCATACTGTTTCCTCTCTAGATCAAACAGTAAAACTAAGCAGTGCTGATTAATTATAAACCAGAATTATGTTAGTTAGTTGCGTAATTATCACCCAAAATCATTTCAGAAACATACTTAAGCTTATCTTTTATCTAATTTGAGATCCTTACCAGCCGTCATGTTGTTTCCTTTGGAAAAACTGTGTAGGTATAGCTGCAGCTAGAGCAGCTATGTGACCCCACCACTAACCACGTGACTCTTCCATCATACAAACACATCAGTCCACACTCAGCCCCCTTTGCCCCTTGGCCCGGAGGTGAAAGCCCTGTTGAACATGCTATGTTAGCCTTAAGCTAACTATGAAGTATTAGGTTAAAAGAGAGGGGGCTATGGTCAGGGTGGGGGTAATGGGAGGGGTTACATTCTGTTACTTGTAAGTAAAAATCATGTCTCCATGTATAACGAATTGAATATAGTGGACTATTGCTACATTTGGCCTCATATTTGTTCACTACAACATTGCGTTGTAACAGGATTCAGGTTATGGTCACAATGGTGTCTTGCACTGGTGCTGGGCACTGTTTGTAGGGGTGTGTCGTGCACACTACAAACAGAATATGTCTGCAATCATACATGTCTTGGAAAAACATCCAAGCTTACATTACGTCACCTGCAAGTAGGAGAGTTTATTGGTCTAGTGCAGCACAGTGCATTCTAGAAGTTATAGATTTTCTACTTCCTGAGCAAAAGCAAATGTCACACCACTTTTTCTCTGTTTTCTCTGGTCACATGGCACCAATTTCAAAAGTATTTGCATCTTTGTACTGCAGAGCCTAGTTTTATGAGAAGACCATCCTTCCAGCAGTGAAATACTTCTTTAATTTACTTTGGTTGCTGGCAGTGTTTTCAGTTTAATCTGTAGCCAACATCAAGTCTGTTTCTTTATTACTGAGTTTTAATAAAGAAGTTTCTTGTGAACAGCAAAGAACACATTACCAAACAACATCCTAACAAGAGGTAAACACAAAAAAAGAACAAGGACAATACTAATTTTCCAATAGAGCCAGGGTCTTTGGGATCTCTGCTTTTATTCACAGTTGTATACTTTTTGTGTTTTGGGTGTTCATGCCCAGAGTGAGTCTCTCCTGCTGGTGTACCGCTGCCAGGACAGCAGGACGATCAGAGGCATATTAGGTGTTTGGGGAGCCTCTGTGAAAGATTTCAGTGGCGTGGTGACAATGCAAGGCCACACATCAGTTGACCAAAAGTGGGCAACAGCTAAGAGCACAGCATCATCTCTGTGGGACAGCAGGAGCCTTGCCGAGCCCAAAGGCTGCAGCAGGGAAGGATTGCCTCCTTTGTAACTTTCTTTTCTTTCTTAGTGTTTCTTTTCCATGTCTGAGTTGTCCAAGTGCCAGTTTAAATTTATTTGAAGGATTTTAGCTGCTGCTTTTATCCAGAGGGACTTTATCAACATGGAAGCCCATTAATATGCATGAAGGATTCAAGGTTTTTACTTATCCAGATTGCAGTTGTCAGCTGAAAAAAGTTAGACATTGTCAGCTTGTAAAGTAGGTGGTAGAGATTTAGAAATATTTGAAATTATGTAAGCAAATCATTCACCTCTAATATTTTGTACACAAGGCCGCTAACTACTGTGCTCTGGGTGCGATTGCAGACTCTTTCAATTCCCATAGTTCTTAATTATTAAAACAAACTTCCATATCTCTTTGGAAGTTTACATTTTATTCACAAAGTAGCTTATATACTGAGGTCAGAGTCAGCAGCGAAATCAACTAAACAACAGGGCAAGGAGCCCTAGCATGACTCAGGAAGTAAACAAACCCCATGTGATTAAGATCAATTATCTATGGGAAAACTTTAAAATTATTATGGACCTGCCTTTGTTTTGTCATCTAGATGAGCCTATCAGTACCTCCCCTACAGTAAATCTGTCTATAAATGTTAGGGTACAGCCAGCAGCTGGTTAGCTTAGCTTAGCACAAAGACTGGAAACATTAAAAAAACAGCTAACCTGGCTCTGCTGAACGGTAATAAAATCCAGCTACCAGCTTCTCTAAAGCTTACAAATTAACATGTTACATTTCATTTGTTTAATCTAGGAAAAAAATTAAGTATTAAAAAAGGATACATTTGCTGATTTTTGGTGCATAATGCACCAGACAAGGGATGCTTAGCAATGGCTTCCAGCCAAGAAATACTCCAATGCATTAGTTAAGTGAGAGGTAAGTGATTTTGTTATGACTTGAAAGAGCCATCAAGCCCACAAGGCAGCACCAGGCTTAGAGGGCAGGTTAACAAAGTGCCTAAACTGTGGAATTACAACCCCTGGGTCCATCACATGATGCTATGGGGTCTAAAAAGACATACGTCTGTGGACAAACTTTTTTGAACATCACAAGCCCATGAAATGGTCAGAATTTAATTTATGCGGTCTGAGGACATTCTAAAAGTGTAGAAGAGCTGGACTATAACGTGGTCATGCACAACTGAGCAACTTTCACAGGAATGAACTGGACCCCGCCTTCAACCCCTGTTCGTAGTCTTTAAAACAGCTCAGTCACCAGTAGAGAATGTTGGCAATATATGTTTCTGCAAACCATGGATATGTTACTTTAGAAATGTTGATATGTATAAAACGTACAAATGTGACAAAGTTGTGATGACATGTATATGAGCTGACTTTGTCATTGGCAGGTGGTGGAGAGGATGGTTAATGAAGTGAAACCTAAGTGAGACATCTGCCAAGCTGCAAAACACTGCAGACCATTAATTAAGGCGAACAATGAGAGCAGTTGTTTTTTGGCAACCATTGCAGCATTTCCAGCGGTGATTGTTGCACCAAAACCTGGTATTTTGAGCCAAAACAGAATATTTTCCTAATCATAAACAAGTGGGTTTTGTGCCTAAACATAACCACACATAGGGTGATTAATTTGATTTCATTTTCAATCACCATTTTGCTTCCCTTGATTTTCAAACAAGATAACTGAGATAAAACAATTTCATGCCAAACAACAAGTCTACCAATGTTGCTCCTATTTTGTCTTTTAGTTTCCCAGCAGATGTGCTCGGCCCCTCCCTGCAAAGTCCAAACAGAAACTGTTTTGAAACTTCATTGGTAGAACTTCTCAGAAGACGGCCTAAAGAGAGTTTTGGTTAAGAAGAAAGTTAAAACAAGGTCTGTGGTGTAGAAACACTTTGGTTTCACTGAGTTAGACCTGGAACAATCTACAATCATCTGCAAGATGTGTTACATGGTCATGGCTTCACCACAAAGCAACACAACCAATGTGTACCAGCACTTGAAGTCTACACACAAAGTGGTGTATGACCAAGTAAAGAAAAGGACAAAAGGGTAAAGGCCCCTCTACTCCTGCCATTGCATCATGGTCTCATCACAGACAGTTCAATATTGGCATTTGCTAGGTTAGCCTTGAGTTGTGGGGGGTAAACTATGATCAACAGATATTGATTAGAGTTTTCAGATATGTTGAATGTACTGCAGTAGGCTGTGGCAATGCATTGCAACACAGTTGGTGAGATTTTTTTATTTATTATTTTTATACATTATTCATTTTAGTTTTAATATATTTACAATTTATTTCACTTTTTTTTTAAATTTATTCTATTTTTAGAAAATGTTTTTCAGTTCAATTGTATTTAAAATTAACATCAAGTGTTAAAAAGAAACACCAAAATTATTTTAAATAAATGCATATTGTTCTCAAAGCCAATGAGTAATTGTATGAATAATCATGATTTCAGTGTCAATCAAAGTAATTCTAATGATCATTTTGGCCATAATCGAGCAGCCCTAACCACATGTTAGCCACACTGTTGTTGAAACGTAGAGAAACATCAAGTTACATACCTCCAAATGCTACACATCCATGGATTACAGAAATATAGAATGCCAACATTTATTCTGGTGATCGGATTGTGTAAAAAGCTTAGCTAACCGACTCCTGGCTCCAGCTTCAGATTAATCATACAGGCAGGAGAATTTTCTCATTGAAGTCTCCAGCAGAAAGCTAATAAGCATAGACCATATTTTGAGGTCTAAATCATCTGCCATTTTGATAAATGTATCCAGCCCCCTCTCCCTGCCTGCAATGCCTATTGTGTGTGGAGGAATAATCCATGGCATTTGGGATTGAAAAACAATACCAATTATTTCCAGTTTCTCTTTACTGTACACACACTCACACACCTCTACCCACTATCACCTCAGGCGTCATTTTCATAAGGTTGTTTTGATGCATTCATGAGGCTTCGTTTGCATAATACTCAAAAGGCTGATTGTTTGCTGATTGGCTAGAGCGCCCTCCTGCTTGTTTAATCATTCATCTGGATGACCTGCACTTAATTGGGTTGGCCCATCCAATGATACGCTTCGCTTCTTGCAACGGTGGCCCGCACCCGTTATCCAATCAGTGAACTGGATGTGAGTCGGTTTCGCTAACTGTTGACATATGGGAGACGTGTTCCAATCATTTGAGCTGTCATTACTCAACATGAGAGGTCTGTCACTGCAAGGTAGAGCAGTACACAAGTGTGCATTTTCAGCCAGCAGCTGCAGGGTTTTTTGTTTTTTTTTGTTTCTTTTTTTATAGAGAACCACCTTTTTTCATTTTATATAATTTAAACCAGCAGATTAGTCGATATTAAGGCTGCAGTTATGTCCTCTTTAGTTGTTTACTGCAGGTAATATCTGGAATGAACAGACTTTGTACAGCCAGTTATTTCAGCCAAGCAATATCACTGTCTGAAGATTCATTGTAGCCTCGCCATAAAGTCCCATGAAACACATGTTATGAGTGTGACATTGGTTGCTGTGGCAACTCCTGAAGTAACCAGGCAGATAAACAAGACATAATCCAGTTTGCCTTTGTTTATTTATTGTAATACTTTTAGACTACTTTTAAAAAATGCTTCAGTTACTGCACTTGCTTCAATAGCCATTATATAAAAAGCCATTACACCCCGGAGGGAGCTGTTTGCTGTGATTATGGGGGGCTTCATTGCTGCCGACAGTTGTTATTTGCCACACCATTTTTACCCATAATCACAAAGAATTATGTCTTGGTGGGGTTTATTGTTAACTATCCGACTGATTATATAGCCCTGTATTCTTGAGGAGTCTTAAAATTAATTCCTCCTCTCAAATTACCCACCGCTGAGATCTTTTGACCCATAACACTCTGGGTGTGGAAATATTTTTTACATGGAATATCACATATAAAATCACAGAAATACTCTGACTGACACTTGTATATAATATGTGATTTTAAAAAATGAAGTGCTAGTTAAAGCCTTGTAATGTCAACTTGAGTTTCAAGCTCCTTCTGCAGCTGTACCCCATTATACAGAGGATTTCATACAGCACTAGTTGGCGATGGGGAGAAGTTTAATTTAACCTCTCTTGGCATACAACACCGGAAAGATTCAATTTCCCCCTCAAGCTTTTTTAATAAATATATATTGATACATTATACTCAGATAGCACTTTTAATATCACCCTGGACACCTTTTCCAATTTTATACGAGAGTCAGTAAACTGGATTTGGATGGGTTTTGGGGGATTGACAGAAAAGTTTTGTGGGGGGGTGAAATTGGAGCCGTGCTATCATAAATGGCCTTAATCCACTAGTCCTCTTAGGACAGCCGCATAACGGGGAGATAGTAGTTCATGGTGGATTCACTGACATGTATTTGGAACAGAGAGTTCGGCCTTCAGGTATTTTATGGAACAGATATACAGCTCTGAACCTGAGAGAAGTGCTTTCTACGTACAGATGCCTGGTTTCCATCTTTACAAGTCAATTGATTCACACAGGACTGACCACTACATCACTGAGATGCAGTGCAGTTGTTGCATTAATCCCAATTTAATTCTGTTTGGAGTTCATTATACTTAGTTTCTAGATTGATGCGACTTGTCTTGGTCTTGCAGGAGCAAATTAACAGCATGCTTTTTACCCTGTTTGGGTTTATTCTTTTTGTTTCACAGTTATACTGAAAATCAATGCTGTAATACTGCAGTCACTACAGCTGCTCAGTTTATTTCATGACTTTAGAGCCGTGGGATCAGAGTGCAGAACTTGGCTCGGATTGCAACCACATTTTATGTATTATAGATGTTGTTATTGTTCGTACCTGTTGCTCTCTCTCTCTGTTTTTGCTGTTTTTCTATGTTGCATTGTGAGCTGTGTTATGTTAATAGTTTTTCTGGGGGGGCGATATGTTTGCCGTGAAGCAAAAGGTTACACACCTGCTGAGTTGATGTTAACAGCAACAATAATTTGCTGTTTATCTGTAACAAGTGGTGCTTGCTGAGAGCTGCATTTTAAGCATGACTAAATTTATTTACTTTGTCTAGGATATCACTATTTATAGCAACTGGTTATACTGTACAGTAATTTCCCCTAAACAAACACATACATGAACACTGGATGTTGGAAAAGCTGCAGAAGAAAACAACACTGGCAAGAGAGCATCTGTGGAGTTGTCACCATGTTTATCTATGTGAATATGATCTGATGCTTTTAGTCAGCTTATGAGCCACTAATGACGAAGCATAAATGAAACAGCTGATAGCTGATCAACTGAAGCAAGTGTGACTGCTGGACTTAATGCAGTAATCATTGAAATGGATACTCAAAGCAGCCCCTCCAGGATGTGATGATGTCATGATTGCAACAGTTAACTTAGATTTAACCAGTCCCTGTGAATTATGTGCTACCTTGGAATTTTCTCAAATGACCGCAACTTCTCACCAAACTCTTCCTTGTTTCCGGTTGTGAAGATCAGATGTGTAAAAATGTCTCACATTTACTAACAAAAATTCCTGCTAAAAAGCATGCAAGACAGTTACCTGGGGCCGTATTCACAAAGCTTGCAAGTTCTAAGATATTGTTTTCTTAGAATTTCCCCTTAAAGTTAAGACTAGGTCACACATTTTGCACTTAACGCTATAACACCAGAAATACAGTGATCAACACTGAGATATCTGGAAAACTGGAAAAATTCAACAGTGCAGCAGTGATGACTTCAGTCTGTCTCAACCTTTTATCAGCAGACTAACGATGACAACACTATGACAGTCCTCAGTCCACTTCATTTCCACTGGGTGTCCACACCCTGCAGGCTCACTAAAGGGCGTGTCTGTGACAACCAAATCAAAATCAAATCAAGTTTATTTATATAGCACATTTAAAAACAACTGCTGTTGACCAAAGTGCTGTTGACCAATCACATCTGTTAAAAGAATGCATCAAACCTAGCAACAGGGTTGACCACACCTCCCTAAGGTAAAAGTTCATGTCCCTTTCTTGCTCAAAGTTGCCCTGAGAACTTTCTTAAATCACTCCTAAGCTAGGACTCCTTATTAAAAGTTTCGTAAAGTCAGGAGCTCTCTGAGAGTGCTCTCAGAACATTTGTGAATAGGGCCCCAGATGTTCAGCACAAAAGCAGGGGTAAAGTGTTTTGCACCACATGTAATGTTGTGGTGGAACACAAACGAAAGTCATTGATTGAAAACCAATTTTCTATCACCATGACAGAAGCTGTTGCATCAACATCTGTTGCGAGGCTAAAAGAATCAGGGTGAGTGAAATAAAATATGCATGGTTCATGGTAAAATCAGCGTAGTATAAATCACAGATTCAAAACAGTGAGGTTTTCCTCTCACTGCAACAACTTGTTTGGTTTTTTAATGAATTAAACAAAGAAAAAATTCAACAGTAATTGCATTTTTATTCGCTTCCATAATTTCATTGCAAGAAGAATGCCTAAAAAATTGCAACATGCATCTATTTTTTTTTTTTTCTTTAGAAAAGATGGCGTGAAATCAGCCATTTTAAACCACAACAATCTCCCACAAAAAAAGCCCAAGAAACCCTGGAGTGGCTGTTAAAGCAGAAGAAGCCAAATTTTACAGACTTCAGTCTTTAGGAAGAATCAAAAATATTGAATCCTACATTTCACATACGGCAACGCTAGCATCTTTAATTAGACCCCTCTTGCCCACCTCTTTGCACCAGTTGGTGATGCAGGTTTTCTGTTAAATGTTTTAGTCTGTAGCCCAAGTTGAGCTTAGCCTGATGACATCGTTATGACTTCATCAGAGTTTCAGACTTGACGAATCTCCCTGGGCAGTACTCCTGATGACTGAACTGAACTGCATGTGTTAAACTCATTAAGTGCCCTTTAAATGAGATGATAAAATCACCCCCCAAATCTTGGCTTATAATATCATTAGGACATTCTTTTACATAGATATATGATAAATAATTATTACTAGAAATGTTATTGAAAATGCATGTGATCAAAAAAGATAAAATTTCTTTGCATCGACTAAATCAGCAGCTGTTGTTTACCGATAACACCTGGAAAAGTGATTTTCTTAAACAAGTATTTAGCAAATAGCTGCAGGCTGTGACTGGTAAGTGTTACCTTGCACTTTAGTTTGACTGGATTACTACTCCTGCGCATCATTATAATGTATTCGTTATTATTGATGTGTCATTGCAGCGCATGATAGCCCCTGTGCTGTGTGACAATGCATTGCATTTCATTGCATCACACTGCTGCCCGCTCGCTCTGCAGAGCCACAGAGCCCTTGACAACATGCTGGGTGGGACTGCTGTCACCCACTGAGTGTGGACTCTGACAGGAGCAAACACAAGTTACTCCAAGACAGGCACAGTTAATCTGCGAATCTCTTCTTTATTTGAGCCTTTTCTGCCGCACTGCATCACACTTCAAGAAAATGGAGGCCAGCAGACAGTGTGGAGAAGGTGAGCGATCTGCCTTTGACCGTCACATAAATAGTACCATGAAAGCGCCCAAAATAACAAAAGATATCAGTGATCCAACTGTTCTATTCTTGTATACCTTCTCACCGCATTTCCTTCCTGTTCATACACATACACACACATTCTCAACTTATGTAATTTCATTTTTTTTTGTGTGTGTGTCACACACAAGGACACACCAACACACACACACGGTGACATGCCAGCTCAGATGTGCCACCAAGGGAGACAGAGGAGAGTGTCAAGGGAAAAGCAGCAGGCCCACCTTGGGGCCATTTGTTTTACGTCTGTCTCTTTCTTTGTGTCAGTGTCCACTAGTGTGTGTGTGTACGTGTGCTCATTGTAAGTCGCTGTAAATGACAGCATCAGCTAAATGTAAATCATACACACCTAGTTGTGTCTATATGCATTCGTGCAGTGTGCAGTGTACTGGGCCCAAGGGAAAAGTGTCAGCACATGTCCTGCTGAGTAGCCTCTATACGTGTACGTGTGAGTGTGTGTGCATATGGGCCAAGCATATGCTGACTCCATTATATACATGCATGAGGTGGTACCGTAAGTGGCAAAGTATCATACTGTTGGCGGTGATGGTTTGAGTGCAGCTGCTGAAAGAAGGACAGCATACGCTTTGAATGTGCACGACACAATTATCTATGCTCAACATGAGTTTTTCAGTCCCAGTGGAGAGAAAACACCTGTCCTTAGTCCTGAAGGTGAGACAGCAGGAGACTGTTTAAACTGGACTATCATGACAGCTGACACTCTCTTGTATCCAAGAGTGTCCTAATTAAACTTGACGTGGTGCAGCAAAAGCTGTGTCCCAATTCTGTGTATGTCATAATTCTGAGGTTTCGACTATGTGGTGTGTTCATACTGTTGCAAAGTCAAACAGTCAATATGCATTCCAAAAAAGTATACATTTTTAAGTGTACACAAACAGTGTAAAGCAAAAAGGACATGGAGAAGCATCTCACTGCTGGAGATAAAATGTGGATGGTGGTGAAACAGCTTAAGAAACCACTCAAAAAATAAATAAATAAACAAATAAATATTACTTTTGGAAACACATGATTGTCTTTTTGTTGGTGAAATTTGAAAGTAATAGTTTGAGTTATGTCTGACAGCACTGATATTATGTCACTTTCTATTAAGCATTAAGTAGCTTAATTTCTTGTTCTACTTCAAAAACTACGAAGGCTTAATATTTGGACTGAATGGGCATATTCTTGGAACAAAGTATGCAGCTCTCCACTGAAAATCTTTTCAGTACTTAATACTCATTGCACAAAACCATGGCTCATTGGCAAACAAGCGAAAGATGCTGCAGGGGCTGTTTAGAGAGTTTTTATGGTCATTTTTATACAATTAGACACACAGGGGTTTTTTTGTCTTGACTGTAGGTCTCCATTGGAATCCATTGTAACTGCTGTGAATTTAAGAGTCTGTGTCCACTGAAGCTTTTTTTCTCTGAGGCCTGTGTATTTTTTAAATTCTTTGCAATGGGAAAGCCACATATTTATACGACACTACAAATGTAAGCAGTGTGATGATGAGAGTCTATTCTGCACTCAGTGCTGCACATTTTCTGAGTGTTGAGAGTTAAAAATGTTAAAAGTGTAATGCTACACTTGTTACTGTCACCTTTTTCCCAGCTGTCCAATCACAGTGGAGGAGGGCAGACAAATACTAATACAAAGACCAACCATCATTCTCATCCCAACTCATCAAATAGCACCGTTTTGTCAGTGGACTTTCACACCCACATGTGATTCGCTAGATATCCCCCTGCACCTGTTGCTGATGTTCAGGGACGCTGTGTCAACTTATGCTCATCACATGCATTGTGTCTTTTCAAAATACACTTCCATTTTCACAGGACATGTACAGTTTCTGGTCGTTAGATACATACAGCCTTTTTCAAAATAAACTTACAATGTCAGTAAAACATCAAGTATTTACTTTTATTTCCTGCAACAAAAGCATGTGGTTATGTTTGGCATAACATTCACATGGCAAACAGCAAACAGCAGTGAAAGTCCAAGGTTTGTTAGACCTTTCTACCACCCATCCTCCAAGCCTTTTAGGGACTTTACATTGTTACCAGTGGCATTTTAAGCTGACAACGCTGGAAGCATTTTAAATTGACGCCATCCGGCAGCATGTTATACTTATGTTGTTACCTGTGGCATTTTAAACTGATGCCATCTGGCAGCATGATGAACAGATGCCACCTGGCGGCGTATCATACTTACATTGTTACCAGCAGTGTTCCAAACTGATGCTGTCCTTGTAGCCCAGTGGTGTATCATATCACCACAAGAGCCACCTTTAGTGTCAGTGTTTGATGCCGATTCACTGACAAGATAGCTATATTTGACGATTTGTGAATGAGAACCAGCGGATACATTGATATGTGTTTTCTCTCTTGAACCCACAGACCAGCACAAGTTTTCTTGCTAGTTTCCTACTAAAAATAGTACTAACATTTTATTTTATTCACTAGTGTAAAAATGAAAATGTAGTACTAAAATTTTATTTAATTTTTTTATACTTTTATTTCCATGGATATTTCGTATCATAGCAACCAGATGCAAGCAAAGCAT
>JAPZEB010000020.1:15469378-15484625 GCA_029783705.1 Chaetodon striatus | reverse complement strand
AAAAAAAAAAAAAAATCTCCCCTGATCTGAGTGACTCAGAGTTGAGGGGTGGGCGAGATGAAATTGGTAGCAAAGTAATGACTCATCACTTTCTACCACACACACAGCAAATCTTCCTTTGTAGGTGGCCCATTGGGGATTCAGTGGCGGGGAGAAAGTCGGTCACGAGGTCTGTGTACCTTTTCTGAATTATGATCGTACAACGGTGCGTTTCTACTCCTCCCTCTGTCCTCTTAACAATGTAGAGCAAATTCAGCACTCACACACACACACACACACTCAGAGATAACACACGCTCAATTTGTTTTGTAAAGAGCTGTAGGGTGGTACTCACTGCTGATCTCCGCATGCTGCTCCACGACTGAGATACAGGACGGCTGGTTTTGGTCTCGATGACCTCTGAGGTCAGAGATGTAGGTGGGACATAGTGTCTCGCCCTGGACTGCATCGCCATCTGATAAGCCACCTCGAACGCCTGTCCCAGTGTTAGGATGATCTCGTAGGTCTGTGTCTGTGAATGAAAGAAAATGTGTGTTGAAATCAGCCGACAGTTAAGATAAAGTTAGGTGCTGGTAACTGTGATGGTCCCTCTGCTTCGGTTCCTCTTACTGTGCTTTCTCGCTGAACGTTCAATCTGAATATGGTGTCCAGCGTTTCCCTACAGTTTCCAGGCTGAACGACATGTTTCCTCAAAAAGGTGTGAGGGATTTAAGGTACTTTTCTCTTGTTTGGTGGCTGTGTTGGAGGTGATCAGCAGCGATGTGTATATAGACCATTTTCTAATAGATCTTGACTTACTGTGCATTCAATTTTTGTTTTATTTCACACTTGCTTTGGCAAAGTAAGCACATATATTCCCACGCCAATACAGCTCCTTTAAATTGTTCTGAATTAAACCCCGCCGTATTAAAAGGCAGTGCGCTTGCATAACACAACAGGGTTTTCAACACACCACTAATTCTGTTTAAATAAGTGTTTTGTTAGTTTTGCCAGGGCTGAACGCAGCCCCGGGGCACGTGCATGTTGCAGTCTGCACCGTTTTGCTCCGGTTTCCATGTTGAATAACATTTCCTCGAAACGGTGTGCAACAGGCTTTAAGGCATGTTTTCACTCATTAGGTGGATGTGAGAGAGGCGTTATCCAATCAGCAGCGACATGTACGTTAACATTGCTATTAAAAGGTGCTGCGCTTACGTAACACAACAGGGTGTTCACCGCACCGTTTCTGTTAACACAAATGTTTTGCCACTTGCCACGGAGCTGAGAGCAGCCCTGATTGAGTGTAATCAGCGGCACTGGAAACACCTGGGCCCGCTGTGAGCCATGTATACAGGACAGAGCCGCAGCTTGTCCTGGTGCAGGCACGTCTCCTCTCCCTAAACATCTTTGAGTTGTTTCCTTCTCTTGTTTATATTATTTTGGGTAAGTAAGTCACTTTATGTGCCTCCATTTTTTGTCCAAGTAATAGAGTCAGGTTGTGACAGTAATAACAAATAAATTTCAGCTGGTGCTAAAGACACAAACAACTTCTTCACAGTTCTTTGGTTTTACAACAGATTTAAACTGTATTTACATTAACCTTAAAGAGATTCAGTATATAGGCCTTTTGCTTGTGTCTGACAAACAATTTAACTGTCCAAACAACTCTTAGTAAAAGCCGAACGCTTACACAAACATACTAAACATTTGGTACAAGTTCCTCTGAACAATTTGTAGCTCCAAATATCCAAATCTACTGTAAGTATATTTTTAGTGACTTCTGACTCTGTTATTCTAAACAAACAATTAACACAGTTATTTTCTTGGATTTGCAAATGCTTGTTTTCAACAATTTGTTGTGCATCACACAAAAAAAAACACTACACAGCACACAAAAGAGCTGCTCTTCACATTGTTAGGATAATTGCTCCGTATAATTATCCTCTGGCTCTTGTTTGAATATCACGTGTTCAGAGAAAAGCAGAAGCAGTTTTTACATGACATCCTGTATCATGGAGCAGCCGTGTTAAATACAAATAGGTGTACCTTAACATTGTGAAAACTTTCATCATTATAATAAAGTCTCCCTGCAGTTAGCCGACACTCCACAGTGATCCGTCTGCCAGAGAGACAAGATTGTCTCCGACCTTTACAGATGCTGAGACGCAAATTACGACATAATCTGTGACTGCATATAGAAATGCCATGCATAGCGGGAGTGGGACTTCAATCAAGCCATCTGATGAGGCAATCAAGAAAATAATGTCCACAGGATGCTGCACGCAGGTTTAACTGCGGGATATTTGACGTCCCACAAAGGACACCTTGTTTATTCTGAATTATTCAAATGATGAATTTACCAAAAGCTCAGGAAATGTGAAGATTTCAGGGATGCCTTAATGGATTGTATGGAAATGTGACAGCTACACTATCAGGGGTAGGACAGTGAGTCGATTCTTAGAGTTAGAAAAGTAAAAAAATGTAAAAGTTAAAACCCATTTCTCAACGTTATGATTGCCTGTAACAATTTTGTAGGAGCAAGCTGTACATTTCTGAGGACTGTACCAAATGGATGGTGAAATGTTTATCTATTGATTTTCATCTGCTTCTCAGAGGCTGGGTTGCAGGGGCAGCAAGCTGCGCAAGGTACTCCAGACATCCCTCTCCCCAGCAACACTTCCAGCTCCTCCTAGAGGATCCCGAGGCGTTCCCAGGCCAGATGAGAAATATAATCCCGCCAGCGTGTTCTGGGTCTGCCTCGGGGTTTCCTTCCAGTTGGACGTGCCTGGAAAACCTCTAATGGGAGGCATATTCTGATCAGATGCTCCAACCCCCTCAAATGCCTCTTTTCGAGAAGCAGAAGCTCTACACTAAGCTCCCTCTAAATGTCCGAGCTCCTCACCTTATCTCTAAGGCTGAGTCCAGCCACCCTACGGAGGAAACTCCTTTCAGCTGCTTGTCGGTGAAGGTTCTCAGTCATCCAGGTCATGGTAATCATAAGTGCTATGTCGTAGGCAACTGGACTTGCTTGCGTTTCTTGAAGACGTTTCGCCTCTCATCCAAGAAGCTTCTTCAGTTCTAACTGACTGGTACGGAGAGAGTCAGAGTCTCTGAAACTCAGAGCTCACATGTCACCCTAATGACTCTGCCAGGGTTCACAACCACACAGAGTTTAAAGCCTGCATCTCCATACCACTCAATTAGAACTGAAGAAGGCTTCTTGGATGGGAGGCGAAACGTCAAGAAACGCAAGCGAGTCCAGTTGCCTACGATATGATTACCATGACCTGGATGACTGAGAATCTTCACAGACATTGTTAGTAATTACACCTGTGTTTTTACTTCTATGATATGTCAAAATGTTTGCTGGAGGAAAAAAAAAGGAAGCTGTATGTTTAAGATCCCGGCAGTGCTGATACTGACATCATGAGACTTACAGTGGTTCATCAGTTTGCTTTTGTACCTTCAGGAAAACAGAGTCTAAGGTGGCTCTAATCAGACTTTCTCCACCACACATATCACCTTCATCAGTTCAAAAACTACCTCCAAAGCCAACTTCGTCTGTCTCCCCTCCCTCCTCCTCATCGTCTTCCTCTCCCTTGAACTTGCGGATGTCTTCCCGCACCTCCCTCGTCCATATTCGGCATATTTTGTTTACCATGCTAATCTAGCGTCTCATCTGCAGTAAGCCAGAGTTGGGCTGATTATAATGGTGTCTTAATTAGCTGATTAGCGATAGAGAGAGCTCGTTAAGGATGCTAGCCAGACGAGAGGACACTTGATTAGATAATTATAATCGTGTGTGTGTTTGAATACTGATACAAGTTACAATGCAACCATGAGAATCTATTAACACTCTCAAGATGAAGCCACTACAGCAGTTCAGTGTGCATGTGTGTGTGTATGTATACCTTACAACTGCTGTCATGTCACATTTATTTATATATTTGGGATTTTTTTCCCTAATGCCTGTTCCTGGTTTATTTGTTCATTTTTTTAATATATATTTTTCTGCATTATTTTCTCGCTTTTATATTTTAGGGTGAAATGTTTTTTTCCAAGCCCGTCAGGTTTCAGTTCCCTCACCCACACAGTTCCTTTGGTTCCTTCTGTCTCATTTTCAGTTTATCACTTGTTTGCACAAGAAAACAAAACTTAATCCTTAAAACATATCCATTCCAGCACATTACTTAGAGTACATGGCCTAGAACTACATCAAATACAGATACATTTACTGCTAAAAAGTTAACTTGCTGGTGCACTGCTCAAAGCAGTTCTTGCTGTGTGATTTCCCAGCAGAAATGTCTCAATTTTTTTCTTCTCTCTGTTGAGACTGCAGCAAAAGACAAAAAAAAAAAAACCTACTGTATGGCATACAGCAAGAAGCTTATATGCTCTGTGGGCTTGTGAATGCTTGTGTAAAGATATGTGCGCAACGCTCCGTGAAACTGGTTTCCATAGAATTACAAGGTGTTTAATTAACTCAATATTTCAGCTATTACCTGCCAAAGTGTAGCTGGAGATTTTGCTTCAGATATTTCTCTTGGATTAACTGTATTTACTTACACAATTAATTGTCTTTGAGTCTGTACAAGTGTTGGCACTGACATCCTCAAAGTGAAGGTAAAGTAATTTAAGGCTGATGAAAAAGGGTTGAAATAGAAAGAGTTTACTGTAGAAATGTGATGCTGTCTGCTCTGACCTTTCCTGCTCAAAGTTAATCTTTACCACAGTTAATCAGTTTTTATTCTCTTCTCTCTTATTCTCTACTCTTACTTTTGTCATCCTAAGGCTTACGTACATTCCAGCAGCTGTGGCGCTGTGATTTCTATTTTGTAAAGAACGACGGAGTGACTTTAAAGAGAATACATATTCACCTAACATTTCTTATTTAAATTTCAAAATAAAGGCCTGTCACACCAACACAGGTGTTTTCAGTTAGTTCTGATTAGGCCTCCATTCAGGTGGAAGGTGTGTAGCGCTGGGAATGACATGATGTTACCAGAATAATAACAGTGTAGTTACCCTAATAAGTGCAACAAGCAAAAAGTGTGACAAACGTCACTTAAGCAGTTTGTACATGTACACACCTGAGAAGAGGTCTTTTTATGCAAACTATGTGAAAACACCTATGTGGGGGCTTTAAATAAAAAAAATAAATAAAGATGCACTTTCACAGTCTTGTTAGACTACAGCAATCGCCTAAGTCTAAGCATTACCCATAGGTCTAAATAAGCATGTTTCACTACAGTGTGGCTACTCTGCAGTGGGCTATTCATGATTATTTGGTACTTTAACTTTGCAATGTTGGCAGTGTTAGCAAGTCAATTTGCCAATGCACTATTAACTCTCTTTTTTCCTCTTAGACTTTTGCTTTTTTTGGATTTGGAATCTATAGCTAGCATAGTTTAGGAGACTCTAGACTAGCCACTGCTATTGATGTTTAGCAAAATTTAGAGAAATGGGCGCCAGGCCGTACATGTATGATGCACATTGTAGTTGACAAAATGTTAAACACGGGACACATTTTGACAAGTGGAGAATCATCTTGAACCAAGAATAATGACAAATGAAAATAAACATGTCAAAATAACTGTTGTTCATTTTTATATAATTTTTTGTCAAAGACAGAGGGAGCCAATGAAGGCTGAGGAGCTGCATGTAGCTCTGGAGCTTCAGGTTGCCTACTGCTGTGTTTGACTGACAATCATTTACCCAATTTCTGAAACATCATTTGTAATGTGGCGGGAGATTTAGGAATTTTTGTGAAGCTATAACAACTGTGTCTTTTAAAAACTTTGTTTAAGCTTAATTTTTTTTTTTTTTTGAGATGGGAAAATAATGCCCTCTGATGCCCCATTAACTGTTAGTTCTTATGTCCTCTGACTTGTAAACTCAGACCTCAGTATGACAGGCTGTCAGATATAATGTAAGTAAAGTAATCTGGTTAGTTAATCTGTATAGAAAACAAATTTTATTCAGTGGCTGCAGAGAGTGTGCTTAATGCCTTGCATGTTAAGGATTCAGAAATTAAGGGTAAAAATGCTATAAAAAATGCTCAACACGCAAATGTTTCTGTACATCAAAGCTTTTAGATCCAATTTAAAAGGTTGCACCCTGAGAGAGTGTGTGACTTACACTACGTGCATTTTATTTTCAACCTTGTGTATGACACTCACTGTCTTTCCCTGTTGCCGGAAGAAATACTGTTAAAATATATAAATAATTTAAATTTAAATTTTTAAATCCTCAGTGCTAGAAACACACTAAGCTCAGCACGGCTGGGAATAGAGTGGGTGTGTTGCATTAAAAAGTAAAAAGTGTTAGTAAGAGATGTATCCCACAGGCACATCATCTAAAACCTGTACAACATGAACCCATGAAGAAGTGAAGAGGCCGCTCTCCCATCAGGCTGTACATTTGTGAAAGTCTCAAGCCTACCAGTTGAAATGTGAGTAATACCGTTCTTGCTGCTTTGTTCTCAGCTCAAAACCATCACTCATCGACTGTATGAAAGTCACAGCCATCGAGTTATTTTTCATCAGGAAACAAAAGGCGCTATTTCCTTGAACCAAAGCCTCCCACTCTGCATTCATAATGATGGATTATGGCATCAGATTGATGAGGATGGCTGTCTGAAGGGTATTTAGAGGCATTTCAAACTAAATGGGATCCTGTGAGCAGCTAAGGGTGTTTTGATTTTGAACGTTTATAACTCACTGCTGGCATCAGAAAACTGTCTGAACAGACTGTTTACCCAGATGCACTCCGCCGTCAATTTCTGTCTTCATTTAGAAGAGAGGCCATGATAAACGCAAGTGAAACTTCTGAGAATTTGATGCCTATAGTTGTAGTGTAGCCCAGCATATAGTTTCACAAAGATCTCTCACTTGGTTGCGTCAAGCTTCGTCCATTTTTTTGTGTGCCTGTGAGGGCCAAAAAACTCTAATGCCCAATGCCAATACTCCTCGTGCCCTCTACCACTTGGCCATACCTCTCCATTTTGTGCATTCACATCTAGGGATAGAGTGTTGTGATTCTTGTTGGGATAGGGGAGTAGGGTGCTAGTCTAAGTGCTCACCAAACTGAGGTTTTTCAGAAGCACAATGCAAACTGAGTTTTATGAGAAACCATCTGAAAGATGGCTATAAAGCAACAAATGAAAGCCACAAATGTATTTTCTTTGTTAATAAAGATTTAAAATTTACAAGAACCATTGTTTATTTGTATTATGGTCATTTTATTTATAACAAGCATAACAAAAGAAATCTCTAGTATGCCCATGCATCGGTAGCTAACTACCTAGGCAACTAGCTAGCTAGCTAACTTTACATTGTTATGGCTGATTTGTGTATGACAGTCCTGCATTTTGACACATTTCCATGTCGCATTTCCACCCTTTGTCCAGCACCAAAGTTGCAACACTTGCTACCACTCCTCTAATATCAGTGCACACTGGAAGCGTAGGAGCATTGGTTGCTAATATTAGCCTACAGAGCACTGTTAGTTGCCTGGTAATTAAGCAGTGTTCTTTTTTATTTAATGACTTGTTTGATAGATTGATAGTGTGAAACTTAAATTATGTACAAAATGAGAGTGTCCTAACAACCACAAAAGGCTGTCTATAGACCATGCAAGACAACTTACCACAACAGAAGACAGTATGTCCACAATGTCCGGCAACACTTCATTTCTACTTATGTAAACACTAGCATCAACAACTGCCAAGTGTAAAGGTCTTTAAGGGTTCTCCCATTTTATGGCGGGAAATTTCAACCAATACCCGTGGAAACTTTGTTCTTAGGGGCAAGATGGCAATCAAAAAAGATAGGTAGAGGTAAAAATAAGAAATGAGAATGGGCCTGAATGTAGCACTTGAAGCCATTCAGCATATTTGATTAAGCTGTTGTACTTACATGATTCTTTTAATCGTTGTATCCACATGGGCACTTTTTATAAGCCACATTGTATAAAAGTGTCAGCCAAATTAATGTCATATTACTTTTGTCTAATATCCCTTTGATATTTTATACATCTTGGATATTAATACTGTATATTTTCTTTAAGTTTTGTCAAAATGAGTGTCATGCACAAGCAGATGATTTGTTTCCTGAGAATTCACATACTGTATGTGTTTGTTTTTGATTGCCATCTCTCTTATCATTATATTTTGGTTATCTACAGATCATTGCTGAGAAATCCCCACATTTTTTTCAAATGAGCAGATCATTAATTATCTTCTGCCAACAAGCAATCAAGATTGCTCACGGTAAACAACAGCACAACTCAGAAAATCTTCTATAATTATAAAGACGAGCCAATGTAAATAAATACGTTTTTAAAAATGGTTGTACTATTTACAAGGATTTGAGTTGGAAATGGTCATATAAAAAATAGATTATCAAACCTGTTTTATTATTTATTTTAGTATTATGGTATCCTACAACAAGCTTTTTCTTTATACTGGAGAAAAGAAAAAAGAAAAAAATATGTGGAATAAATTCCCAGATTTCTCGAAAGTGATATTTAGATTCCAAGTCTGGGATTCACCTTTTCAAGTCCTTGGCAAACATTTTTATACACACTCTAATAATACTGTGATTCATATGTTTCTTTGTACTGCATTTAATGTATCATGTCCCATGTGTATATACATGTGCACGTAAGAGCATCAGTATTATGTACGATATTTTTAGCTGCAGTGTTGTTTTATCATTTGCTGACACAACAACCGTTTCCCCAGAGATTCATCTTCACTTGTCCAGCCAACACATAACCTCACACAAACACATAGACACACACACATACTGACACATTACCCTGAGAGATGAAAAGCCAATAGCACCCAGAGGGGATTCTTTGATCCCTGTGAAGCCCCCCAGGAGCTGATGTGGAATCACTTCCACATCATGTCGTTCTGACCTCACCAATTAGGAAGGAAATTGAAAAACTGACCTATCAGTGTGAGGATGGGCGAATTCGATGTTTCTGACTGGGACAATTAACTTCAGGGAGCACCCATGGGAGCAGAGACAAGACCCTGGGACACAAGCTTAGACTTCTCTGACTGTGCAGTACTTACACATGTTCTCATACAGTATGCCCTATAGTTTTCAAACAAAACCTTTTACACTTGGTCACATGTCAGTACATGTGCATTAACAGCATCAGAAAAACAGAAACTTACTGCTTTGCTTTGAAGTACCTACACAGCATGTAAAGGCAGACACACAAATGTACACCATACACACACCTTAACCTGCTGCAGGGGTTTGAGTCTGAACACACAGGCAAAAGAAAGAAAACAACATTTATTTGAATCAGGGCCTGTGTGCCTTTTTACACAATTTATCGTGGGTCTCCTTTCCACCTGACATTACCATGCATCTTGCGTGTCTACATCTGATAGAGCTGGATTACGTTTAGGCTAAACCCAGAATTAAAATGCAGCCCTGCTTCGCCCCTAGAAATCCGACTGCTCCTTTCCTCACCAAAACACACATTGCCATGCATATGCCTTTTGCTCCCCTTGGCATTAAACACTTTTTTCTCACACTGCGTTCACGCTGCAAGCAGCTTGGCTGATGGTGTTAAGTTACTCCCTCTGCATTTATGTCCTGTTCTGCTGTTAAAAAGTTGTAAGGCAAATCCTTTACTTTTTACTGCTTTGGTTTTGTCTTTCATAATGGTAAGGGATTATAAAATGAACGCATTTGTTACATGGCCATTATTTAGACAGCATGAATGAAAAATAATGGATCAAACAGACTTTCAAATACAAAAAGTGGCTTTTTTTTATTCTTTTTTTTTTTTAATACAAGGAATTATATTTCGACATGATTCGTATCAGCAGCATTAATTGAGACTGGCTTTGTTGCAAATATTTTCTTGGACCCTTATCCAGAGTTGTTATTATTATTATTGTTGTTATTGTTATTGTTATTGTTATTATTATTCTTCATTTTAACTCAGAAATACACTGAGGTAGAGACCTCATTTACAATGTAGCCGAGTAAAATAATAAGAAAATAAAAGTACTTGGACACAGAAAAGTCAAAGAGAAACCTACATAAAAGTGGCAACAAGAAGTAAAAACAATAAAAGCCATAAGTAAAAATGTAAAAGAAAATAAATAAAAGCATAAATAATGAATAAAAACTGTAAAAGTGCAAAACCATTAATCAGGTAAAACAGCAGCATCTAGAAGTAAAATGTGATACAGTTAAAGATTTAAATTGCCCTAAGGATAAAGATAAGGGAAAGCTTTAAATGTTCTGCATGTTGCTCCATGTTGCAGGTGCACAATATGAAAAATTTGATTTTCCAAGTTTGGTAAAAAACAGCTGGCCGTTCACTTGTGTGCACACAAGCACACACACAGACAACCAGGGGTAAAGTGGGTGTTGGGTTAGTCCGGGACTCAGCCCCAGCTCTACTCGGGAGGCTCACCCAGGTAGATAAAATCCAAATTCCAGTTTTTGCAGTGGGCTGGTCTGATCCAGCACTGAGTCTGGGAGGTCCAGGATCAGAACCTGCCTTTGGCTTTGCAATGGCTGAATTTGAGTTGCTACAGCTGTGGTCCAAGAGCTGCTGCCCACTCTCCTCCCGGCGAAATAAGGCCATAATACACCACCGCCAAAGAGCACATGTCAAAACAGCTGCCCCTACCATTGAACTGAAGGACACCCTCTCATCCTGCAAACCAGTCTTTGATCAGCACCATGGACAGCAGCCAAAGTGCCAAACATGTCAAAGCTAATCTAACAGCCAACTCTGGACTCAAACCACCGGCACTGACAGCTTCTGGGCCCCAGTGCACTGCACTGGTTTCACCGTAGTTATTTACAGCGTTGATTCCAGTAGATATTTATGAATATTTGTCCTCAACAAATATCAGAAAAAGTGCTATCACTGGAAAGAATCAGCTCTGCTAATTCCAGCAGTATGTGTCTGTCAATTCTAGTTTGACTTATGACAGGTGACATGATGCAATTTCAGAGGCAAGATGCATCAAGTGGATGATAAGGGTCAAGGTCCGTATTATCAACAATTAAGCATAGCACTGCACAGAAAGGTATTTTGAATTAAATTTCAGAAAGAAGTAGGAGATGTAGTGTGATAAAAACAGGACTTTTTTGTAGTATTTCCTTGAGGGCTTGATAAGATCTAACCACATTCCCTCATAGCTAGCAGGTAAATTATTCTCTTATGAAAGATGAGACTGTGACTGGAAGTGAGGAGAGGCTGAGGATGAATGCAGCGATAATGGAAAATGTGTAGGACAGGCAGGATCTGAGGATCTTGCTGGTGTATATGACACCATAGGTGTAAACACAAATGAATGCAGAGTGCTGACATATTTGACACAAAACCCCTCATACGAAGAAACAGACATAGACATGTAGCTCAGGAATTCTGCTTCTTTTTTATTCTTTTTTAGCAACTTGTGAACTTTGCTGTGAACTTGTGAACTTAACTGCCTAGGGTGAAGTTTCTACCACAGAGAAAGTCCTAGTTGTACTCTTCGATGGCCTAGCAGCAACCACAGAGTAGAGTTGAACATCACTGACTGACTTCAGCCTCAAGACTGCAACGGCATCTCCATAGCTTTTGTTCAGACTTCTAAACTAGCCTTTGAAAGAGAGTGTAAAAGTGGGCAACCAAGAAAAATACAACTTTATTTACTAATTGCCTCAATGTGGTTTTGTACCATTTTAGAAAAATAACCCAGCAGATCATCCCTACTTTTTAACTGATCTCTCAGTCTCCCTTTCCACCTTTTTGTCCTTCATTTCGAACATCCAGTCAAACATCAAACGTTGCAAAGGACAAAACAAGGGCTCTGTGTTTTTCTCTTATCATTAGCAAATATTTGATTGCAAAAAAAGCTGTTCCTTTTCAATCCTTTAACAGTCCAATTTAATTACTCTTGTTGGTTCCTTAAAACTGAATACCAACAGGACTGTGAAAACTAGTGCTTTTATTTTCCAGATTTAGCTCTTAGGACTATTTGTCCAGAAAGGGCTAAAACATCACTACATGCCTCACCCCTGAAACTCACACTTACCTTTACCCAATGTAACCTTAACCCTAACATTAAGTTTACACTTGCAAACAGCCCTGAGGGTTGGAAAAAATTTACTCCCTTTTCAAAATGTTCTCGCTTTCCATGTATACGTTGTGGTCCTCAAAAAGATAGGAAAATGGGAAACACACATTCACACAACTCACAGGTCAATAGTCACACATATATACAAACACACAAAAAAGACAAAGATACACAACTGCATACAGTACACACTCAGGACCAAAGACAAATACAGATACCAGGACAGTCAGAGCGACAGACGCACAAATAAAAAAGACAGCCATCACATCTGCTGTGTGAAGTTTGAGTGCGAACAAACCCATTTCTAAAAAGTGCTGCTTCTTGTGTTTTTTTTTATACAACTCATGAAAAGCAGCAGCAGCAGCAGCCAGACAGACTTAAATATTTATTTGTGGGTTTTGGAGCCAGATGAGCTCTGACTGCATAAACAGATTAGCTGCCACTCTCTGCAAACATGCTAATGTCCATATACAGTACACACACACACACATACACAGACACCTCACTGCACACATGCAACTATGTAGAATCACATCCACAGTGACATATTTGATTGTCACCGTTACACACACTTCCTCTGCAAATGCTCTCCCTCTGCCCTCATCCATCTCGCTCTTTCTGTAATATACGGCTATGTCACTCTGCCAGACGGCTCCATTGGGCGACAGACAGCATAAGGCAAACCCAGGCTGTTCTCTCCAAATATTTGACCATGTCATTGTTCATTTTCTGTGTGTGTGTGTGTGTGTGTGTTTGTGTGTGTGTGTGTGTGTGTGTGTGTGTGTGTGTGTGTCGCACCATTTCCCCTCCTCACCTATCGTTCTCTGATGTCAGTCACCCACGTTCATTGAAACCGCCATTCCCCCACCTGCTTTCTTCTCTTGTTCTGCCTCATCTTCTTTTAATCTACGGTGCGCCTCTCTGTCTTTAGCCCCTCCCCCATCTAACCATCTTTTACTTTTTTCTCTTCCTCTCTTTCTCTCTTTCTATCCTCTGCCCCACCACTTATCTCTCTCTTTATTCCTCCCTTCCCTGCAGTCCATCCCCCTTCTTCTGTCTCATTCCCTTCCACTGCTCCCTCCCTGTTCAGCCCCATCTCTCTCTTTCCCTCCCCCTTTTATCTCAGCCACAGCTGTCGACTAGCTTCGTGATGTGACACGCTTATTCCAACACTTCTGCTTTCTAGTCCCAAAGGGCAATGGGGCCACACGACCGCAGCAGAAACTGAGGCCAGGCAGGCGTTTGGGTTGGAGGGTGTTAACAACATGGGTTCGCTGGCTCAAATCTCCCCTCTTTTCAGTCACTGCCATGTTTTTACAATAAAGTCAAAGGCTTTGGATATGTGCCTGTGAGACAGACAAAAAGCAGCTGTTTGGGCTAAAGGGCAACTGTTTGTTGTCTTTTTAGGAACAGGGGACCAGCATTTGTATTTTTCAGAAGAGAGCATGTGTTAGCAACTTTACACCGACAACAACAAGGAACATGGAAGATGGAGTTATACGCCACCTGAGCAATACCTGTATTCCTGTGATTGGTCAACACATTGTCACTCTGACCTCATCACTCTGACTTCTGACGTTTGGTCATGGACCTTCCACATCCAGATACATCATGAAAGGTACCTTGGGTGCATTGGTTGTTGACGTTCTGGGACGCCGTGTAAAGTTATGTCTGTTACATGCATTGTCTTCCTTAAAAATGTACTTCCGTTTTCACAGGAAATTTACCGTTTACATGCTGTCTCTTTCAAAATAAACACTATGTCAGTACAACAATGTGAATTGACGTGTTTTTTCCTTCAACAACTAACACTTGTGGTTTGGGTTTAGGCAACAAAAGCACGTGGCTGGATTCAAGAAAAAAGAACAAGGTTCGGCGATATAATCTTGCAGGACGCAAACTCCGCTCTCTCAAATGAAAGTGGGTGTTTGTTGGACCCATCCACCACCCCTTCTGCCCGCCCTATTTGGTTTTTCGCTGCCTTAACTTTTGTTTTTGTTAAGTCGTGTTTCTCCCTGATGCCTCCAGTGCCATTAAACTACAATGGCAACCAGTCGCATATCATGCTGACGTTAAAGGACAGCTTTTTTTGTCTGTGTCTGAAGCCGCAGGTCACTGCTCAAGCGCCGTATTTCGACAACTTCGGAGTGAGACTACTGTAGGTTGGATTGGTATACAGAAAGAACATCATGTCCTCATCCAGATTTCCAATGCTTTACCATCACAAAGTTTTACATTTATTCAAAAAATAATGATTAATCATGGCTCACATAAACCACAGTTCAAATACAGTAAAATGTTACTGTTACTGACGGCCATACCTCTCTTAAGATCTTTGGATGATTCCTTGGGTCCCTTTTTTTAATCAAAAACTCAATGGAGAAATTCTATTAAAACCTACCATGCCACACAATGTAGCTATCCTTCCCTCTAGGTTTATAAAAGACATCATCACTGTTCTACTCTCTGATTTTAATCATACAGTAACCAGTGTGTGTGAAGCACACTGAGTGTGTTTGGGCAATTGCTGGTAATGCCCTGAGAGCTGGACATTATTTGAGAACATCCCCAGTTTAAATGAAACCTTTCCACTCCTTCTCTCTTAGCCCCTTAGGAGCCAATCAGTGTGCTCTTGATTTACTACAATCAGCTGCTGCTTCATCTCAGTGTCGTCCAGCTCCAAAACACTGACGTTAATCTGCACTTGAACATCATTCTTTTAACTATCAGCATTAAAGGTCTGCTTTAACCAGTGTGGTTAAGTGTCAAGCTGGGAGTGTAGTTTTTCGCACAGCTGGAAACAGACTGAATAAATGCTAATATCAGATCTATGGTTAATCAAGTAAACCTTAAATGTTTAGATCTCTCCTGATTAAACTTCCACAATCTGTAATGGGACTATTGTGATACAAAAGCAAGATGTGGCTGGCTTTTATTATTATACAATTTTAAATTTCACAATAAGTGTGTCAATGTAACAACCCATCATCCTTTGGATGAAGTAGCTAGGTAGCTGCTTGATAGACATCTTGTCACATCTGAAGATTCTTAGATCATGTTTTTTTTTTATTCCATTCATTTATGCTGTTTCCTGTTTTACTTTGAAAGTTATATCTCCTCTCATTTCAGATCACTTCACTTACTGCCACTGTGTGTTTC
>JAPZEB010000020.1:15452131-15463058 GCA_029783705.1 Chaetodon striatus | reverse complement strand
GTGTTAAAGGGAGAGGTGGGTGAGTACAGTAGAGAGGAAATAGTTCCTCCATGAAACTGCTCACAACAACGTTTGTGGATCAGCTGGAGTAACCGGGGTCATGGTTTCTGGTAAGAGACATTGCTCGTGGGTTTTTCAGGTGTGTTTTATGGCGCTTTGAGAACACATTCTCACTCTGACCTCCTCACATATTGATGTTTGGTCATGGACTTTCCACATCCAGATATGACGTGCAAGGTACCCTGGGTGCATTGGTTGTTGACGCCATGGGATACCGTGTCAAGTTCTGACTGTTACATGCATTGTTTTCTTTCAAAATACACTTCTGTTTTCACAGGAAATCCACTGTTTACATACAGTGTTTTTAAAGATTAACACAGTACGCCAGTACAACACCATGAATTGACAGGGTTTGGTTTAGGAAAAAAAAGAGCAGTGTTTGGCTTTACAATCTTATGGGATGCAAACACATATCCACCACTCCGCCTGTCCATCCTACTCAAAATTTTGCTACCTTTCAATCTTGTCCAGCCACATTTCCTTCTGACGCCCCTGGCCACTGTTTAACTATAATGGCAACTGGCTGCGTATCATGCTGATGTTAAAGGACAGCTTTTTTTGTAGGTGTCTGATGCAAGAAGTCAGTGCCCAAGCACCAGATTTCGACGACTTTGGAGTGAGACTGGGTTGGCACTGCAGTACCTCTTAGCTTAGCAGCTAGATGACTGGTGCCTGATGGGTACCGCTCACTGTGAGTAATCAGTAGTTGCACTTGCTGTCTCTCTGCTAGCTTCCCTCCTATACAGCTAGCCATGTTTGTAGCTTAGCTAAGCTCAAAATATATTTTTGGGTCAGTGTCACTGATGTGGGCAGGAAACAGTTGTCTAGATTGTGTTTAGCTAACATCATTGTTATCCAATGAATTACATAGCCGCTAATGCTAATTAGCTAATGTCACTTAACCTGGCAGACAAAGTGGCTTATCCCCAGGGAGGCGCTGCAGCACATTAGCCCTTCCTCTTTGCTGTTAAAAAGCCAGTCAAAAATTATCTTTCCATGATGTTGACAAATTATTGTTCTCTTTTTGACTCATATGATGCAGTTGTAATGATAGTTTTTCTTAGGGATGTCCAATTCTCAAAGTCTGGGACGTTAAGCTACTGATATGGATGTCTAAAAAAACAATTTGGCCAGTAGTCAATACCAATGTTTTTAAAGGACGGCTTTTTCGTTGGTGCCTGACGCCAGAAGTCACTGCCCAAGCACCAGATTTTGACGACTTTGGAGTGAGACCAGGTTGGCTGTGAGCGCCACAAGCCGAGTGCCATCTAGCTCTAGTTTACTGGAGAGAAGGCAGACATCTCTATGATCGATATCTCCAACACTCTTTAACTGACATCAAAACAATCTAGATTGACAGACAACACGACAGGTGAGAGGAAAAATATGTATTTTTGATTTTGGGTTAAAGTCTCTCTTTAAATCCTGCTAAAACCCTACAAAACAATTCCATCAATAAAACAATAGGACGAAGGCAACACAGCTTAGCTGCTTGTGTAAACAAACCCCAGTAAACTCTATAAATGAACCTTGTTAACCAGGGACAGCACATCACATTGTGCGCTCACACGCCACCCACTTAGACCCTTTGCACAAATTGCATCTGACTGATTAATAGGACCTTGAAGGTGTCAGAACACATGTGTCCAAACACAACGCAAGTGGCGTAGACAGCCCCTTTTTGAGCAATGTGTTGTTTATTTAATAAGCACATCGGTTGGAGCGTGTCAATTATTTCGGGGCACTGGGAGGGATGGAAGCAGGGTGGGTGTGAGGACTCGGGGTAAATGGAAGATGAAGCGCGAGAGGAGCAATCTGTAGACGCAACAGTGGGTGTGTATGTTAGTTTGTGCATGTGTGTCTGTGTGATTGGTGATTGCAGAGGCCCTAATGGATTCCAGGAGGGGAGCCGTAACAAACACGAGGGAAATCAAACACTAGAAATTACAACTCGCTCCAAACATCGCATCAAGAATACGCCGGCAGGTTCGGTGTCTGTCCTCTATCCAATTACACAGATGAAAAATAATATTCATTTTTTCAGCCTGTTCAGTGCTTAACTTGCATTGTAGCATCTGGTGGGTGAGAAATTACCCAGTACTGGAATGAGACAACAGAAGGTTTAGACCGCTATCTCTGGAGCCACATGTAGCCTGCTGGCCTGAGATCAAATCCCTGCAGTACCTTTTCTCCAACGTCTTCTCCTAAGCCCCGTGCTGTAAACCGTCCCACTCTTTCAGTGAAAAAAAAAAATCCCAGTGGGTGTCGACCGCAATGCTGTTTGAAAACCCCCTAACTGTGTTACATTCAACCCAAGAGTTCATTCATTATTCAGCCGTTGCTGTGCAGTCATGTATAATTGTGTCTCAGGGTTCGACTCATCATTTATTGCTGATGATGTGCGAGTGTAAACTCAATTCCAGCTACTCTGTCAGAACCTCTAATGCCTCTGAGGCAAAACACATGATGTTAGAGAGAGAAGGGCTGCTGCTGTGGGCCAGAGCTGCTGTGACGCTCACAACACAACATCAACAATGCAGCATCAAAGACCAGCAACAGAGCACCAGTCCAGCCAGCGCACACAGCTCAGCCCACAGATCCCACCCTGCTCCATCACACTGAGTTAGACTCAATTAGAGCAAACATACTGGGTCAAAATACTGCCATCCTTAATCCTGTCGTCTGTGTGGATGGGTAAAGGTGTACAGTACCAAGCCAAGAGGCTGTCTGTCTGTTATACTGTTCCCTCCAGGCGAGGCCATTGATAAGTTGGCAAATGGTCAAAACTGAGCACACATGACATAAGCTTATGTACAATGTACTGACAACAATGTCTCTAAAAGAAAATATGAGCTTTTTCACCAGTGTTTTAATGCAAATTAACAAATGCCTCACTGATTGTAGGAGGTAGATGGACTTTTAAAATTTAAAAAAAACGAGGGCTCACAGTGAAAATGATTCTGTTTCCCTCTGTCTCAGGTCTTGATGCTAAGCTAGGCTAAAGGTTCACTTGAGTATTTTTCAACCTGGACCCCAATGTCCCATGTTTTTGTGTCTAAGTGACTAATGGGAACAACAGTTTTTGAAACTGGTCCAGTATTGTGCAAGAGTGCTGCAGCCAGCAGCTGCGAAACAGGCTGCAGTGTAACCACTCGGGCCATGCTTGATGCTGCCACTTATTATTCTAAGTGTCTGACAATTTATAAAAAGCACCATACAGAGATAGACCTTTTTGTAAAAGAGTAAGATCCTTTTTGTTTAACCAGAAACAGACCCAAAATTGCAATCGCCAAACCCACCAGACATTTATAATCATAAAACACACTTCAGTCAAAGCTGACAGACACGAAACAGAACTCAAAAAAGCCATTTTGGGTTGTCTTTCCACTGTGCCAACAATCACCGACTTTGGTTTGGTTGAAAAAAAAACCTTAACTTACCCTCTTAAATGTGAAAATATGCTAGCTCTACAAATGCTAAATTTACTGTTTTTTGAATGGAGTCTGGTTGGTTTGGCGATAGCAATTTTGGGGTTGTTTTAGGTTAAACAAAAAGGATCTTACTGTTTAACAAAAAGTTCTGTCTCTGTCAGGAACCTTTCCATAATGCTGTCAAACACCTAGAATAATGATCTGAGCTTGTCAGGCACTATTAATGGACATAAATTGATGGCGTGAACATGCCCCGAGTGCTTACACTGCAGCCTGCCTCAATACTGGACCAAGGTCAGGAATTGTTGTTCCCATTACTCATTTAGACACAAGGCTAACACGGTATATTTTTGACTGATAAATCTGAGGTACACCTGACAATGTAGTGCCTCTCAGCCTTAATGAAAAGAAAAAATTGTCCCAAAATGGCCACCATCCCAAGGATGAATCTCTTCAGTTGATTGCACTGGCAGGAGAACTTCTCTATTCCTTTTCTTCCAACTTATTGTGGCATGCAACCTGCTTTTCATTTGCATATTTGCTTTGTGGCATCGTGTGCCTGTATATTTACAGTTTTACTGTTACTGCACAATATGTGTGAAATTAACCCCATCAAATCCAAACCTAAATCAAAGCAGAAACTAAAACTTTGAATAATTGAGGACAATATAACACCAAGTTAGATATGCAGCACCTTTTAAATTGAACTTTGGATTTAATTGGACCACTCATATTACCAAGCACGTTAAAAGTTATGAGATATGACTGATATCTGCTGTGAATCGCTCCATCATCCCAGTTGGTGAAAGCAGCAGTACTGAGACAGTGTCTCGGTCAGGGAGAGGTTGTTATAGACAGGCTGTAGTTGGGAGTTCATGGACGGATGGATGCTGCACCCTGCACTGTCAATTACCAGCGCTCTCTTCAGCCAGAACCTTGCTTGGCAGCGTCAGTGTGTGTGTGCGCATGCGAATGTGTGTGTCTTCTCCTTTGGGCCAAGCTTAAATTTGCCGATTTTTTTTTTTTTTCTGTCTCTGCCACCATCCATCAGCTTCTCCTCCCATCAGCCAGCTGGGCCACCATTTTGATTTAAGGAAAAGGCCCCCGAAAATAAGACTCGCCTTCTTCTCTCAGAGTGGGCCGCAAATCAGGCCGATAAGGCCTTAGCTTAGTATTAATGGTGCAGAAAATTAAATTAAGGCCAACGTTGGGAGAGAAAAATGTCTAAGTGGAGAGCAGGAGAAGCAGAGGGAGGAGAATGCCGAAAGAGGAGAGGAGAGGGGAGGAGAGGAGAGGAGGTGTGGAAGAAAGATGCAGGGAAGAGATAAAAGTTATGAGAAGATGAAGAAAGGATGCTCATAGTTAATTTGGAAGAGAAGAAGAATAAGGAGGAGGAGGAAGGAAAGGGGGAGCTGGGTGGAGGTATAGAAAGAGGTAAGAAGGGAGTGGGAGAGAGAAAGAGAGGGGGCAGCAGGGTGGGAGGATTTTGGGAGGCAATTTCGGAAGGAGGATGGTAATTGTCCAGCTCTACTCGATAACGAGGCCTTTAAAAAACTATTTCATTTTCCTCCACAAACTCATACTGTTAATGGGATTTCTGCTCTCTGCCCCCGCTGTCATAAACACACGCACACACACACACACACACACTTCTCTCCCCTGGACTCAGACACATGAAGGACTGCAGTGAGCAGGACAGACAGCGAAGTTTGGAGGCAGATTGTCGCCACATATCTTCCTCCTGCTCCTGCTGCAGATAAATAATCTGGTGCCTGAAGAATTCAGAGGGATCCTTTAAAGATGGAGTTTTTCCATCAAAGAAATCCAGGGAATATTATTTTTATATCATCTGGAGTCAAGCTGCTTTGAGGTACGTTTTAAGAAAAATTAAATCAGATGTATACACTGATTCATATGTGATTGGATCTATATTAATACTGTATGGATTATATGTCTATATTGCACGTTTATCGTAAACGCTGACTGAGGCCCAAACACAGGCCGTTATGTAACAGTTAACTGCCTTTCTCAGGCGATTAATAAAACCACAATAACCTCAATTTTAAAGCGTGAAACCAGTCTTTTCTCTTCATATTTTAAGCTGCCTTTAATGGTTTTATTTATTTCTAAAAGTGCGGTTTTACCAAAGTTATGTTGTGTCCGCCTTTTACGGGATTATTTAGCTTTTGGGCTGTAATATTATTGAGAAAATATTAAATTAAAATGCACGCACACATTTGTATTTTACAGTTTAAATCACATTTGGATTAATGTAAGGGTTTTGTCGGGAACAGGCCTGTCACACAGCTGTTATTTAAAGGGAGCCGGTAACGTATGGAGGCGCGCAGCACCGCGGGGGTTTGGCTGCTCCTCCGCAGTTCAACAGTAGCTCTTAACCCCGGTGCAGCCCGGGTCACCATGTGTCATCCAGGCCGTTTCTGTCCGGCACCCCGCGTCTGCTTTGAAGTGTCTGTAGATTGCATTTCACCAGAAAATCATTAGTCTTGGTCGAAAAGTATTAAGCCTGTCTCAGGAAATAAAATAATGTAACACAAGGCGTCGTAAAATAAATTCACATTCACTTCCTCTGGGGCAGAAAACTATAACCGTCTAAAGTTTCAGTTCCCTCTGAAAATAAAATATATTAAATAAAGTCAAATTCGCCTCTTTGTGCTATCCACTGACTCTGCAGATTTTCACGCACCGGTCCACATCCAAATCACCCGTGCGCAATTACGCACAACGCGAACCCAGAAATCTAAACTAAAACTTGGCGATATAAAATTTGTTCACAGGAACAAAAAGGTCAGGTCAGCTCTTTCATGTTTCTAACACTTCTGTGTCCCACTTAGCCTAATTATTGCCCAACTGCTGACCTGGAGAAGGAACAGGCACTGTAGGTTTGTAGATTTACAGCCTTCCCTCCTACTTTGAAAATCCAATTATTTTACTAAAACCATGACAGCCTCGCCTGGCTCCCGGTGAAACTATAAAACTGGAAAGGCCGTGCCAACCGGAGCAGGTTTATAACATAAACCATCCTGGTTTTGCTGACATTTTCATTTCTGCCTCATGTTTATATGACTTTATTTACTTTATCTGGTGTCATGATTCTCATAAACCCCCTGGCAGCACCCTCAGAGATCCAAATCACTTTGAGCTCTGTTGTAGTTGTTAAACAAATAAAATATACAGAAACCAGAGATTATAACAAAGAGAAAGTATTGATGAAAACTAAAACAATATCTTTTTGTTCTTCCCTTTCATCCCTCCCTCCTCTCCGTCTCTGCATCTTTCACTTTGCAACTGACACAGACCATCTAACATTCACTGGCTGCAAACTTAAAAAAACTCTTATAATTTGACATCATGGACCTCTCAGGCTCTTTGCCTCCACCGTCCCCATACACCTTCCCTATCATCCCCAATTTCTCTGCCCCCTCCTCCTCTCCCTCCCTCTCCCCATCACCCAGCCTGGCGTCCACGGCTCTTTTCTGCTCCCTCCTCTCCCTCCTCTCCTTGCTGGGCATCACAGGAAACCTGTACACCCTGGGCCTCCTTCTGAGGCGCAGGAGAAGCAGGAGAAGACGTGGAGCAGGACCGGCCTGCTGCCTGATGAGAGTACCTGTGCCATCCTGCCTCGCCAACTCCTCCTCCCCTTCCTCCACCCCCATCTCCTCTTCCTCCCCCTCCTCCTCTCTTCACCTCCAGGTGCTGAGCCTCGCTCTCGCTGACCTGCTCTACCTTTTCACCGCTCCCTTCATCGTGTACGACAGCCTGGCGTCCGGCTGGGCCTTTGGCGAGCTGGGCTGCCGCCTCCTCCTGAGCCTCGACCTCCTCACCATGCACGCCTCCATCTTCACTCTCACTGCCATGAGTCTGGACCGCTACCGGGCTGTGGCTCACCCCCTGCACACCTCCTCCTCCAACTCCTCCGGCCTGCTGCGTGTAAGCCTGGCCTGGGGGCTGGCTGTGGCCCTCAGCCTGCCCATGATGATCACGCTGCACCTGGAGGATGGGGAGAACCAGGAGGGCCAGCTGTGCGTGCCGGCATGGGACGAGCAGAGCTCCAAAGCCTACCTGAGCGTGCTCTTCTGCACCAGCATTCTCGGCCCTGGGCTGGCCATCGGAGCACTTTACGCTACTCTAGGCCGGCTTTACTGGGTGTCTCAGACCAGGCCGGCTTGGGCCAGCGGGAGCAGCAATGCTTGTCCTCCCCGCGCCCCAAAACCCAAAGTCCTGCTCCTCATCCTGGGCATCGTCCTGGCCTTCTGGGCCTGCTTCCTCCCTTTCTGGATCTGGCAGCTGCTGCCTCTCTACCAGCCCGACATGCTGCGGACAGTACCGGTGGGGACGCAGGTGACAGTGAATCGTATCCTCACAGGGCTGACGTACGGGAACTCTTGTGTGAATCCATTCTTCTACACGCTATTGACTGGAAAACGAAGACGCAACCGGCAGACGCTGACATCAGCAAATCAGCTCAGCCGTAAGAGCAGTCCACTGCAGTAGTGTGTGTGTCATTAACAGCAGAGACAACAGTGTGTACATATATGTGTGAAAAGGTACTGTATATGAACGCTTTATGAGTTCCATAATAGGCACCAAAGACTATTGATTCATCCCTGGACACAGGACAATGCTAAGCTAATGATAGCACTTTGTATAAATGCTTTGTGTTGGGAGACAATCAAAACGACAATCTCTGTACGGTGTGCCACCTGATTGATGCTTTAACTGAAAATCTTTTCCAAACTTTAGTCATCATATCAAATTATATGTTTTTAATTGCTGTAGTAACCAGGTTTACATGTTGATTATTTGATTTTAAATGTTTTTAATGATAATATTTGTCTTGAATTTCTATCACAAGTGGTTACTACAGTAATTTCTTGTGCAGAGATCAGATTTATTAACGAAGAGGAATGATTTATCGCATCAACAGACAACCTGTACTGTACACAGAAACATTAGGGAAGCAGAGGTCATGCCGTATGTTGCGCATGCGCGAGCATTTCCCGTAAAACCCTGATGCACTTCTGCTTGTTTTCGCTGAACTATCAAAGAAAATGTTTGTTTTTAAACAACTGGCTGTAACTGGTCAGGACCTCGTCGGGACATTTTTCTGAGACCTTGTTTGTTGACTTAATGAATTATGTGTGAGCGGGTCAACAGTCTTTGTTTGCTTCCCCTGAACCCTGACATACCTAAAACAACTGACTTTTTAAAAAAATATAAATAATCATGACCTGCATGTTGGGTTTGAAAATGTACTTATTGTTTTTGAATCATGCAGCGCTTTGCATGGGCTTAACGTCTGTCGACTGTAGCTGATGTTTATAATGATTGCATAATATATAACCTTGAATAAAGAGAATGCTTTCTGTAATTCAATGTGTGATTGGATCTTTAACTGGGGGGGAAAAGGTCTTGCAGAAAGAACATAAAAGACCACACATTTTAGTGTTTAAAACAGTAACATGAAACAGGATAAAAACCTGAGAAACACTTATGAAGTGCGGCAGGAGGCTGAGAGGCAGATGTTTAAGGTGAGGCATGCTACAAGACCATGATTCAATGATTCTTAGCGGAGAAAATTCCTGGAGTTGTGTTCATACTTTTGTTTGTGTGTCTGTGTCAGCATGTCAGTGACTCTGGAAGGTCTTCCCCGTTCTTGTGTATACACTCGCTGGCTGGTGTTTCTGTGTCTCCCTGCAGCAGCGGCCCGTCTCTGTCTGTCTGACTCAAAGGCTGCACTGTGCTGTATCGCAGACCCTGCTGCTCTTTGACGCAGATGAGCAAATATTGTTGTTTGACAGAAAGGGAGCGAGGATGGGATGATGGGACAAAGGGGGGCGGGGTGGTGTCATACTAGCATGGTGCTTCGGTCAGAAACATGGTGGTGGTGGAGGTGTCCAGGAGGCCTTGGGGTCAAAGATGCTGATCGTGTGATTGTAAGGACTGTAAGGTCCGTGGTTCAAGTCTGATAGGAGACTATTGCTGCATGTCATCTCCCATCTTCCTCATAGTTTGTTAATTGCCTGCTCTATACTGCCAAATTCTAATGAAAACAAAAAGGCTTAAAAAAAGGGACAGCACGTGGTTTGGAAAAACTAGGAAAGCTGCAGGCAGTTAATCAAAATACAGATATAAAGCCTCAAGATGAAATGTAAAGACAGATTTCAGTAGAACTGCAACAATTGATCAGTAAGATGTTGACTATTAAATTCATCGCCAACTAATTTAAGGAAAAAAAGGGCAAAATTCCGATTCCAGCTTCTTGAATGTGAATATGTCCTCACTCTCCTCTGACAGTAAACTTGAATATCTTTTGGTTGAGGACAAAAAAAAAATTAATGACATTACGTTGGGCTTTGGGACACACTGATCAACATTTTTCACCATTTTCTAACATTTTATAGCCCAAACAACAGATCAATTAATGGAGAAAATAATCAACTGATAAATCTACAATAAAAATAACAGTTAGTTGCAAGCCTAGATTTGAGTGTGGTCAACTAACACATCACATCCTAAATCTAATTCAGAACATTTGCTTCGTGTCTCTTACAGCAGACGTACGGTTGGGTAAAACAGTGGTTTCCAAAATTTTGTGTCCAAGGCCAAAGGGCAGGCCAAAATCTCAAGGCACACCTGTATTCATATATGTGCACAACAGCTTCTATAACGTGTGTTGTCACTCGTATTACGACACAAGACAATAAACATAAGAAAAACTAAGACAGGTAGCTGTAGTCACACTGCCTACTGACCGGGGTAGGTCGTCTTCTCTGGTGTTTTGTTGTAATTTGCTCCGTACAATAAAGCGATCCATTGTCCCACTCATGGTTTTCTCCTTCTAAATGTTATCGTCCCTCACACTGGCTGCCAATCAGGGCTTTTGATGTGTCACACACTTAAAATTCCCACCAACAAATGGCGACAAATAAATTCCCTGTGACAGTTTTTAAATTAAATTACATTTTTTAGCTAGAGTTGCCTCTTTATTAGGAAATGGGTGCACACAACATACTGATACAGTCGATTAAAAATTCAATCATAACTTTTTGTACAGGCCCAGTTTAATATTGCAGTAATAATGTGTGGTTATCACAAAATCCCATGGCACACCTGGACTGACATCACAGCACACCATTTGAGCAACACTGAGGTAAAATATAGATATTATATTGATACTGTGATGAGACTAGATATCGTCTTAGATGTTTGAATTCGCTATATAATGTTGTCTTTTTCTGGTTTTAAAGCTGCATTACAGTAAAGTGATGTAATTATATGAACTTCCCAGGCTGTTCTAGCTGCTCTGTTATTTACTTTTACCCACTTAGTCATTAAATCCACATTAATGGTGATTACTTATCAAGAATATCACTGTGTAAATATTTTGTTAAAGCACCAATAGTCAACCCTACAAT
>JAPZEB010000020.1:15439056-15449199 GCA_029783705.1 Chaetodon striatus | reverse complement strand
GCCGCAGCAGACAGCAGGACTCAGCCAAGAGCCTTGACAACCCCACTGCACGCGCCCGGCCCAGCCCCAAAGGGCAACAACGGTTGCGACGACCTGGTGAACACACAGTTGTGGAGCTTTAGCCACTCAAGAGCAAGGTATCTTTCTCAGGGATTACTAGAGACCCAAAGAGAGCTAAAAAAAAAAAAAAAAAAAAGCGAAAATTAGACCTATATTCATTAGGTGGCCACAAAAAAAGACACCAAATCAATGCTAATCTTGCTCAGTCTTGCTTGATAAGCCACTTTCTTGCTGACATATTTGCCATCCACTTTATAAGGTGATTATATGTCAATGTTGAGTTTGAAGCTACTTGTGCAGCCCCTAAGTGGCACAAAAATCAATTAATGCAGGTTTAAGTGCTTTGCCTTGCCTTTCATTTAATCAAAATGATCAACAACAAGGTGCCGTGTCTAAAGTGAGGAATACAAGTTTCCTCTAATAAGAATATTTCAACATCAAGTTACAATGGGCCAGTTTGTGCAAACACCTTTTACTGTAAACATTCAGAAGAATGTACATCATGTAGCCCTACTAGGATTTAAATTAACAGCCATCTTGAAAAAAAAAAAAAAAAACACATCACAATATGTTTCTGTTAATACTGATAATGTGGAACATCGTGTGGATACAATGACCAAGCAGTTACACGTCTTCCGTGGTTATTTTTCTCAGCTAGAAAAGTCAAATAAGTTGAGAAAACTGTTTTTCTGCTTTACAATCCTCCAGATCCCTAGTCTTTCTTCCTTCAGAGGCCTCGGAGACCGAGAGCCAGACAGGGGACTTGCTGTCAGACTGAACCCCAGGGGAAGTCTTCACACTCCGGCAGAACTTGGCTGGGTCACCCCCCTGCCTCCACCACTATTCCTGCGAGGCCTCTGGGAGGAATGTCGCAGCTTCTAATGGGCACAGATGGTGCGGTGTCACGAGCCAAGTAATGTGTGAGTATCTGGTTCCACTGTTACATTCCTTCAAAGGCACAAAGTCAACACTGCAGTGCACCATCGCATGACAGCACAAATGCTAATGTGCACATGAGCGGCCAAACTGTATTCCTGGATATGATTTCATAATTAGACCTTGTCACGAACTGGCTCACGGTTTAGACAAAGAAGTACGGACAGCACATGAAAGGTCAACATGAAATTATTTATTGAATGAAATGATTTACAAGAAACAAGTCAATGATGTGTAAAATGTGAAAAATCAGTGATTCGGTGTGTTTCATGGTGAGTAGAAGATAATACATGAAGACACTGGATGCTGAAAGAAAAGACAAAACCAAGCAACAACCTCCAGAGTCTGAAAAATGCAGAAGTGCCAAGAAAACTGGAGTTCCTTGAAATGGCCACTTGAGGCTGGCTCAATCCCCATTTACCCTTGTGTTAAAATGCCTAATGTTTACAGCAAAAATAAACATGTTTACAGACTGGTACAAAAGGCAGTTGGTCTCTAAAGCTTATTTCTTCATTTATCACAACTGTGCAGGGCATGCATTGACTCTCCCATTATAATATTATCAAAGTTTAAAGTCTTGCACAATTAAGGGCATTGCTGCTTTGATGGACAGTTGGATGCCGACCATTGCCAAGTAGCTGTTACAGTGACAACGTTAGGTAACATAACAATGGCGTAACCCCAGAATCACAGACTATAGCCATAGCTGTAGCTTGTAACATTTTGGTCGCTTAAAATGGTCTTGTTCAACATTTGACTGTCCTAAAAGACACTCAGAGGACTCATATGCTCAGGTTTTTCCAGTAAGTACATTTTGTTTTGATAGTTTTGAGCCTGTTTTTGCTAGCAAAAATTAGCTATAGCGTTATGGCAGTTAACTATCGGCTGTAAATGCATGGTGCTAACCAAGATAGCAGCTAGGGTTAGGGTTAGGGTTAGCACCACCCTCTCAGGCTGTTCTCATGCACTTGCCATATATATATGAAAAGTAACGCACCACATCATGAGCCAGTAATCTGCGTTTAACCAACATAATCAGGAAGGCTGTGATTATGTGAACTATGTGCTGATGGCAGTAAAGAAGGAAGTAGAACTAACTCGTAAGGAGGCAGGTTTTGGCGGTCGATGGCTCACAAAACGGGGCTTCACCCAAGAGACCACTGTTTAGAACCATGTCAAATCAAATGAACTGCGAGTCATTTAAAGACACATCGTCACCGTGTCTCCTTTCCTAAGCCTAACCTACTTAACTTTACATAAAGGTCATAACTTTACGTTAAGATCGTAATTTTAAATTGAATACATGATGTCATTTGTAGGATGCTAATTCATGTGATATCAGACGAACTGTTGTATGTGCCTGTTTGTCAGACATCGGAAGGCATTGACCCTCTGGTCTAAATATGAAAACTCGTAAGGAGGCAGGATGTGGCGGTGGGTGGCTCACAAAGCAGGATTTTACCAAAGAGACCAGTATTTAGAGCCATGTCAAACCAAATGAACTTTGAGCCATTTCAGGTACGTTGTCACAAAGTCTCTCTTCCTAAGCCTAACCTACTTAACTTTACATTAAGGTCATAACTTTACATTAAGTACATGACGTCATTTGTGGGGTGCTAATTCATCTGATATCAGATGCACTGTTGTATGTTAATTTTGCCGGCTATGATACGAAGCGTTAGCTGAGGATACGTTGACCCTCTGGTCCAAATATGGCCACATTTGGCTCCAAGAATCCAAGATGGTGAGGGCCAAAATGCCAAACTTGAAGCTTTAAGACAGAAGTCCACAAACCACTGGTGACATCTCCATGGCTACGTCCATTATTTTTACACAGTTTATGGACAAAACAAACCAAACAAAGCAAAGAGACCATGGGACCTCGGACAGGCATGAAACGAAATGTGAAATTACTCTAATGAATTGTTACTTAATAAAATTCCAGTGGAAACAAACTGAACAAAGCAATGAGTCATAAATATGTAAAATGTTATAATGGTAAGATAGAGAGTGTTTAAAGTGTGATTCACATCGCAATATGTAGTAACACCTGTGAATAAGCTGTCCACCTGTCAGGTTGTTAGTTCTGCATTCAAGCAAGATAGGTAGGCAAAAGGAGTATAAGATGCTGTTTGTGTGTGTGTTGGTGTGTGTGTGTGTGTGTGTGTGTGTGTGTGTGTGTGTGTGTGTGTGTGTGTATTAAAGCCGTGAACCCTTCTGTCACTCTACATCTACCTGCCTGCCAGATGCCTGCTAACAAGGACCTAGCTCCTCGCAGGCTAATACTCTACCTGCCCATCATACACAAGCCCACACACACACACACGCATACACGCACACACAGCATACAAACGAGGCAATGGCTTGGCTGCTTTCACAGACCGGTGCAGGACTGACTAATCAGTGTGACTCACACATCTCTGTGTGCCCAAGACCTGGCCTCATGCTTAATGCAGGATGTCAGGAAGTACACACATAATACGAACACACACACAGTAGCATGGAGGTGAAACCTACTCTGTATTCGGTGTGTGCGCTTGTCTTGGTGTCACTAACGCTGTACGTCTATGGCTCTGAATTTGTCTCTATCAATTATGTACCTGAGATAAGACCATGACAGCTCTGCGTGTTGGGGAGTGTTGTGTTGTGTCAGTGTGTGTGCTTAGGTGTTGTCCTTGTCAAAATAGCGTAAATGTCAGACAGCAACCAGTATCGCCCTCTAAGAAGCAAAGAGAAATCAAAAGACAGAAAGGAGAAGAAAGAGAAGCCTCAAACAAAGAGAGAAGGCGAAGCAAATGAAGACATAAAGAGGCCATAACTGAAAAGAAGAAAGTGAAAGTTGGGCTCCTCCAAAGGTAAATAATGTCCCTCCTTTGCCAAAGAAATGTCCTTAATTAATTGGCAGATAGTTATGATTCCATTAAGCCACCTATCTTATCAAACGTTAAATCCAATGTTTCCCTGCGGGTGAAAATAACTGCAAATCCCACTGAGAATCAACAGTCTGCAGAGCCGAGAAACTGAGAAGCTTTCAGCCACCTTCACTGCTCCACATTGTATATTCCCAACAGCACATATATTCCCATGTAAAGCCTCAATTCTACCTGCACAGCACGACACCACCGAGAGCCAAGGTAAACAAGTGAGTGGTGGAGACAGCTGAGCATCTAGCAGCTAAGAGCCAGATATATATTTACCACATAAGATAACAGTAAATGTCAGACTTAGATTTGACATTTGCTGAGGAGGAGGAGGACTCCGCTGGGATGTCCACTCTGTATTGTTTTTATCTGATGTGTGAGGGTGCAGGTTAAACGGTGAAAAATACAGAGTGAATACCCATCTAATAATGATTGATTGGAAATCAATGCCAATTACTAAATATTTAATGGTCCTCTTCATTCCCAAAAAGTGCTCACATTGGAAGATAAGTTGCCAACACAGTATTGTCTGTTACAAGATGCAGTCTTTTTGCAAGAATACTTTCTTTTTTTGAATTACTAGAACTTGAAAAGACACAGAAAAAGGAAATAAGTGGATTAGCATCAAGCAAAGCTAAAACAAAAGTGATGCTTACATTTATTTGGTGCTTTCCCATTTCGCCTTGGTCCAAATCTTAAAATATATACCCACTTCACCGAGTTTGAGTTGACTGATTTGTCTGGCATCGTGACACAAAACACCGGCTTTGTTGTCGGAATAAAAAAATGACCAACAGGCGCCCTGAGGAAACTCAATTAGCCAATCAGAGCCACGGGGGGGACTAACACCATTGTCAAGCTGTTGTCAAGCAGTGTACTGGAGCTGATGAGGGGTAATAACTACAACGTCGAGCTATTGAGGCTGTTCTAAATTGACGTGTCTTCTCAATATTGCCTTACATCATACTTTGTTTTTTTTTTTACTTTGCTCCGCTCGGCTCTTTAAATCTATACTGGCATGGCTACACATCACTGTGGACTTATAATGATGTTTCAGGCAGCTATGTTGGTCTCTAGTAATTGTTTAGGGAAAACAAATACCCCCTTCCCTACAGAAATCAGTTAGAGTGAATGTAATGAAGATGTAAATGGAGTGTAACCACTCGACAGTCCTCTCTGATATCAAGAAATATTCTGTTGTGATTTTTTCACTAAAAAAAAAAATACTGGAACCGACCTTTTCACAAGCGGGTGAAGACGAGGTGTTGTATTATTACTGTTTAAACCGCTCTAGGTCAGAGCTTAAAGGGAAACTTTTTTTCAACCTGAACCCTATTTTCACATGTTTTTGTGTCTAAGTGACTAATGGCAACAACAATTTTTTAAAGTTGCCCTGTATTGAGCAAAATGGGCTGCAATGCTGAAATGTTTGCCACCAACAGGCTCAGTTTGCTGTTATACTGTAGGTGTGTGACAACATTCTGGAAATGATCCCTACAGAGAACTAAAAGGTTTGTGTTTACCTTTCGCTTGATCTGGTATGTTTGTTACTGTCGCCCTGCAACAGCTCAGCTTGCGAGATTTCAGAACAAGACTTTGTTACACACATTAACAAACGAACCTGATCATGTGAAAATTACAAGAAAGTGTTTTATTTCCCTGTCGGGATCCTTTCCATAATGTTATCTTATACTGACAATAACAATTTGAGCCTGACAGTGGCAAACAGAGCACTTCTACTGGATGTGGTACACTGACAGGGTGCTGTTGCTCCCAAACCATAACATTGCAGCCTGTTTCACGGCTGCCTTTTGCTCAATATTGGACTAATCATTCCCATTAGTAACTTAGTAACTTCCTTTATTGGTTTACATTGCTCATAACCCCTTAATGTTCCTAAACTGGAAATATAATTACAACCATAGATGCACTGGGTATCATTGGCCCAAGCATTTAATCTAGACATCAGACATGAGAAAGGTCTTGATAATATTGCTGACACTTTGCCCTGGGTGTTATTTGCACCACATTAGGCATGTTTGGTGTTGTAGAGTAAAAATGTATGGTGAAGTAAGTGCAGAAACTATGTTTGTTCTTCTAGTCGGGGATTTATGTCTACTTTTGTCTTTGCCTCATTGGAAGAGATCTGTCTCTCTTCCTTATTCTGTGTTCCAGGTCTGCCACGCCCCCTCTCTCAGCTCCTGGATCACCCACACCTGTGTGCCTGCTTGCCCACACCTGACCTGCCTCCAGCCATCAGTGAAGAAGTATATAAACCCCCAAAACCAGTGTTCATTGCTTTAGGCTTCTGAGCTGTGTGTTGGGCTGGTACTGCTGCTGTTTGTTTTTGGTAAAATCTAAGCGATATTAAAGCTCTATTTAGTCTGTTTGAAGCCTTAGTGTATGCTGACTAGCCGGTAATCTAGAGAGGCTTTTTAGGGGTTCTCTGCCTTTTATTGTTGCTCCACTTTTCTCTTGTTTTGTGTCTAGTCAGGAAGCTCGGTAATGTCTTTTTGTTTGGTTCCACAGGTCAAGTGAGTGAGTGGGGTTATTTGGCTTCATTTTGGTAAAATTATTGCAAAGGTTTGGGGAATCTTGTTATGTCACTCCATTTGTTCTGCTTGACAATTATGAAAAGCTCATAACACGGACCAGTTACAAAAATTGTGAGTCACTTGGACATGAAAACATGCAAAATAGGGTCCAGGTTGAAAAAATGTGTCACTTTACGCTAGTTGAGTGGTTTGGATAATCAAATGCTGGACCACAAACAACTGAGTAAGATCTTGACCACACTACGCTTCATCAGACTACTTAACATCACATTAGCACATTAGTCAGAAACAAAAAGCACATCAAGATGTGTTGCTTTGAGATTGATTTCATCATAGTTCACTGACTGTAGTGCTGAAGATATAAGGCATATAAAGACAAAAAGTCGAGGTAAAGCACCGCCAGTCTTTGTCATATAGCGGAGCTGCAGCACGGAGCGGCATCCAAATCCCTGTAAATTCACCATATGCTTATATTCTCCCTCCGTGTCCCACAAACACTCCACCAGATATGAAAAAGATCTTTCTTGAATTTCTTGCAGATTTCCCGCATTATGTTTTTGTCAGATAGCCGTGACCACTGTGAGGGAATTTACCATCATCAGATGGAAAGTCACAGATCTGATCCTTGCGAGGGCCGACAGGTTGATCCTTCTCGGAGGAATGAGAAAGACCCCGCTCCAGACATTCTCACTCGTAACACAGGGATTGAAAGAATGTAAAATATAAAACAATCAAACAAATAATAAAACCGAAAACTCGACATGAGGTATTTCAGCTGTTCAACAGACTGACACAACATACTCTCCTTTCAAATGCCAAGTGCGGCTTCAGCAGAGCCTAAAGCTTCCCTCCTCTCAGTCGAATTTCATGTGTGCGTCTTTGGCAGGTGTAGATGAGTTAGCAAACCAATAATAAAGTGTTTAGCACTGAATATTTAGCAAGCCGCACACTGCTGAGCACACGCTCCTGCTGAATATGAATCCAGGAGCAACAAATTTGCCATCTTGCAGGTCTGAGAAAACATGTCAGTACTTGGATATTTATTTTCTCTGGGTGTGTGTGTATGTGTGTGTGTGTGTGCACTTTCACTTAATTTAGGTTTAGGCACAGTTGTAAAGAGTACAAAATCCCAACACACACATTCCAAGAAAGCAAAATGGCTGCATGTACGAAGCTATGGTCCCTAAACCAAATGGCTCGCACAGCATACACACATTAACATATACATGCGCACACACACACACCCAGAGGCACACTTCAGCTGTCAGCTACATCTGCCAGAGCACGAGGCTCGCCACAGCCAGGATATCAGCCACTGCTATGGTTTATTTATATCTGTGGCTTGGCAAGGATTCACATACAGATTGAACTGGAGCATACAGCCATGCGGACACACTTATACGCGCACACACACACACACACACACACACACACACACACACACACACACACACACACACACAGAGTTGAAGTGACAAACTCACTTCGAAACACTTAAACTAAAAAGGATGCAAACAAAAGAAACTTGTGCATTCGTACAGCGCAAAGTCTGAGACAAAGCCACAATTACTGTCACAAGTATTGTTCCTGCTTATTTATCACACACACTGCTGGAGTATCTGCCTTCAGACGGATAACAGCCACCCTGAACTCCTCACACACTAGAATGAGGGCTGACAGAGGTGGAGACGATGGAGAGAGGACAGAGAGATTTAACCTGACAGGAAAGGAATTTTGTTTTCCTCATCATAAATGGATAAACCCCACAAACACACACAGCCCACACATCCGTCCCACACACAACCCTGGATAATTGAAACAGCGGTTAGATTGAATGTTTGTGGATAGTGGCGGTGAAAATGCTCTCCTGTCTGGCCTCTGTCCTCGTTTGTCTCCTAATGGCTGAGATTGCAACGGAAGATTTTGGCTCTCAGGCCAAAGAAACGCATGGGAGCATTTAGTTTTTAGACATTTCACTGATGCTTTTAGCCACAAGGTTTTTCAATACGCGAGCAGGTAGGTGCTCACACACCCGTGGTTACTGAGGAATTGAAAAAGCATCCTGTTTATTGAAAAACTGCTGGGATCTAGTTTTTTAGTCCATTTGCCTGAGGTGGACTTTGAATGCAATTTTGTGTTTACTATGAATAAATCCTGTAAACATTACAGATTTTATTACAGGCAAAATCTGGCTTTAAAAAGACAACAGCAGTGGTTTTGCAAATCTGAACCCATTTACTACAAATTGCAAGCTCAGAATTTTGCAATAAATATGAATGTTCATCATTTTCTACAGCTGCCTCTGTTGGTTTCTATTCTCTTCAGCGTACTGGTACTAAAAGAAGACTTCACCTGCAAATTGACCATTTGTATGTCAATAAATAACTGTTTGTTGCCTATGATATAACACTCAGCATTCACGCCACTCGTCTGTGCATGAGACTTTCTCTACGCAAGTGTTTTAACATCGGATATAGTTTTGCTGCTGTTAAACACAGTCACCTATGACTTCAGTTCATAAAGAATGGTCGGCTGAAACATGAACAACCCGTACTGCTCGCCCTTCCAATCGCTAAAAAGACATTTTTACTGAATTGGAAAGACAGAGACAACCTCTCTTCATCCCAGTGGCATCATCAGCTCTCTCAGTACATTTTAATAGAAGACAAATAGCTTTAAAAAACAATGAAATTGATACATTTCACACCACCTATCTACCCAAGTATCATATGCACAAACACATGCAAATACTCTTAACCTGGTAACTACCTCCTCCTATGGCCAGTGACACAGATGCTTTCACCTACACACACCCCAACATCTACCAGACCCCCCCCCCCCCCCAAAACCTTATACTACAACAGCCGAATACTTTACTTCTATTCATTTTTTTATTATCCGTATTTGGTTTGCTATGATTTTTACATTCATACCTGGCCAAGCTCTGTATGTCATCCTGTTTTCCTTTTTTTGTCCTTTGTGTTTGTGTATATACATCTTTTCAGTACAAAAAATAAATAAATAGATGTTTGGCTTTTTTGGATTCTCCGTTCACCGTGGTGGCAGATAGAAATAGATATTAGATATTTTAGACAGATATTTTCTTCTCAAATCCAGTGTAACACAGGGTGAGTAACTGACAAACACATGATGATTTTGCCCGTAAGTTGCTTGAGTTTTATCATCAATCGCAATGAAAATGATTGCAATATTAGTGACGGCAGCAGCAAAAGGAATTTTTTTTTTCAGTAACTAGAATTGTAAATGTAATAATTATGTCTTTAAAAACGTGTCTTATTTATTCTCAAATCTCCTTTACAGGGGAGTCACAGCAGCAGCCTAAAGAACACAGACACAAACATTAAGCTACAAAACACAACAAATTTATAATAGACAAAATCTGAAGAGTCATCAAGAATCAGCAAAGCAGATTTGTTTACAAAATATTTCAAATTATATCAAATTGTTTAAATAACAGTGGTCAGTGTCCCATATAATACAGATCCATTAATTGTCAGCACATGTATACGATGCATACATACAGTTCTGTTTATAATAAGGAGATAATGCTTGTAAGCACACTTTAATTGTTGGAGCGTTTCAGTAGCATTTTTTTCCTACAGCGGGCTTTCATGCCTTCCCTGTTCACGCTCTGACTGGCCACATCTGTG
>JAPZEB010000020.1:15417292-15427583 GCA_029783705.1 Chaetodon striatus | reverse complement strand
ACACACACACACACACACACACACACACACACACACACACACACACACACACACACACACACACACACACACAGTGTCAATAACCCTAATTGCTGTCTGCTTCACTAAAGCTGTCACTAAGCCTTTGACCTCCTCTTGTCATGAATACACACTATCTCTCGCCACCTCTTATGTTCACACACATATATAAATACATGCACACACATACGCCTTCTCACCCTCTCTCCTCTCTCTGTCCAGCTATCCATTTACTGCAACCTGTCATCAATGTCAATCATCCGCTATTGCAACTTCCTTTTTAAATTCTTCGCATTCCCGTTTCCCTCTGTCACTCTCAGCTTCACTGTACACACAGCATCTCTGACTCTCTCTATCCGTTTCTCTTTCTCCCTTATTTCACCATCCACTCAGCTCTCTCACTCTCTGCTTACAGCTGAATGCCTGAATGAAAGAGAAATAGGGTCTGCGACGAAGACGAGTGCTGCAGCGAGCCCATAAATCCATTCATACCGGCTTACCAGTTTGTTAGGTACACTTAACTAGTATCGTGTTGCACCTCCCTTGGCCGTCATGGCTGCATGAGTGAATCCTGAGGAATTTCGACAAAGATGCTTTTTGTGATGTGCAAGAATATTGCATCATTGTGTGAGGTTTATTGGCTGAATCTGGCATTTCAGTCCACTTTCATTCCCAGGTTGTCAAATACCAAGATTTTGTCAAGCCTCTTGGCATCTGATAGCGATGTACAGTGCACCGTGTAGCGCACCTGTGTGACACACAGCTGAAACACAGTTATCAGACAGCCACAATTGGGTTAAGGTAACTTAACAACTTGCTTAGTTTTAGAAAAAGGGTTAAGATAAGTCCTTTTTTTTTTTTTTTTTTTTTTTAAAGTAACACAAACACTTCATGTGAGTGATGTCTGTGCACAACAACCATAATTATGTAACATTATGTTAAAACAATGGTAACTTTTTGGTAAGTTGCATCGTGCTACATTCATGCAACATTGACTTTTGGTTTCACACAGGACATAGGTACATAGGTATGTAAGCATTAAGTTAAAACACCATTGACTTTTGCTTTTGCACTGGACACAAACAGCGCTCTCTTGGGTGAAAGTCTTGTTTTGATTGACCATTCCACCTTCCCTCCTATGCAGCCACACTGTGCAACCTTTATTGCTCGTTGTACTACAGGTGAGTTGGTCATTTGCTCTCTGGGTCAAGTATAGCCGTGGATGGGTTTACATTGAAGAAAGCTGAAAGCTCTGTGCGTCTCATACAGCTGGCAAAATTTGACAACCTGGGAATGAGAACAGGCTGGGTATTGCACCTCATGTCAAAGTTGGTCAACAGGATTGAGGACTAGGATTCTGCAGGCAACTGGGCCAGTGAAACTTAGTGTGATGCTCTTTTTAACATGGTTTATTATCACGTTGAAAGTGGTAAAGTCTGAATAAAGTGGAGCTTATAATGTCTAGCTAAAGCAGCAACCTCTAGCAGATTGAAGCCAACGCAGAAGTGCAGGAGTCCCTCTAATGACCACTAGTGGCTAGCTCCAGCAGCAAGTCAATCCCTGTAGACACCTGTGTAAATATGCCCAATTTTACAACAGGGGTAAACATGTTTACAGCCTTGTACAAAAAATGATGTTTGTCTTCATAGCAAATTTCAAAATTCATGACATCTGTGCTGGAGTGAAAATGTTATTAAGGCTTAAAGTTATGTGTTATTAAGGGCATGGCTGCTTAAAGTGACACACTGTCTGGTAAGCATCACTGCAGCTAATTTCAAGAACCATTGCTCCACCCTTTTGTCCAAATATGGTCACCTTGGGTCATGTCCAAAATTCCAAGGTGGCAAAGGCACAAAATGCCAGACTTATGGCTTTAAAACAGGTGTCCATAAACCATTGGGTGACATCACATTAGCTATGTCAGTTTTTTTATACAGTCTATGGTCTGGATAAGCCATATGCCATTAAAATGTTCTGTCATTGGGTATCAGGGGCCCAAAAGACTGAGGTATGCTAAAAATGAACAAGCCTGTATGATGTGTCATCTGACCTTGCTTGTAGACAAGTGTTTAGAGCTGTTCAATGGCCTTACTTAAAGGCTAAATTCCTTACACCCTCCCACTCCCATCAGCGACCTGTACTGTCAATGCCAAACAGGATGCTTCATGGACTCTTTCTCAAAATTCCGATCCTTTCATGACACAAACAAAACCTGAATTGGTGTCTCTTTCCATAGGCTATGGATTGGATTCTACACTCAAGCTTTAATTCTTCAACCCCAAACTGTCTCCTAAAAAGTGCAAAGTTGGCGCTGCGGTCAGAGAAACCAGGACTCACCAGCATTAGATCTGTCACCTCTTTCATCCCTTTGGGTGCTGTCAGTATAAAGCAACACAGATCTGTCAGGGCCTGACAAGACTTTTGGGTAACGAAGTCTTCGAGCTTCAAACTGCAACAACAAGGTGTGAGAACACTCTTTTATTTTGGCAACAGTGTCACTCTTGAAAGCTTACACTTCTGCATTGCACCTCTCAGAGATAACTTTTTAATCAAACAGTGCTGGGATATCTTTTCTTTGGATTTCTTGTCGATGAAGTTTCACTTTCTGTTATTGCGGTAAAAAGCTCTCACTGTTTGTGCTAAAAACCCACTTTTTCGGTTTATTCAAAATAGGATTTAGCATATCACATGCTAAAGCTTTCTTGATTAGGATACACTCTGCATCCCCACTGTTTTCCATCAATCGATAATAGTGAGCAGTAACACTGAAATTCATTTCTATGAGAATTGCAGGTTATTTATTGCCTTCAGATTGGGCGTGACATCAGGCGGCAACGTGAGCACATTCATGATAACTGCCAATGTGCCTGAGTTAGTCAACCACGGTGATTATCTGGCTCTGCAGAGAATATAATCACGCAGGGCCCCAACCTCTAAAAGGCAATCTAATCGCTAAGCCGATCTTTTGTCTGCTGAATTATAACGCCGGAGATGTTTCTGCAGCTGAGATGTATCAAAAAGCATGTTCAGACCCGCTGAGACACCTGCTGAGCTGAGGTGGAGCCATGTACTGATCAGAGGGATGAATGGCTTTGGTAAACATTCATGACTGCTCTCCCACACACAGAAAGAGATTAAAAACAAAGAAAAAGATAGGACAGATGCTCCAGATTTTGGTGTATTTTGGGGCTCTGGGGTTTGATGAGCAGAATTTTAGGCTCTTTTCCCACCATCATCAACTTCCTGCTTAGACATTAGCCTACTGAGTCTCATTAAGGTTCCACACAAACACACACACATACACAGTAAGTTATGGCATACCAGGTTGATTGTACCTGGGAGCTTTGAATGTACCATAGCAAAGAGCAGGGCCATTTGGGAAATCAGTGAGAATCACTTACAGCCCAGTTGCTGGAAGAAAATGTTTGCATGGTATGTTTCTGCAAACCATGGATACATTAGATTTGCATGCTTAATAGGTATCGTATTAGTGTGTCTGATTACATGTTTATGAGCTGACTTTGTCATCTGAAGGTGGAGGGGATGGTGGATGGCGTTACACCTAGGCAAGAGTTTTTAAACAAGATATCGGGGCATTTCCAGCCATGACTGTGCCATCAAAAGCAGGTGCTTTTTAGAGAAGCATTGCAGGCATTTCTAGCTGTAGTTCTGCCACCAAATCTGGGTGTTTTTGGTGCAACCTCAGGGCATATTCAGCCATGTTTGTGCCACCAAAACTGGGTGTTTAAGAAGCAAGACATCAGTGGTATTTCCCGCTGTAATTTGCGTTTAAGGCAAGGTGTTTTTTAATGAGATATTGGCTGCATTTTGAGCTGGGATTTTGCCACTAATCCCGGGTGTTATAAAGCAAGACATCTGCAGTATTTCCAGCTGTGATTGTGCCATCAAAACTGGGTGTTTTTAGCAAGACATTAGTGGCATTTCCAAACTTGATTGTGAAATCCAAACCAATTTTTTTTTTTTTTTTTGTTTTCATCAAAACTGCATATTTTAGGACAAAACATGTTTTCCAAACCGTAAGCAAATGTTTTTTCTTCCCAAAGACAACTACACGTTAGCCACAGGGTTGCTGAAACACAAAGAAAAGCAAGGTTTCAACACATTCGCTACATAATAACAAACAAATGTTACATATCCGTGGTTTGTAGAAACATACTACGCCAACATTTATCCTGGCAATTGGGTTGATCACTTGCTTTAAGTACATAAAGGAAGTCATTTGCTTGTTCACACACACATGGTCACACACAGTCATAACACACACATAAACAGTCACTTTCATTACTTTCTTCTTCAGCAAAAAGGCAGAGCAAAAACATTCCTCTATCCCTTCATGCTTTCACCCTGAGCTACCCGCTGACTAAATTAAACCGCAGAGAAAGAAGGTGAGATGTGAATTACACAGCGTCATCTGTCAAGGTCACTTAAACTCAACAGCTAACTGCTTTCCAAAAAGTGTATTTTTCTCAGAAAGACGGTTATGAATTCGCTCTCTGCTTTACCGGGACTTGTCATAGTACCTTTGTGTGTGAGAGAGGGAGTGTGACTGCTTGCTATTTAAAGCTACCATTGGTATGGCGGCTGCTGTATGTAGAGCTGAAAAAAATACCAAGCCCTCAGGGAAAGAATCATCTTAGTTTATCTGAATTTTAAAATGCTCAAATCTAATTTACTTTAGGTTTATACACTCATACATACAGTTATATTTTAGGCAATGGTGTGATTCTTACTATGTGGTAAGATTTTAGGTAAGGCCCTTTCCTGATATATTTGAAATGCCCCGCACACATAGCCAGGTAAATAAATGGTCTTCCCAGTTTGGTGTAAGAACTTGACTGCACAGATGCTGACTGTGAGCCAGGCCTCAATGCCCAACATCAGTGCCTGACCTCTTGAACGTTCTTGTTGCTTACTTGGTGCAGATCCCAGCAGCCAGGTTACAAAATCTTGTGGGAGGCCTTTTGATTAGAGTAGTGTCTGCTATCAGCCCAGAATAAATGCTGGCAATGTACATTTCTGCAAACAACGATTATGTAACAAGTGTACATAATTATGAAGCACTTTATTTTTCTTTATATTTAATAAATTCTGTAGTTAACATGTAGTTATGTTTGTATGTTTGCAAAATATTGTGTTTTTTCTTAAAATACCCAGGTTTTGTGACACAGTTGCTGCCAAAAAAAAAAGAAAAGGAAAAAATGAATGCTGTTGTTGTTTGTTGGTCTCAAACAGTGAACTGCTGATTGACAGCTGTCTTGCCTAGGTGTCACGCCATCCACCATCCCCTCCACCTCCTGATGACAATGTCAGCTCATATACATGTAATCAGAACTCTGTCACATCAGAAGTGTTGATGAGTATGAAATGTGTTAATGTAACATATCCGTAATTTGTAGAAACATACAATGCCACATTTTTTTCTGGTGACTAGGCTGCTATAGTGGTGGTAATGCCCACTACTTTGGAATGAGATATCAAAAACTTTACAACATTTGACCAGTGGACCCTTGGCTTTCCATTGACCTGCCCCCATTAATGTGTACATGTCTTGGAATTACTTTCAGTCACCCTCACAGTGGATTTGTGAACTTGTTTTCTGTACAACAAAATGATCTAACCAGCTAACTAGCTAATTAATACACAAACCGATTTGTAAAGAGGGATATAACCATGGTCATAGTCTCACCTCTCACTCCAAACATAGTATGTTGAGAGTACTGCTACTGCAGATATTCTACAATGGACTTCTTTCTGTGCGATTGTTGAACTGACTGCAAAATGGCAGCCGTAGAGAAAAGCCCTTTGCCTCTTAGAATCTAACACCCAAACCTGACATTTGCTGTTGAGGTTTTAGACAGTTGAAAGAAAATCTGCCTCAGAACTCAGCTGTAGCTGCAGTGGAAGTTAAACAATAAAATATCCAACCCAAAAGAAATGAAAGACAATCAGCAATTGATTTTTGGTGTTTTAGCAGAATGGGGTATTGTGTTTAACATGCTTGAGCTATGTTAAGTAATGCTCTCCAGTGCAAGCATTCTGTAGGGGTTTTCTTCCACTGTGCAATCAAAAAAATAGGTAGATGTTTGGGTCTAATGCATAATTTCATAACAAGTTGTTTATCTTAATCATGCATCAGCAACAGAGAACATCTCAAAATTACATCAGACACAAAGCTGCACACTGGTGGATTTTTAACCACAGTACACGTTGTGCTGTTTTGCACAGCAGTTCTGCTCAACCTAAAGTTGGCAGTGACTCAGCTGAGAAATGAGCTAACAGGTTGCCCTGAACTCCCTTGATAAACTGCATCCAACAAGCAGAGGTGTCGTGTAATATATTCAGCAATGTCCTTTCTACCTATTTGTTTCAAGCTCTAATCTTCTCAAAAGAGGGAATGGTGAGTCGGTTTAGCCTTCACTGAGCCATGCAGCTCCACAACTAATTTTCAACAAGTTTCGATTTTGACAAGGATTACTATGCAGTGCAAGGAAATTTCCAAATTCAACCTTTGTGTGCCAACTTGTCTAATGACTTTGCTCATGGTACCCTATCTCAGTGTTCTAACAAATAAGCCCCTCAGATGTAATGACTTTTCCACTTCATGTAGTAAATACATTGGCTCATATTTATGTCTTAAAGTGGTGAGATTACCTCTCACCTGTCGTGCTACTTATCAGTCTGGATTGTTTTGGTGTGAGTTGCAGAGTGTTGGAGATATCGGTGGCAGACATGTCTGCCTGTAGTTGACACTCAGCTTGTGGAGCTCAAAACAACAACAAAAAAATACCAATAAGAAAAAAATGTCATGTAGGAACTATTTTCCTTCTCCTACACCAGGTAACCATATCACCATGAAAAAAGATGCATCCACCTACAATCAGCTCACCTCGCATCAATTAGCGAGGATGACGCCATTAATATTTACATTTTGCCCTGTCACAAGTATAAGCTTCTCGTCCATGAGTAGATGCACTGTTTCTTCTATGGGGTAAGAGAGAAAGTAGTTCCTACATGGAACTGCTCACAACAAGGTCTATGGATTATCTTGAGTAACTGTCGTGATTTCTTGAAAGAGACAAGCCAAGTGGTTGCATTATATTTGAAAGAGCGCAGGCATCTCTACGGCGGAAATCTCTCACACTCTGCATCACCCACAAATTATTTTAATTAATGAATAGCTTTATAAGTAAGAGTAAAAATATGCATTTTTGATTCTGGGGTAAATTGTCTCTTTAAACTTAAAATGACTCATTAACTCTGTGGAAACTAGACTGCTGTCCCCAAATGAGTATGGGTCCTCACAGTGTCAGTGTGTGAACAGATTAATGTCCCCATAAGGTGGTTAAGACAACATACTGTACAATGACATGTTATCTTTAACAATACTTTGAAGTATACCGGCTTAAATTTACCACAGTCAAAACAACAGTAAGGCAATGCAGATGCATCGCCACATGTAGATACTTCCCAGTGATTCACAATAATCAGGAGACAGAGGCCTGTTAGAAATTTCATCTTTAAAACATGTCTTGAATGTGACATAGGCAAAACTCTAGGTACAAGAGCACGGGGCCTCTGAGGACACAGGCCCCAGTGGTGCAGCATGTGTCTATCCATAATTACACCCAGTATATTTAAAGGACGCAAGGCATCAACACCCTAAATAATTTGGATAGAATATACCACAACAAGTTGAGGGACTTGCCAGAAAATGTCCAATTCGAGCTACATGGTTCTTAGATTTGATGTAATGAAAATTTAATGATCCCTGTTGGGAAATTGGGCCACTGCTGCGGCAAAAAAAAAAAAAAAATTGATGCAGACTGGGACACATTAAATTGAGATCACAGTAGGTAACACAATGAAAGATGCAATACAATACAATAAAATTAAGATGCACTACCCCTATAGGCTTCCATCTTGTATCTCATTACACAAAAGGCTTCTCACCTGCTTCCCATCTCAAGTCAAATGCCTGTGGTAGTCATGATCCATTTATTACCAGACACATAAATAGCTTCAAATGTGGACACATCCTTTCGTATGGCAGATATGGGAATGATAACACAGTCCTTTTGATTTTTGAAGTGTTCGACAGGTAATTAGTTACAATCTCTTCCAGGTCTCCCTGCAGGCTTAATAGTATCTGTCTGAATTAGAGTGAGGAGCAGCAAAGGAAATGGTTCCCGAGTTATCTTCACACAGAGCTGAACAGTAGTAGACACTTCATTTGCAAGATAAGGTTAGCCTTCCGTAGCCGGACCTTTCTGCTCACTTCGTTTTCGCACTGTGACAGCAGAGGAGAAAAAAACTGATTGAAATGGGAATGAAGTCAAGAAAAAAAAGTCAGGCTAAAATGTATTCCTTTTCAACCAGAAGTACTTGTGTATGTGGTTTATATGTCAGAGATGATTGTCTTTTGTGGCTGTTCAAATGGAATGCCTCTTAACACAATTAGTACAAATGGTTAAAATGTAAGGACAAAATAAGGGGGGATATAAAAAGAAATGGTGTGGAAACTAATCAGACTTCATCATCCACCAGCTGTACAATCAAAATGGAAATTGGTATTTTCCTGTGAATCATCCAATCACTGTAAACTAAGATCAGACGGTTCAAGCAAAGGCCAATCGTGTTTCACTCTCCACTAGCTCTTGTGTGGAAAGCGGGAATCGTTTTTCTCTGTAAAACATCCACTGAGCCAGACTAAGATCAGATAAATAAAGTAGGCCTCGTGTTCTTCAGCTATTCAAAATGTAATTACCCAGTACTGTATCTGCCCAGGTCTGCCTGCAGGCGAGTATCTGTCTGAATGAGAGGAATAAATAGCAAATGAAATGTAGTTGTTCACACCAAAGAGCAGAGCAAGCTTTTATCAGAGCTCTCAGTGTGTAGACTTAGGGTTTTTAGAGTTTCTTTTTTAGCATATATACTGTATATATACATATATACTCTGAGCAAAAGTTTAAATGCAACATTTGTGTGTCTGCTCTCAAGTTTAGGTTTAAGATCTTAGACTTTTTCTGTGCTGACTTATTCCTCTCAAATTTCAGTTTTGTTAACCCTCTGAGGTCTGCCAAGTTGCCAGCAATCCCAACCACCATTCCTGTCTCACAGAGGCTACAGAGGGCTGAATTTTAAAGCTAGACTCCTGTTAGCTCATATCATATGAAACTAGAAGACCTAAAGAATCCAGTGGTTCAAACCATGTCATGCTAGCTTCTCAATACAGGGGCTAAATAATGCTCCAAATTTAGACTAAGTTTTGGCAAGGGGAAAACAGCATGGCCATTTTAACAGAGGTCTCTTAACCTCTCACCTCAGTGTATCGGAATGAAAATGGGTACTGTGGGTACCTCTCCCTTTTACAGACACACACACTTTATATTAGTTCCACACAGTTTTGGGCACAAACTATGCCCTTCTTTGCATGCAGTATAAATGAGCTATTTTTGCCCATTGTATTTGAATATTTCTGCATATGGGCTCCCTAAACAGTATTGGAATTGCATAAATTGGGTATAACTGGAAAAGTGAGGTACTAAGATTTATATGGATTCAGTGACCCCAGTTTTATTCATGTGTGATGATATTAGCCCCCATAGTAGCCATTTAATTGTAATGAGACCATTTTTTAACTGATGTCACTGTATAAAATGACCTGTAGTAACCTCTAGGATAATCAGTCTCATGAGACTTTACAACCACAAACTAGAGACCTCGAGCATTCAGAGAATGGATGGCTTTCATTGGTATAGTGACAATAAGAGGGTTTCTCAGCAGTTTGCTCACCATCCAGTCACCGCAATTGCAATTCTTACAGAAATCCCCACATATCAAAAGTTTTTGTCCCTCGAGGTCTTGGTGTCTTAATGGGGTATTCTGCAGGGATTTTTGACCATTTTATCAATTCTTGAGTGGTAAAACATGCTTACATTTTGCACCCAAACTGTGTAACAAGTGGTATTGAGTGCTTGAAATAAGTCTCCCATCTTTAAGTCAAACTGAAAAATGGGAGCACAAACAATAGTGTCGCATTTAAATGTTGTAGTTAGTTTATGTCATTATTTTCAATCCAAAATAAGATATCAAATAACACCTATTGGGAAAATGCTTGATTGAACAAGAGTTCAGCAATTATGATGCATTATTTCAAAAGGATAACTTGAATTATTGATTGAGAATTGAGAAAACTGTGCTCTCGCATGTATAGAGGTTGGATTTTATGAACTTTCAAAATATAGATTTAGAT
>JAPZEB010000020.1:15349629-15367071 GCA_029783705.1 Chaetodon striatus | reverse complement strand
GTTTGTTGTGAACAACGAAAAGAAAAACATGTTAGACTTTTGTAGGTACATCGTGAGATGTCCCAGACGTGGCGTTGGTTGTCGTGTACTATGACACGCTACACAAGATAAAACAATGGATTATCCTGCACTACACCCGAGTTGACCTTGTACAACGCTGCGTCAGGCTATAATCAGGCTGAAATCGTGTTGTGTGAACCGGAAATTACCTCTAGTGCTATTAATCTATATAGATTGTTTTGGTGTGAGTTGCAGAGTGATGGAGATATCGGCCACAGAGCTTTTCCTTTCTTCAAATATAATATACACCTGTCAGCTGTGTCACCATACAGAAGGAAGCATGCATCTAGTCATGGACAAGAAGCTCATAATCATGACAGCACGAGATGCAAATATTAATGGCATCCCCCCTCGACTGATGCTAGGTGAGCTAGCAGTAGATACATGCTTACCTACATACACTGCTCGCAGCTGTCTGTGGAGTCTTTTGAGAAACCAGGTCATGACTTCTGGAAAGAGACAGTGCTGCTGTGTGGTTTAAATGTCTTGTTGTTTTGTTTTGTTTGGGCACTTGAGCACCACAAGCCAAGTGCCGTCTAGTTCCATTAAATTCAAGAGAGGGCAGATGTCTATGAGGCCGATACCTCTCACGCCAAAACAATCTAGATTAACAAATAGCCCTAAAGGTAAGCCTATTGTTTAGCCATTGGCTGAGATAAACAAAACCAAATTATACTAAACTCACCACCACCAAATGTGTGCCTCATTTTTCCCAGTTTTCTACTGGTATTTATGCCCCTCAAACTTTAAATGTGTGAGTTTAGCTACTCAGAAATTAATGTATTTTATCCATGCACCAAGTTTATCAAATACTTTTAGAAAACATTTATAAAAAATTAACTTCTTATCCACCAAAACCAAAAAAAAGAATGTAGGTCTTAACTGAGTAAAAACAACATGGCTGAGACAGAAAATACAAGTCCAGATGGCATCAGGCGGAGACTGTCCTCCCTAGAAAAACGACAGAATCAATCATTTTAGGCAAATGGAGACACATTAGTTTAAGTGACAAAGCTGTCCATCAGCCATACAAATTATGAGTCTAGTCTGTCAAGAGCAAAGAAGAAAGTGTGATGGTGTAAAAGAGCCACAAAGTCTACAGAAGTAGGAGGTCAGGGTGGATCGATGGGACAACAAAACATTTGACTTCAACACATGAAGCATGGTTTATGCTCACTGTAGTTTGAGTCAGAAAATCAACCCTTTACATTGAAAGTGAAGGCTCTGAAAATTGTCGCGGCGCCTGCACCTCTGAATTCTTGTACCTGCGCGCACACGTTTTTTTTTTGTTTATTTGTGAGACTGGCCGAGAAGGTTCACCTGTACAGACATCTCAAGACTCTTCACTAAAAGACCATGGGTACAGTTCAGTTTAGTTTATTAGGATCCCCATTAGCTGCAGCAAATACTGCCGCTATTCCTCCTGGGGTCCAAACAACAAGTGGCCTTTCAGAGAAATATCCACCACACTAGGGACAGAGGAGGCTTTATGCTACAAGGTGTGGAAGTATGCTGCCTTGTATTTGGAGCATATTGCAATGAGTAATGCGTTGAGTTGCAAACCATCTATGGAGGCCCACGCCACGGTGTCTCACACTAGTTTAAACAAAGCCTGAGATGTTAGTGTCCTGTTTCCTACCAACATTTCAAAGCTGGTTTACCCAACCAGATAGTTCCTAAACCTAACTAAACTTTCTCCATAGCTTTGTCAGATCATGAAATTGAATTTTCATACTCCCACTGCCACTGACTCAGCTACCCTAAGGCTTTTGGCTCAAATTACCTCATCCCCACCATTTTAATAAATCTGTTGATAACTCTAACTTCCTAAAGCACAACAAGACTTTTTTTTTTTTTTCAAACTTGTCTGTAATTTAGACACAATAATCACGTCTCACCGAACATCAAAATCACTTTGAGCAGCAAAACATTTTCTTTCTTTTTTTTCACTTAAATGTGCCCATGTTCCCAAGCACCTTTTTTTCAGGGCGCAACAGCTTTGTCTGAGATTAACTGAGTTCAACTTTTGGAACGCAGTAGCATCACACCACATATCACAAGGAACAACTAATCACAGCTGACAGATATCTTTCCCTTTTTTCTTTCCCAAGTACAGCCCCTCAAATCATCCCACGCACACCTACAATATAATGAAAGGAATGCCAGATGGAAATAAAGCTGGTCTTAAGTGTCTGATTTTTGTTGTTTTTTTGTTTTTTTTTTAGTATAATAGCTCATTGGTTAATGTTGTGTATTTTGTTAAATGGAGCAATGTGGTTTCAATATAAATATGAAATTCCTAAAAAAAAAAAAATTTATATTACGAATATTCTCCTTATCCTTTCTTTCTTTTGTCCCAAGAGCCTTTAAAAATAATCAAAACCACTTTGGATTGTACTTATGATGTGTATTTAATTTTTTTAACCTATTTAATCTATTAATTGAATGTAATAAACTCTTGATAAGTAACTTAATCCACCCTGACCAAATCATTACCTGCGCTCTAATCTCATGTCTGCTTTCATCTATTCATGTATACACATTCATGTTACCAGGCACTATAGCTTGATCTCAGCATGCAGCCTGCTCCACTTTCCCTGTTTCTACCCTGCAAAAAGCAGAGCCCAGTTCATTATGGTCCATGAATCAGAATAGCTGAGTGGCTTACAGAATAAAAGGAAAAAAAAAAAACCTTTTACCATAGTGGTGCCAACAGAAATGTATCACATGCAGACTCAAATGCACTCCAGCAGGAGCTAAGCGGAAAGCAGCTCAGCGGAAATGAATGTGAGCATCATAAAAATGTCCTCAACACGGTAACAAATTACACAGCAAACTTAAAATGTGCCACAGCAGCAGAGCTCTATGGCAAAGTGGTGTAGTGTGACAATTAGCAACCCGAGTCTAATCAATGTGAATTAGTTGGATTTGATGTTGACGCTGTTCTAACTTTTGCTTCAGCTCCTGTTGTAGTATCTTCCCAGCACTTTATTTATACATCAATCACTGGAAGTATGTCAGCTCTCAGTGGCTCTGACCTTTGACCCTCTTAGTTGCCTGCTAGAGATATATGATCATTGCCAATACTTCAAATCTTAGTGTGTATTTCAGTCTTGAAACTCAAACACTGAAGGTTGCAGCTCTTCAACTGTTACGTATTTTTGAATACTCACACATTTCTATTATTTCAGACCTTGTCCCAGCAACACATTCTCATCCCATGTTGTCACATACTGTATTGCCCTTTTAACAGTGGCCTTTCATGTCTACATATTTCACACTAGGTATGCTTCCGTGTTGATGTTACAGGATGCCGCAACCAACGGCAGGCTGTCAACAAAAGTACATGGTAAGGTTCTTGCAACAAAAGTACGTGGTTACATTTGGAAAAAAAACATCATGGTTTGGCTCTACATTCATACAAGAAGCAAACCCAGGGCTCCACCGGTGAAAGTCCAGGGTTTGTTGGACCCATCCACAACCTGCCACCCTATGGGGATTCTCCAGCTCCTTAATTACATTGTTATCAGCAGTGTTTCAACCTGACGCCATGCAGCAGCATATCATGCCGCTGTGAGAGGTGCCATCCAGCCATGTTATGAACTGACAGCGCCTGTCCATGTGTCATACTGCCATGACCGGTGCTGTCTGGCAGACTGGCATATGATAACACTGCAAATGGTTACGTGCGGACGTCACCTGCCGGTATGTCATACCGCTGCAAAAGATGTTTTTGGTGTCAAGTGTCTGATGCCGTAATCACCGACAAAGCGGCTATATATGATGACGGAGAGTCTGATTTTCAAAGCAGGCTCACACCTTGGCACCACGATGTGCAATACAGCAACTGCCCGGCACCAATCCTCATCCTGGTGATCTACACACCTGGGTTATGCCATCATATGTGCGTTAGTATGTTCGATGTGGTTCCATTCACATCCCCTTTAACAGCAGAGCAGCACTGGCACACAGTCCCATTCTTACGCATAACTCTCTGGTGCTGTTGTTGCTGTTACATGATCAAACTAGTGTCCATGTCAAGCAGGACCAATGACCAGCATCTTAGTTTTATCAGACATATACCGTAGAGTATCATCAGTGTAGCAGTGAAAAGTAATTCCATGACTAATTAATTGTAATTTGGCCGATAGGTGAAATATAAAGAGAAAAGTACAGGACAAAGAACAGAACCCTGGGGTACTCCATGTTTCAAATCAAAAACGTAAAAAAAAAAGTAAGACCTGAACCACACAGGAGCCAGGCCTGAGATGGCAAATTCATTTTTCAGTCAGCGTATACACTGATATATGGCATCAAAACACACTGTGATCCAGTAATAGAAGCACCATGGTGCACCCCAAATTCACAGTAAGCATAATGTAAGCATAGAAGCAGGACAACATCAAGCCCTCATTCAAAAGCAGTATGCTCAGTGAACAAATGATGTATGTCATTATGTAATAAGATTCTCCTTGCCGGTTTTCTACCCCTTTCTTCAGTAGCAAACTGTCTCAATATATAGAAAACACAGCTTGCAGACTTCATGGCCAGTGGCATTAGGGCATCTAGCTGTGGGAGGCCTTTCATCTCTGTTTGTAATGTTACTGCTGTGCTCAGAAAATCTGGTTTTCAATTCTCTGCTTGTCTCTCCAACCTAGCATAAGATAACTTAGGAAAGTGGCTCTTGAATATATTGATTCAGTTAAGAGAAAAGCTGAAACCTATCTCTTTCTATTGCATGAAATGAATTGATGTTTACATAATAATTACCCCCTGACCCATCCTTATATTCGCCTGCAACTGGCTAAAAATGTACATGGTAGTTATTTCAAGAAGTTAATAAGTTAATTCATGCTGAAGAAGCACCTTGTACGGAGGCCAATTTTCACCATGCAGAACAAAGGAAAACCAATGTATTTCATTTTTTGTTATCAGCTCTTTTACTCACTAAAATGCTCTGTGATGGCCGTCACCTGCTCATACCAACATCTCACATGTCATATAATCAGCTGCAAAATTTCAGATAGGTTTAACACTTTTTGCAGTTTTAGATTTGGGGGTGTATTTTAGTACTGTACAAGCAGCCAGAGGTGATTAGGCAACAGGAGAAGTAGATGATAATAAACACGTTAATATCTTAAGTTTAATCTTCTTCATCTTTAAACTATGATTTTCCATCTGTTTCTATTCATGTAGTAATTGAGGCCAAATATCAAAAGATACTGACTGGAGTGCAGGACAAAAAATTAAACTGAGATAATTGAGCATAAGGACCAAATTAAAAGCTGCATCATGACTCTTGTTAAAGACTAAGGTAGAGCTTTAGAGATGCCAAACAATCCTCTACACAAACTACAAACTAATTAAAAGGTGCAAAGGTTTTCTATTAATGTCCACATGAAAATCTCAATTAAAAGTCTGCATTGATTTTTGTCAAACCTCGGTTGGCGGGAATGCATTGCAGACACTTCAAATCATTCAACACTTAGACTGTTTTATTGTATTTTATTTTCATGCCACACTGAAAAAAAAATGGACTCACTGGTTGCTGAATATAGATTTTTTTTTTTTCTGATCTTACAAAGATGTGTTTAAGGTTTGGTTAGGTCTTGGCACAACAATACAACTTTCTTAGGGGAAATTGATTATGATTACAATAATCACCACTGGGGTAGGTTAAGAAATGGCTGCAGTTATGAGTAAAAAAAAAAAAAGGAGAAGGAGAGCTGTGCCAAATATTGATCCATGGAATTTAAAAATAAAAAACTGCATTAGAGTTTTGTATAGGCAGCTCTCGCTTTCTTTCTTTGACGCCTACTCACCAGAAAAGGTTTGTCTTTACCTTCAGTTCTTCATGTTCCTCTAATGGTGGAAACACTCAGTCCAGTTGCCAGAAGAGAATGCTGGCATTGTACATTTCTGCAAAGCATTTGTACATTTCATACAAATCATATCACTGTTTCTAAATTGACGTAGTGTGTGAGCTGACTTTGTCATCGGGGGTTGGAGGAGAGGGTGGATGTTGCAACATGTAAACAAGATGGCTGTCAAGCTGCTGAACACTCCAGAGGCCTGTACTACGAAGCAGGATTTTAAGTTAGCAAGGTAACTTCGGAGTTAACTCTGGGTTTTCAGTACTACGAAGCTGGTTCTCATTTTACTGGGATAAATCACAGAGGCAACTTATGCTGAACAGTCATTAACTATTTTTCTACCCTTTTACTTCAGTAGCAGAAACAATCCGTTATCACTGTGTAACATACTCAGAGTGGTATTATCATCAACCAACCAAACAGCAAAAAAAACTCTATGCTAACGTCCCATTGGACCATAGCTCCGTGATACCTACAAGTAATTTAAGTCTCAAATGACGGTGTATTTTTTGATAGTGTTTTCAATATTTCTAGATCTTCCATCTAAGATTACAGATTGTCATTTACATCCCGCACCACAACAACACCGGCTGTTTTTTTAGTACCCGGGACCAAGTTTCCAGCTGCAATAGTGCCACAGAATGTGAGTGTTTCTAGCAACTCGTCATCGTGTTTCCAACGGCTTTTGTGCTACCAAACATGGGTGTTTTTCTGCAACCTGTCACCATCTTTTCATCATCTTCTGTGCTGCCAAACATTGGTGTTATTTAGCAACCTATCACTACTTTTTCAGCAGGAAATGTGCCACCAAACGTTGGATTTTTAAGGTAAACATGGTTTTTGTACCTCAACATAACCATACGTTAACTACGACATTGTTAGAAACTATACCTTTTGTAAATTCACTCCATACTAATGTACAAATATATAAAGTGTCCATGGTTTGCAGAAACTTACAATGACAAGTTACCTGTGAAATAAAGTGTATGTGCTTTCTAATAAACTGGTTAAAACATGAAACCACTGAAAGAATGCTTTAAGAGTACCTGAAAAGTTTTTGTCCAAAAAAAGAGAAAGTTGAAGCTGTAAAATAATTTGAATCACTTTATCTTGGTATTGATAAACAGCTATATAAACCTCTCAGATACAGTATATTATTTTGAGCTATGGGGCAATAAACCTTATTGCCTCTCACGGACAGCAGCATATTGTTTTCTCTAGCATTATTTTTTGGCAGGTGACCCCTGGAATAAGATTTCTTCTTCCATGGAAACAGGGCGACTACTTAATAGAGTGTCTCCCAGCAGGGTGGACAGCAGGCAGGGTGGCTACAGACCTGCCTGACCCTAAACTCCATTAGTCATCCCGGGCCGATCCTCAGAACCTTTTCCCACAGGCGCACGGCCGGCCAAGCCAGATGCATCGTCGCCCCAGCAACAGGAACGTGAGCAAACTGCAGAGCACTGGAGCCGAATAGCTGGGATGTCCGAGGATGACGTTTGCATCCGCGGGGCTGGAACGGAGCATGTGCCCGGCGGGAAAACGAAAAAATGTCAAGAGCGATTAGGGGGGCAGTGGATGCAAAGTGATCTGGAGAGATGGTGAGAATTCTATGTGCGGAGAGGAAAGCTTTGTGTAAGGGGAGATGGGTTTCTGTGTGTGGGTTTGTGTGTGTGTGTGTGTGTGTGTGTGTGTTTTCATGCCTCCCTGATTCGTTGCTCCACCACCTGCCAGCTTGTTTGCAAGTATGTGTGTGCTCATGCATGTTCATATCACTGCTGGTTATACTGTATGAAGTCATGTCTCTGTGGTTCATTTTATTTTGCAGAGCAGTGCCTTAAAAATAAGCTCACCACCACCATCTCCTTCTCCAGAGTCGAGCCTTAGTTTTATACAGATCAACATGAGTTTACATCTTTTTATTCTGCTACCGTTGCTACTGCTACTATGTTCAGATATCTTTTATCCTTGCCCACGTAAAGAATTATTTTGGCATTGTGTAAATATAAAAACTCCAATTAATAGCCCGGGCTTTTATTTGCTCAAATCACGGAACTCAGCTGAACAAACTTTTAATTACTTTCACACAAAACTCTTGCTCAGCAAAGATGGAAAATACTATCCAATTGTTTATTTAAACTAGTATGAATGTTGTATAAAAATTAGGATTAATATTTGTTGAAATAAAATATTCATCCATTGTCATGCACTTATCCGGGGCCGGGTCATAGGGGCAGCAGGCCAAGCAAAGCCGTCCCCTCCTCCTGGGCGACCTCAAGGTGTTCCCAGGCCAGATTAGATATGTACTCCCTTCAGCGTGTTCAAGGTCTGCCCAGAACAGTCCGCGACGCCAGGGATCAGCATGCCCGGGCCCCGTCCCTGCTTGCCGCCCAGCACACCATTCACCAGACCCTGATTCTGGTCCCTGCTGGTGCTGGGCCCACGGGGCAATGGCTCCATGTTTTTTTTTTTGGTTTTTTTTTTTTCAGGCTGAGCCCGACCGGGCCTCATGGGGGCCCCACCAGCCACCAGATGCTCGATGGCGAGCTCACCTCCAGTTCTGGCTCCCGTGGGCCCCAGTGTCCCCGTACCGGGCGAGGTGCTCGTAGTCCGAATAGTTCGTATCATCAAGGCCTTCTTGAATCACTCGAACTCTGGCTACTCCCCCGGGACCACTTTGCCTCGGGAGACCCTACCAGGGGCTTTTAGCCCCACACAACATGGCTCCCAGGTTCACAGGAACACACAGACCCCTCCACCATGTTGAGGTGGCGATTCTCGGAGCAGCAGCGATTCTCAGAGGAAATACAATATCAATTACAAATCATTCACAGGTTCTAGCATCTAAACCAATGACGCTTGTTTAACAGCAATCAGCATACCAACACAGCATTTTTTATTTGTAAAACAATATTCACAACTTGGATCAATTTTTATGGAAACTTCTTCAATCAGTAGATTTTTGACCTTTTCATTGGTGTACCCATACAGAGTAAAGGAATACAGCGACGTCTAAGAGCTAGTTCAGGCATGCTTTGAAATTTATGGTTTCTGTTAAAAAAAGACAAAGAATAATTAACTTGTGGAGATGTGCAGTGATCCATAGCATGTCCCTATAGACAAAGGTTTTAATATTTATATTGTTATCGATCTCAGCAGCTTAGAACTTGAAGCAGGTACACGAGGACCTGCTGAGCTTTAAGAGGTTTTATGCATCCAAAGAACATCTTTAAAAATGAACCATTTTAAAGTGTCAATGGCATCCAGACCTGGCCAGTTAACTGAGACCTGCATTAATTTGTCAAAACATGTAGTCACACTCGGCTTGTAAAAGAGCTTTGGCATTTAATTGAGGCTCAGCTTTTAATCAGCGTTTTACAGAAACTGGCGACAGCCAGAAGCCAGTTAGCATAGTTTAGCATAAGGACTATAAACAAGGGGAAACAGCTAGCTTCACTTTGTCCAAAGGTAACAAAATTCACCTACCCAGCACATTCGCACTCCGACCCTATCACATATCAACGTTTGGTCGTGGACTTTCATGTCCAGGTCCATGCATATGATGTGCAAGGTACCCTGGGTGCATTGGTTGTTGACGTTCTGGGATGCTGTGTCAAGTTCTGCCTGTTACATGCATTATCTTTTTTTTTTCAAAATACACCTCTGTTTTCACAGGAAATGTACAGTTGGCATACAGTCCTTTTCAAAATAAACACAACGTCAGTACACTGCAAATTGACATTTCTTTCCATCAACAACAAAAGCATGTGATTGGGTTTAGGAAAAAAGAACAGAGTTTAGCCTTGCAATCTTACAGGAAGTGAACACTAGCCTCCCGGATGAAAGTAAGTGGTTGTTGGTGCGATCCACCACCCCTCCCACCTGCCCTACTTGGACTTCCACTGCCCTAAATTTTGCAGATGTCAGACCACATTTCCTCCTAACGCTGCTGGGTGCTGTTTAACAGCAACCAGCGGTGTATTATGCCGCCATTAGAGGATGGCTTTTTTTTGTTGGTGTCTGACGCTAGAAGTCACTGACCAAGTGGCAGTTTTCAGTGACTTTGGAGTGAGACCAGGTTGACCTGCCAACATTTTCTAGAGTTCGCCAATTAGCATGCTTTATCTTGTTTGTTTAATCTGTACAGATGTTGTGACTCTCTGGAATTTCTGTTTGACGCCTGGCAACCTCGCAATGACAGCAAGATTTCAGGAAGTCACTGCAAACGGCCAAGTCCTCTACATGAGCCCCATAAAACTCTAATAGTTGTTTTGAGACTGTATTTTTTGGTACAGATTAAATAAACAAGATGGGAGATGCTGGAGTAAGCACAGAAGCAAACCAAAAATGATGCCAAGCACTTGGCACTGGTCCATGAATTTTAAGTGTTTGCTCACAGTAGCTGGATTTGGTTTATTGGACATTACGACTGGTTGTAATCATCTATTAATTAAAGACAGAGTTTTATGTGATTATAACATATTACAAAATTACTGTGGTGACATAAGTTTTTCTTTGAATAAAAATGAGAAAATCCCTGTGAAATCTGGGGATGACTGTGTCATCTGATCTTTCTCACCAGCTCCTAAAAAGGCATTAATTCAGAGACAGATGCATTTTAAGACCCCAGATACTTCCATACAGTATGTTTATTATTGCAAATCCGTGGCACAAACAAGCCCTCAAAAAGAGCAGTGTGCGAGTGAAAACCTACTTCATCAAACTGTGTGCTTCAGCTGTAAGGTAAATCCAGCAGGGCTGGCTCCCTACACCCTGAAGTGTCCTTTATAATTGGAGCGGTCTCAGATCTGATCTCAGCGTCTGGGATGGGAAGCCTCACTGCTTCCTGACTCCCTGTCAGAGCATCTTGCATCAGGAAAAGAAGTGATTCTGAAATTACAAACCAACGCCTTCTGTCATGTTTCTAAGAACCTTCTGATGTTGTGTTAATGCCTGATATTTGCATGGCATCTTCTACAGATGGTCATTATGTGTGCAAGATAAAATATATAGAATATTAATCATGATAAATGCCACTGTGCTGACATTTTGTGTCCTTGATCTGACTTAGTCCATGATCTTTATATTGTGATGATCTGTGTAACTGATGTGTTTCAGCCTGAGCAAATGGTATGTCAGGATTCGGGAGCTGATCTGTTACAGGGAATTTCCTGCGTTTAATTACTCACGTGATATACAGTAAGTTGCTTAAAGTAGTCATTGAAATAATTTTGTTTGAGAAATTGTTTCTTTGTTTTGGTTGGCTTCCTGACCTAAACATTACATTTTGTACATTTATGTGAAATCAGGCAAATTTGTGGCATCTGAACTGATCGCCATAAGAGACGTTAAGACACCAATCAAGAAAGAGTCTTTCTCTCTTAACAGCAGTGCACTTACTTGTAAAAAAAATAATAATAAAACAGAAGATTTTTCATTCTCTACTTATTCAATGTGTATAAGAAACTAAAATAATTCTGGACCTTCACTGTCTACTACAAATAGATTTTAACTCAGCGCACTCAGAGTAGTAATTGAGGTAGTGTTCACCAGCAACCGCCATCACAAACTGCTGGCTCCTGTCTGTTGTATTTCCCAAATCCTCTGAGCGTTGTGTGTTTTAAGCTAAGAGTGCCAAAAAAAAAAAAACATGAGTGTATGAGCCAATGACGTCTTCCAAAAGTTCATTAATAAACAAGCAGCAACCTCAGGGGCTGAAAATTGGAGCCAACACAGAGGTGCCAGAAAATGCAGTTCACTGAATGGCCTCTTGAGGCTGGCTCCATAAGTCAGTCAGTACCCACAGACCCCCTTGTTAAAATGCCCAGCTTAACAGCAGATATAACCATGCTGACAGCCTCGTAAAAAAAATAAATCTAAAAACAGTTTTGGTCTCTACTGATAATTTCAACATTCATGACAACTGTATGGGTTGGGGAAAAATTCGATACAGCATAATATCGCAATATTTTGCATGGAGCTATTGTATCGTCATTCTTTTATAATATACATTATTAATTTTGCAAATACACATTTTATTTAAATTTATACTATTAAAACTTTTGGTACTAGAATAATAAAATGATTTGCTTTGTCGGCCCACTAGATTGTGCTGATGTTTTTATTTTTTTTCCTGGTGAGGTCAGCAGTGGTCTCAGTCAGCAGCATTTGGCTGAAACACCTACTTCCTTTCAAGTTACTAATTACTTTTGTTATCACATCACTGCTGACTTGAAATACAACATCACATCAGCGGACTTATTTTCTTAATGGCCACACTGTGCAGGCACGTCACAAAGCAGCAGGCTAATTAGGAAGAAAGAAACGCTTAACTTAGCATCAGACAACACGTCCTCAAACCTCCGGTCTGAAATACCAACTATGACCGACAGCACAACAACGTGAAGCTCCAGGAAACACATGCCAACAAAGATGAGCTTTCCTCAGCCGTGGACGTCCGCTGTAGCGCTGCAATAGCTAAACAAGTAAAAAAGGATTTCAGTGGTGGGCAGCTGCAGCCACAGAGAAGTAATGAAGCTTGTGGCTGCATATGTTGTGGATGAAATGTTGCTCCACAAGTGACTCTCGGTCAACTGAAGACCTCCAGGTAAAAAAAAAAAAAAAAATTTGCAAGCTATCTAGTCTAGCCTTAGCTACACTTATCAGCGATTACCCCAACATTCACACCGAGGCACACATCTGAATTTGGGGGAGATACGCAATTACCAGTTTTATGGGGTGTGATGGAAAAGTAATATAACAAGTAATGCAACGAATTACAGTTTGCAGGAAGTAATAAGTAAAAATATTACCTTTGAAAACAGTAACAAGTAAGGAGTAATATATTACATTTTTAGAGTAATGAGCCCAACACTGCTTTTTGAAGAACAAAGAAGGAAGCAGTCCCGTAAGGTTGGAGTTTCTGGGTGGGTAACAAATCACAGGACTTTCCCCAGGACACCTGTGGTCAGAAATGTGTGAACTTGAAGTGAACTTTGATTCATTTTAAGGTACAGCCTCACCATGTTTCTTTTTATTATCCTGACCACAGTAACTTTACATTAAGTCCGCAACATCAGTCGTGGGCACTAATTTGTAGGATATCAAACTGTTGTATGGGGATACGATGATTAAAGTAAGTAAACACAGATGAAGTTATGTCACCAGTCTAATGCTGAGTAGTGCCAGAATTACACTGTAACTTCAGCTCTCCTGGTCAAGCACCACTTAGGTGGAAGCAGCCTAAGCAAATCAACAACGGAGAGGCTAATCCTTAACAGTCGAGAAGAATCTGAATGTTTTGTATTAGACTCTCCTGCTCCTGGATTAATTTCAGCCAGAATGGAATCTGAAATTGGCTTGGCTGTTGAATACTCTGCCTGCCTCTCAATGCTAAATGGAGCAGGAAGAGGACACATACTGTACTGTATGAACACAAAATCACAGCTTGACCCGTCTTCTCCAGTTGGATTTTATGGAAAGGAGAGGCCAGATTGACATGACATGTAAACAGTAATTGTAAGAAAGAAGCAGAGACCCACTGTGAAACTGAAGGTACTTGGAACAGATTTGGACAAATAAGATGGTTGGATCGGCCGGTGAGGGCTCAGATGGTAGAATTTGTTCATTCTTTTTTTACTCTTTTCATTCTCTTGTCTATGTATTTCTCTACGTTCTCTTCCATCAAATCTTATTTTCCTTTTGTTCCACCCTTTGCTCCTTTCCGGCCTCCCTGTTTACCCCTTTCTTCTTTCTTTTCCAGCCTTATGATTTCTTCCCTTGTGTTATTTTTCCATTTTTCTGCATGACTCTGTTTCTGTCACTCTTCACCTTGTTGCCTCCCCTCCCCTCCCCCATTTCCACCAGAGCCGCCGGAGAAATCTCGAGAAATCCACTCCCTCCATTTTCCACCCGTCACTGGTGATCAGTCTGCGAATCTATCCAATCCACGGATCACACAGAAACTTACCGTGACCGCTTGATAATGCAGACGAGCATGTAATGCAGACGAGGCCATGCTGCTCCCATCTACATTCCCTGTGCCTCTGAATCAGGCGTTTCCATTCATTAGTGGGTGTTTGTTGGCAGGCTGCTGCCTCTCGGTGGCTGCTGGCGGTACGCATGGTGCCGCTCACAGCTGGAGTTTCGTGCTTTGTGGCGTTTTCATAATGGGAGGCAGAATTCTCCCAGCACCCCTCGCCATCTGTCTCTGGGACTTTGCTCCATTTCCCAACTGAACCCTCCTTCCCTGCTTCCACCTTCACCTCCAATCTTTTTCTTCTCTCTTTTCAACCTTCTCACAGGTGTTGCCTCGCTTCTCATCAATAATTTTTGCATCATGAAAGGCCTCAAAAAGCTCACCTCTGTTCTACTTGTAAGCCAAGGAAAAGCACCAAGGTTAAGTACTTTTTCTTCATATCCTCGTTAATTAGCTAACACAGCTTCATCCAAGGCGGAAAAGGCTGCGTTTCTTGGCTGTATTTATTGGATCCTTTCAAATATGGCAGGCCTTGTTGACCCATTATGACATATTTGATCTAGAAATGTAAGCTTCAAAGGATCTGGGCCCCGAATTGGGACATGGCATCTATCTGTCTTTTGATCTCTCTCCTCCTACATCACTTTATATTCCTTTTTTTGTTCTTGTCAAAGCAGCATCTTCATGTGTTGATCATTCCACAAGAACTGTGTATTTTCTTTCGGTCTTTGTTGCATTGTGCATGCCTGAAATGCTTTTTTTTCTCCGAAGGTGGTGGACTGTAAACTGCAGATTCTGCTGCCGTCTGTGGCTATTTTTCAAAACCGTTGCACATCCATTCCACACTTATCTATAATTCAAATGTTCTAGGCCCAATTTACCAATATGGGCCATCATATTCCAGCATCAGATTTGTTGATGTAGGCAGATAATTCACCATCAATGGACTTGAACATGGCTGACCTGTGGCAGAGGCAAACAAGGCAACTGAATTGTCAGCAGTTTTCATGTGCAGGCATTGTGAGCAGGGGGCTGAATCTTTGTAATATCCTGTTGAACTATTTGATCATTTTTGTCAATAGCACTTCAACTACCCTGCCTAAAGAGAAATCACCTTTACTTCTAAATCTCCCAAATAGATCTACAAGTGTGTCAGCTAATATCCTTTGAAGTGACAACAGTCATATCTCAGGGCTCAGACTGCGTTTAGAGGACAGATTCAAAAATCATATTACAAATCATATTGTTGGCTCAGGAGGTAGAGCAGACCGTTCACAAATCAGATGATCAGCAGTTTAATCCCGTGGCAAGATATCGAACCCCAATGTGCTCCCAATGGCCATCAATGCCACAGGTATGTGAGTCCATGTGAATGGTTAACTGAGTAGCAGGAGGAGGATTACAAAGCCACTATACAAATTAAAGTCCATTTACCATCATGCACATCAAGACAAGAATACGTCAATTGCCACTGACTTCCAAAATGACTAATATGACTGTTCAGATGGTCACAGTTTTAAACATGTCCTTAACGTCATCAAACGCTGACATTTCCACTCCAGAGTTATTTGTTTAGGTTTTAAAAACATCATGGTTTGGTATTACCTATGTGCTTTTGTCACTTACATTACATTATGTTACGTATGTGTTGTGGCATACATCACATACAACACATGACTTAAGTCGGTATTGTAGCATGCTACATCTGCTAGCACAACAAGGGAGGCTGAACTTCCCCTAAAATCTCATAGAAGAAATGGTCAAATATGCACTATTGAATTTACATTAAAATAAGAATTTACACTGCATTAAACGTGCGCTAGGATGTGTTTAACATCATGACTGTGATGTTCAAACGTCAACACCAGTTTTCAAACGCGACGTCCCTGTCATACATTCTCGTGTCAGCACGGTGGACGCTGAGCCTCAAAGCATTCCTATGAGACAGCGCTGAGCAGGTTTTTTTTTCCATGCAGCAAAGCGAGACGGTCATTGGATAGATGCGACAAAATCATCACTTCCAGGGAGGCTTAGCTTCCCTGAGACCTAATGGAGCGGTGGATGGGAAAGGACGCTTAGTGTATGCGTGATGATTGGAGGAATTGGCTAAAAGGCTGAACCTCTTTGTGATTGACGGCGCTTTTGAAATGCACTCTCCCTAGTTCTCCCCAGTAGTATGATACACCACTGGATGGCATAAGTTTAAGGACGCTGCCTGTTGGCTGACAGTACATCACTTCAGCAGTCCTGTTGGTGGTGCAAATGCAAAAAGAAAAAAAGCACTTAAAGGTATGCAGTTCTTGAAGGAGCTCCCCAGTAGGCGATTCCTCTCACGGAGTACCCAGAACTTTTTGGACTGAAATGCCTATCCATAACTTGTATAGGTTGGCATGTGACGTGAGTAGCAGTAAACAGTTTTTTCACTTCTATTCCCACATCTGCACATCTGCCCTCTGTCACACAAACACACCCACAACCTTAGAAGAAATCGTGGCTGGCAGCCCAGTCACACCTGCTATGCCTCATGTTTTTCCATTAAGTTCAGCGCATGAAAAGGGGAGAAATACTAAAGCAGAGATATGGAGGGATAAAGCAGCAACATGGTGAGCGATAAAACAACTGAGGCTGAAAACAAAAGATGGAAACATGAAACAAAACTTGAGAGGAGAAACAATGGGATAAGACAGGGAAGAGAAAAGGAGGAAAAAAAGAGATTGACGTTGAGAAATCACAAGAGGTTTTATTAGCAGAAGGCTGAAAGTAGAAGATGGAAACAAAAAAGGAATGAGATAGACGGAGACAGACGTGCAGGCAGTAGAAAGGCAGATACGGCACACAAACAGATCATATATTTACAATATTGCTAGTATTTGACATTCCCGTCAATAAGGCTTCTTTGAATAGGACAGAAAGCAGAACTGACAGTGAATAAAACAGGAAGACAGATGAGAAGAATCTCTCTCAGAAAATCTTTAAATATTTGATGCTTTTGAAAGTTTTGTTGTCAGCTTCCATGCCAAAGAATTACATTGAATTTAGGTTTTCTCCACTATCACAGATATTATTGTAGTACACATTGAATCAGGGGAAGAGGTCCTGGCAATTCAAAATGTTAGTGATTATTTTCTTAACATATATTACACAGATTTTGCCAGTCAGACACAAAATGACCGAAGCACCATTTCCCGATATTGATCAGTCTTAGAAGATTAATTACGATAAACATTTTAAACACATTTTTAACCCTCTGAGCTGCAATGGAAATGGTCCACCAGGGTTTACACTGACAGGGCTTTCTGCTTATTGTGATGCCATTTCTTGAAGTATCTTCAAATGCTTCATATCCCTAAAAATTGCAGAACCTGAGCTAAAAACTGATGGAAGTCAATAAACCATCCGTCCATCCATTTTCTAACCGTTTATCCTCTTGGGGGTCGCAGGGGGGCTGGAGCCTATCCCAGCTGACATTGGGTGAGAGGTGGGGTACACCCTGGACAGGTCACCAGACTATCACAGGGCTGACACATAGAG
>JAPZEB010000020.1:15332622-15349529 GCA_029783705.1 Chaetodon striatus | reverse complement strand
AGAGTCACCAATTAACCTGCATGTCTTTGGACTGTGGGAGGAAGCTGGAGTACCCAGAGAAAACCCACACTGACATGGGGAGAACACGCAAACTCCGCACAGAAGGGATCATACGCCCGGATCAAACCAGAAACCCTCTTGCTGTGAGTGCTAACTGCCACACCACTGTGCCGCCCTCAATAGACCATAATAATTGATAAAGGTATTGAAATTGTGTCAGAAAAATACAAAAATCAGAAGGCATGTGGTCGTTCGTTCTTCTGGTGCTACAGTGTGTTTGCCTGTGGCTTTCTACCACACGTAACGATGTCTTTGCACTGTGTTACAAGCATACACCATGATGACACGGGAAATAGGCATAAGCTTTCTGCTGCAAGAAGAATGACTGTTCACGCTATTATGGTTTTTATTTTAGATCAGTATATACAGGATTATGCAAACAATGATCTGACCCCTCCCCACCTTGGGTTCAAGCCAAGAACCCTCTTGCTGTGAGTCAAAAATGTTAACCACTGTACCACCGTGCCGCCAAAAATTGCAGAACAATTACGTCGAAGTACAACATTTGCACAGTATGGAAGGTAAGGTAACATAAGGTAATGACATGATGATTGGAAGGACAGACACATTATCTGCAAAAAGAATAGACACTGTATCTATTATGGTTTTGATTTTAGATCAAGATATATACAGGATTATGGAAGCACTGATCTCCTGCTGCCATTACAGGAAATACCGCTGTAATACAGTGTTTGCACAGCACGTAAGGTCATGATGTGATGATAGGGAAGACAGTCTTTCTACTGCTAAATGAATGAATGCTCTCACTACTATGGTCCTTATTTTAAACCTATTTAAACAGAATCATTCAAGTAACGATCTCCTGCAGCCGTCTGCAGGAGGTCCGTTTTTAAAGGGTTGACATTTCAGTTCTATACTAGTCGTAGATTGTCTTTCCAAAGGGCTTTTTTTTTCTTTACCACAGTAACTCAAAATTCATGCATATATTTCATGTTCATACTCATGTACACTACATAGCCAAAACTATCTGGAAACCTCAACATTACACTCGTGTAATTGTTGAACATGTCACTTAAAATCAATGAGCATTATTTTAATGCTCTAAAAGCCTCCCTTCATCTACGAAGGCTTTCCACAAGATTTTGGAACCTGGCTTTGGGGATAGGCAGCCACAAAAGCACAAGTGAAGTCCAACACTGTTGTTGGGTGATAAGGCCTGACTCACAGTTGACCTTCCAGTTCATCCCAGAGGTGTTGGATGGAATGAAGGTCATGGCTCTGCACAGGCCAGTTAAGTTCTTCCACACAAAAGTCAGAAATATTTATTGACCTGGCTTTGGGCAAAGAGGTTTTTACATCCTGAAACAGGGAAGAGCCTTCTCCAAAGGTATGAATAGAAATATATTACATACAGTAGATGTCAGTCAGATGCAGACAGTTTAGAGAAGCTAGAGTTCGACATGTAACTTAAGCAATCTACCACTGTGGAGGGGTACATTTTGTTACTGATCTCTCCACAGCAATATATTGCTTAACTCCCATGTCGTACTCCAGCCTGCTTCTCCAAACTGGGGGCATGCCGACTGACATCTACTGTATGTAATATACTGACTATATATAAGTACCCAACACAATCCCTTTAAGATTACCCTTAACTGGAATCAAGGAGCTTCACCCAATCAAGGAAAACGGGTTGTACACCAGTATGTGGAAAACCCTACAACATATATTCCTGTGAACTTTTATAGACCCTTTCAGGACCGACGTTACAATGATATCAGTTTGTTAGCTGGAGGCAAAACACGACTCTCCACCACAGGGCTGTAAGCTACATAGGGGTCTTTAAATATCATCTTGTCGTATTACTTGGAGCCAGAATAGAAGGAGGCATGGTTTAAAACTTAAATTTTAACGCATACCAGCTGCCACTGCCCATCAACAAAAACAAAGACAGCTACGGTTAAATGCAGTAAGACGAAAGGACTGGACAGAGCTGATTATTTAAAAATGCTCACATGAGCAGGCCATGTAAAAGTGCGAAAGGTCCTCTCGGGGGCCAGTATTTGGTTCTTCCGTTCTGGGCTACTGTGGAAACATGGCAATGCAACAGGGCGGGCTCTGTGGAAGACAAACTCCTCCCTTTGTAGATATGATGATAGTTCTTAATTTCAGGTGATTATACACTCTGAAAACATAGTCGTTATTCCATTTCTGCCAGTGTAAGCCCTATGAATCCTACACACTGGACCTTCAACGGACAATTTCTGCAATCTATACGTTTCTTGATTCTGGACTGAAACCTACCTGCCTCTCACTCCTTTGCTCTCCTCACAGCCTCCTCCATCATTTCATTCTTCCCGAGCACTCTTTCTGCCCGGCTGTCCTTTACAAGGCCCTGTCGATTTAATGTGACGGACAGAGGAGATGAGAGAGAGCGTTCCTCTGACAGCTGTAACACTCTGCCTCCAATTGACCTGGTCCTCTGCTACCACAGTTAGTCCCGTTTATGGACAGCTGAGGTCATAACTCTTATGTACAAGGGAATCAGACAAACACAGGGGAGGAGGATGCGGGAATATAATTTCACACACTTGGATAAAACAAGCTCCCTGCCCGTGCCCATGAATATGAAACATATACATGCACAGTGCTTATAAAAGGTTCTGCAAGCTATTAAAGGTGCAGTTTGGAAGACTGCACATTTTGCTAGATTAATATCCATAAATTATTGCCAGGTTCATTATAGGATGTTACCAAAGTTGCTGTAAACAGACACAGGTAGTGCTGAGTACAAACTCTATCAGCCTTTCAACCTTCTCAATCTTTTTTTCCCATCATGTTTGAAGTGTTTTACTTTAAAAGAAGCATCCATCTTTGTTAAATCTCCACTGATATCCTGCTTTTTAACAAACAAACAAATAAAAAGACAAGCAGAGCTAAAAGCACAACCGTCTTGGTATGGCAGAGGTGATAACAGCCAATCAGGTCGATGCCTGTTTTCAGCTAAACAGATTTTCCACCACTCTCCCTATTAATTTCATTAGCACCAAAAATATTAACCTGGCACATCACATTACACATAAATGAAATGCATAATACAGAAAATAATCAAACAAACAAATAACACAATGTGTTATCTCAAGAAGATTTTTAAATGAAGTCGCGATCACAAGAAATTGGTTTGGTGTCTCAAGATAATGAGCTAATTAACTTCTCAAGATAAGAGACCTATAAAATGGTTAGCCATCATGCTAACTCTTGGTGTCCATATCCCACATATCAGACTTTAAAACTCTGATATTGATTGATTATTCCAAGTGAACCAGCTGAAGAAATAAAATTTAGAAAGCTGATAACTCATTTTGAGACCATTGTCAATAAATTGCTCCATTGGAAAATGCATCTGGTGCTAGTTTATGGATTTGTCTTTTGCCTTTTTAGTATTGTTATCCATCTAGTTTTGTTTTTTCCATTTGACAGATTTTATGTTGTTTTGCGGGCAACTTTTTATGGTCTTGTCTTATCCAGGTCTTCTTTGCAAAAGTGGATTCCAACCTTGAAGAGACTTGCTTTGGTTAAAAAAAGAAGGTTGAACAAAATCTATTAACCAGCACAGTCAAAGTAAAAGCAAACAGCGTATCACACATGGGATCTAAAACTAGGTGGTGCACATATGGGTTCCCTGCTCATTACTGGGAGGTGTAATTGTGTTAACACTCAACTAATCACATTCCAACACATACGCAAATTTGATTGCCATTCAAGTGTATCAAGTAAAGTGATTGTAATCAGATCAATTAAAAACAGGACCTCCCTTAAAGTTGCAGTGTGCAAAAAGAGGTGAAATGCTTCCACAAGATTAGGTTTTGAAGGGCTCAAAAAAACACCTTGAACACAACCTTGATACATATTTTCTCCAGCGGTAAACCTGCTTTGATTTTTACAGCAACAGTGTTCACACATGTAAGTTACATTTTACTACCTCAGTACAGACTTTAATGTGACAATCAGCCAGAAATGCACGCTCTGATAAGACCGCAGCATGCTATCTGCCCACCACCCAACAGCAAACAAGACAAAGTTAGGGACTAGCTGCTGTAGAAATGAAATTTAACATTTAGGAGGTAATGAGATTTTTCTTTCTCAGGAGTTGGTGGAGACCCAAACAAAGCTGAAAGGCCACAGTAATATCAAATTTCTGGGGCACCCAGTAGCTCATTGGGTAGAGTGGGCATCCCGAATACAAAGGCAATGTGCTTGCTGCAGCAGCTTGCGGCTTTCTAAAGAATTCTAATAAAAACTGATGTTGTGGGCTCTTGATGAATGCCTGCAAACCCTTGCTGAACATTCATGCAGGGGGGGAAATATTCAGATGGACCTTGATTTCAGCAGAATTCCACCTGTGGAAATATGTTGGGCCAATGAAATCCTTTGTTTCAAATGATGTCATACCTCCAGGTCATAGCTAGCTTGCTGCTTAAATGGGTGAACCTCTTATTAAATTGGTTTCTTAACACCCAGTATTGTACTAGCGTTAGCATCAAATTTGGAGTACAGTTGGTTTATGTATTGCGTAGTTTATGTTATCTCCCTGACATTCTCTGTCTGGAGAGGTTTTTGTACTAAGTGGACACTTATTGGGTCTCATTCATGAAACGTGTACAAGGTAAAACACAGTAACGTATATAATTTGCACCAGTCCATATTCCTGCAATGCATGCAGCAAAGTGCCACTGTCATCCCCTCTCTCTCCCCCTAAATACTGTCCTATCAAATGAAAGCCAAAAAAAAAAAAATCTTGATATTAAATTTACATTCATCTGGTTGCCAGAACATCCCAGTCGCTGGAATAACATGTCTGTATTTCTGCATATGTTTCATACATATGACGTAGTTCAGATTACATGTATATGAGCAGAGCTTCTCATAAGGAGGAGGAAGGGATGGTGGATGATGTGACATGTAGTTGAGATGGCTCCCAGGCAGCAGACAGCAGCTGACCACTCTTTAAGACAAACACAAGGGGTTGTTTTTGAAGAGACTTCCAGACATGTCCCGCAAAGTAGGCAGCACCAAACCTTGTTTTTCAACCATCAGGGCTTTCCTGCTATGTTTTAGTGACCAAACTGGGTATTTTAAGCCAAGACATTGTCTTTTCTTAACTGTAACCAGCTGATTTTAGAGCCTAACCCTAACCACACATTAACCACAGTGTTGTCACAACATAAAATTGGAAATTGAAATGTAAAGCAATATAAGAAATATAAAATTTTAACATATCTGCTACATATGAAATGTACAAATATAAGATCTCTGTGGTTTGTAGCAATGTACAATAACATTTCCTCTCGTGACTGGGTTGGCCAGAAACACTCCAGATCAATCCTGAGGTTACTTTATGTTTGCCTGATGTGTGAACAGGAAATTATATTGTAGTGCATTAGCCTTAACAATTTTACAAGGCAATAGTGTTTCACCTAGTTGCCAAATATGAATTAAATCAGCTTTAACATGATGACATGCTCACAGCTACAGTCGTAGATTCAGTCCACTTCCTTTTAAATTCCACAGTAACAGCATAGACGGATTATGAAACATATGGCCCTTGGGCCTAGATGCATAAAAGCCTGGAATTTCTTTAGCAGGGGCTTTGTTATTGACGTGAAAGACCTTGGGTGTGGGCCTTGGGGCCCAAGGTCAAGGCCTGTTCAGTAGTACATCCATGAGTAATAGCCTTCACTTTTTCTGAAAGAGAAATGAAAGATCTTCTAAGAGATATTTCTAGTGTGGGCTCATAGGAGGGAAGATTCTCACTGCAATAAGCAAGACAAGGATAGTTGGCAATAGCATCTATATTCTTCTGTTGTCATGGATCTGAACTATCCCATGTTTGACATGCTCTGGCTCCCAAAAGAACCATCACCTGCGGTTGTGCTCAGTAGGTGTAGCGGTGACCCTGACAAGGTTGGCACTTGTAATCTCATTGGGCCCAACCATGCTTAAAATTATGACACTCAAAAATGGCCGGTGTTAAAGAAGTTTATAATACATAGTGTAACAAATACAGCTGTATGTGAGAAAGTAAATAAATTGTGAAACCTGTGGGAACTTGGCTCTAGTGATGGCAATGTCGGTCTGTCAGTGGGTCCATGACACAAGTCGTTTTATATCATTTTGGGGTGTTTCTCCATGACCGTGTGGCTATACATTAATCAATGGTTGTTAAAAGCACTTTGGATAAAAATGCATCCTTCAAATGTTCCACATAGAGTGTACAAGATTAGTGAAACAGATTTCCTTTGGTCATCTTAGTTTCCACATTGAAAAGTATGAACATAAAAAAAGTTTATTCTGTAACCACTGTGGCAAATTGATTTTCCATCGCAGTGGACCCTCGGCTCGCATTCAAGCAGCCGTGTTATTTACTTTCCATGATGTGGGTCTCAGTATTCTCGTGGAGATGTGTCAGGGCCACATTAAGTCATTCCTGCGCATTCTCAACCACTTTCCATCCACTTCACACAAGGTCAGCCCCAGAATCATTGAGCAGTGTATCTGTATTCATCACATCTCCATTCACGGCAAACAAGCTACCTGCGGACCGCCGGCAGCGCAGTGTCGTCTCCCCGGCACACGGCCTGTGCCTCCTATTCACACACTATCATTTGATTCTGAGTATTTCATTGTGAGATTTGTATTCTTGGCCTGAACCTGATCTGTCCAGCTCAATGAGATTTTGCCTGCAAATGTGAGCTACTTTTTCTCACTGTGGTTAGGAGCAGGCTCCCCGATGTCAATTCAGACCCTGTTGGTACAATACAGCACTGACTCTGCCAAGGTTGGCATGGTGGGGAGCAGGTTTCAGGTGTGTCAGCTGGGATCTTCTTCACGCTTTCACTGATCTGTTGTTGATTTTCATATTTGAGGTGAGACATGAGTGCAACTGAGGCAAAAGAGATGAGTGGAAGTTCATTATACTTTTCACCATGGCCTTGGAGGAGCCGACACAGTGATTGTGGACAAGACTGAGTAAACACAGAGACAGATGGAGGGGTGGAGGAAAGAGGGGAGGAAGTGAGAAAAGGGAGGGAGAAGGGGGAGGACAGGAGGTTTGGATAAGGAGGGAGATGTGGGTCAGAATGGTTCATTGTGTGCAGACTTCATGGCCACAAGGACACGTTCCCCTTCATAACAACAACACTCACACACACACTTGAGGCCACACACAATAAATCAATAAAAACTAAAATAAAATCAGCAACTTCAACCTCTGCACCACCTGAAGGTAATCCAGGCCCCGTAAGTGCAGACTGTGTGTCATTTTAAAGCATCATCAGCTTTAAAGTGTCGATGGTGACGATGTTGATGTTGATGACAATGAAGAAATAGCAGACCAAACGAAATATAAATCTAACTTTAATTAATAAATTTGTCTAAATTTCATAAAAATGTACAATTCCATGTTTCTCTATGGCAGCAAAACGACTTGATTAAGTTCCAGTGAGACTCACAAGTGCTGCCTTGTTTTAAGTGCTTCACTCCCACAGATAAAATCCTCCAAACACACCAAAATATTCAGTAGTAAAGATGCAAAAAGTCACCATTTTCCTCATGTAACTGTCTGTTTGTGACACACAGGTGAAGAAGAGAAAACCTGTCTCAGCTCATAGTCAAGGCTCTGTTAATACTGTATTCTCTGAGTCCATGAGTGTCCGTCTGATCTCTCTAACCAGGTACAAAGAAACCAGGTTTTTATTGTTGAGTCCTCTGTAGTCCGAGGCTTCTACTCTCTGATTCCCAAGTTCTGGTGTCTGTGTCTCAGATTGTTCCATCAAATTAAATCCATCAGTTTCCTCTCCATTTAGAAAGTATCCACGGAAAGTACTTCATCCAGCAGGATCACCAGTCTTGTCTCATTTGTGTTTTTAAGTTGTAGTTTTTCATGAGAAGTTCAAGGACACCAGCTGGTGAAAGGGTACAGTATGCAGTGGACAGTCTTAAACCTGCGGAGGACAGAAATGATGAGGAATGACTCAGAGGCCTGTTTGATTTTAAAGACTTTCTCACTGTAAGAGCAGATTTTCATCCGAAGAATTCAGATAAAAACTGATTTAGTGGGTTCTTGATGAATGCTTGAACACCCTTGCTGAACATTCATGCAGGAGGAAAAATATTCAGACCTTGATTTTAGCAGATTTCCACCTGTGGAAATTTGTTTGACCAATAAATCCTTTGTTTTAACTGATGTCATACCTCCAGGTCAAAGCTAGCTTTGCTGCTAAAATGGGGGAACCTCTTATCGAATTGGTTTCAGCTAGAATTAGCATCAAATTTGGGGTCAGATTAGTTTATGTATTGCTTAGTTTATGTTCACCACTCTGAAATTCTCTTGTTGTGTGAAGTGGACATTTATTTGGCTTCGTTCATAAAACGTGTGAAACATGAAACACGTTAGTGTGGATAATGTGGCCGCACACTAAGGTAGGGTTAGGGTTATGTGTTGGAAATGGCTTTTCGTTTCCATGTTTTTTTCTTTTTTGTTTGTTCTGGGGTTTGTTTGTTGTTGTTGTTTTTTTTCAGTTTAAATGTTAATGTATGTGTTCACATATTTATCTAATACATTGTCACATGTATACACAACACATTCTCATTTAGACCTCATCACACATCAACATTTGGTCATGGACTTTTCATGTCAACATATGACATGCAAGGTACCCTGGGTACTTTTTTTCTTTCAACAGCAAACACACATGGTCACTTTCTGCCAACACATGCACAGGGACAACAAAACCACAGGGACAGGGTTTGGCTTCACTATCTTACGGGCAGAGAACACTGGCCCCCAGGGAAAAGGTCGGTGGTTGGTGGACCCATGTTGGACCTGCCTTATCTATTGTTGCTATCCCGCCATGTTCCCCCTGACACCTCTGGGTGCTGTTAAACAATAATGGCAGCTGGCCGCGTATGATGTCAATGTGAAAGGACGGCTTTCTTCGTCGGTGTCTGACACCAGAAGTCATTGACTGAGCACTGGTTTTCGACAACATCTGTGTTAGACCGGGTTGGTATACAAGGTTAGTTGGTTAAGTGAAAATATATTTCATTATGCTTACTTAACTCATCAAAACAGAATCAGTATTATTATAATAAAATAATAATATAAAAGATTAATTTTTCCCTTCTGTTTAGAAGTGACAATGTAGAAGTGAATTAAGAAATAAGGAAATCAGACGCAACAAAGGTCAGACAGTGTGTTAAAACCACTAGGCCACCAGGATGTCCGAGAGTGTTCTGTTACACAAATAAGTATGACTTAGTTTAAACAGGAAGTGCCTTACTGAAATTAAAAGATCATGTCCTGGCCAAGAAGTTAAAAAAATAACCTTCTGCACACACTGACAGAGCAGCTTCTCAGGTCAGAGTCTGCAGTGTTCCTCAGTGACATATAAAGGTGGAACTCGGAGAATCACATCCTCAGAAGCCTCAACAACAAGCACTCAAGCAAAACTACAATAAAGTAACAGGACAGAACCATCGTTGTTTTATTTCATATCATGTATTCTGCACAGTGGACTGTAGGGTCTGTGGGTTTGCAGTGTGTGTTAAAGGGGACATTAAGTTATCTGACTTTGTATTGTCCTCTATCAGCCGCCAGTGGAGACTGCGACAGCACTGATACAGATGATCTGCTACTACAAAAGGAGAGAAAGCTTAAGCAGCTAAAAATAGTCTGGCAGATGCATCTAACGAAGATGTCACACAGTAATATTATAACACTGGAATATTTATGCTTATGATTTTTACCTCCGGCAAGGAGATGATGTTTTTGCTATTTGTTTGCCTGAAATCTCAAAAAGTAGTTAAAAGTTTTAAAATGAAAATTGGTGGCAAGTAAGTCATGGACCAAACACATTATTAGTATTCTGTATGGATTCTGGATTTGTTTTTAAGGACTTTAATCAATTCTGCATTTATGGCATGGAGATATTCTGTTACATCTGCTTTTAATATATCAATTTTCGGAGCGAAAACTTGATATTGTTTCAGGCACAGTTTTGGTTGGATTTCAAAGGATTTCTTAACACTGAGAGACACACATTTTTCTCATATTATTCTCATGTTATATAATTTTTCATACCTGCCATTATTGTGTGTCCACATGTAACATTTACTTTTAGTATTATCTTATTATGTTTCTTATGCTGCTACATTCTTCACCTGATTTCTTTAGTAAACAAACTTAATTTCCACAGATATACCTGGGTAAACAAAAGATAACGACATATGGAAAAAGGTTTTGTTTCGAAACCCGACCATCTTTGTTTGTTCAGGCAGATGAGCATCTGACTTGCTCTTTAAAGGCTGCAGGGATGTTGAGTGTAACTCTGTGCGGCACCGGCGGATGGAAACAAATGGAAAAGCTCACTGTGGAGTGCTTGTGGTGATATGTTCTTACAGCTGGGGATGGCGAGGACTGGGAAAGACAAACACATCTGTTGTGTTACATCAAATTGCTTTTATCTCTGACTGAACAGAGAACATGATGAACTGGAGCTACAGGGGCATCACGTCTTCAGGTCGGATCATCCGAGCACCAGAACTGAGCGCTGGGGGTTTTAAAAGCACAGCAGCTTGTAGTTAACAAGCATCTTGCCATAAAGATGAACTGCTTATGCATTTGATTTCTTGGTTATGGGTTTAAAGTGTTTATTTCCACATTTAGACAAAGTTGCGTCTCTTTTTCGCAGGTGTTTTTCAGTCTCACTAGTGGTGGCAATGCCTTGGCCCAGAGTAAGACAACAACAACATCTCGTCTATATATGAATTATACGGTATAATCTTCATTTTGTTTTGGTGAGTCCTGAGTTTTTTGCAAAGTGCCGCCATGCCGTTACAGTTGTTGCAGACATTCACCGCCCAGAGACAAAGAATCCATGGGTTGGTGGTAAATTTCGGACCTTTGGTCTAGTGCCCCCATCAGGCCCAAATGTGATATTGTCACATAGCACCTCATAATCTAATTGTTGGAAATGTTCTTCAACCTTTAAGATTTTTATTTACTGTGTGGTTTTTACTCCAGCGCCACCCACAGGACAACTTTCCCACATGTAGTCTCACTACTAGTAAAGCAGGATTTATACTTCTAAGTCAATTCAAAGCCGTACCTACCTATCCAAACAAAGCTTTTATTTGCTTTTATTTCACAAATAAGAAACAATAAATTGTAGAGACAAAGAAGTTCCCACAAAATAGCATTTTAAGTCTTGTGTGTGATTTATCCTGGTTTCATATGAGTAGAGGAGATCTCCGCTAGTCGCTAGGCTAATTTATACAATGTAAAATGCCATAGGCTTGCGCTAATGATGTTAGCATGTTACATTTGTTTAGAACATGTGTTGAGTATAACACAGTTTTTTGGTGGTGAACCTTATGAGTTGTGATGGAGTCGGATTTTGTGACAGATCTAAGTGATTCTTTGTCCCTTTTGCTGAACAGTGGCCACGTGTTGTAATTACAGGATAATGCTAAACGCTAAAATGTAGTACAATAGTTGCACAAATATAGAAGACTTCCTTTTTTTCAAATTTAGTAAAATTAAGCAATAAACCATGTATCTCCGTATTTTATACTTTTTTTTTTTTCATAAATTACTGCTAATGGTCACACCTACATCTGTATGTGACTTTAACTAATATTTAACCCATGAATAGTATTCATGAAAGCTTGTGACTAAATCATGTTTGGTGCTGCACACAGTGGAGCTAAAGGTAAAAAGTGATAATGTGATTTCCTCTGACTTCTAAAAAGTCATGAAACACTATGAAGGGCAATGTTCCAAATGGCCTCCAGTCTGCTGTGACCGTGGGTGCTGAGGTTTGTGTTTGCTGAATTTGTGTTGCTATAGCTGCTCCTGATGGTCTGGACTCTCCTAACGGTGGGTGAGGTGGAAGGAATGCAGGATGTCCTAGCTTGCAAGCTAATTTTTGTCTCATTTGTGATCTGATAAAGAGAGATTTTGGCCAAATGTAATCAATGACAGGAAAAACAGGGTGCACACATGGCTACAATAAACTGTATCCTGTAAGTTGATGATAACGTAATGCAGTGCACTTACTGCCTCAGATGTGGTCATTCTAATCAACGACAGGCAAAAGACGTATCTCGACATTTGCTAGTCAAAACCTCTGCTGTAGACTGATGGTTGAGAATTTACCCAAGACACTACAGAATAATGTGGACAGAGATATATTGCTCATATCCCCTGACTCATGAGTTCATGGCAGACAAACCTGGAGGGGTCTTCTTCCTTAGAGAAGCTTCCTTTCACCTCAATGCTGTTCATCTTGTTCTCAAACATCCCATAGCTCAGAGTCACCTGTAGTGCACAGAAAACACATACGTTCAACTGTGAGAAGAAGTGCATTTGTGTGTATTTCCTTGTGTACGTGTGTACGTGTGTGGATCATTACCTGGTGTGGGATGCTTCTGTGGCTGATGAGCAGCAGGTTTTCCAAGTGGGAGTGGAATAAAGGACAGTGGACCATGGAGATACCCAGCCTCTTCTCCACGATGAAGCCCACCGTACAGTCGTCAGGGAGACGGATCGTCGCAGATGTCTGCTCAAACAGTGAGCCGCTGAAGTACACACATACAAAAACCCACACAAATAATAATTACTGTAGATTTACATTTGAGTACAGATGACTAAAGACATGGCGGGTTTTTTTGTATACTCGCATATTTCTGGTTATGATGGGAGAAATTTTCCAAAATAAAAACTATTAAACTGCCTAACTTTCAATCTAAAAAGATCATTTTGCAGATTTTGCATGTTTTGGCCCATTAAGTACCCATTGCATGTACTTTACTGCTGACCTTTTCCAAAGAACACCGTAAATTCTTAGATTGATTCCCTACCTTCTCGCCCTGGGCAGCCATTAGTCTCAGCTCTTTGAAAGCAGAATAAACACAAACTTGCAGAGACCTGAAACTTACTTTAGATTGGTGATTCATCATTGTGAACATTTAGTCAGCTTTATTTTTTGTTCAAAGTTATGCTGCTCGTTAATGCAGCTGGGGAAAGAGACTGTTTTGAAAATATTGGGGTGCATTAAAGAGTTTGCAGGAAAGTATGACTTTGAGAGTTTGAGAACAAACAGCAAACCTGCAGTAAGCGATGTAGACGATGTAGAAGATGTATTGTGTGTATCTAGGTTCACTTATTTTGTAGTCTCTCATAAGCTCTTACCTCTCAAATGATGGTGTCTCAGCTGAATTACATCACGTTGACAAAAAATGAGGGCAATTAAATGTTCACTGTGATGGATTACCTGCAAACTTTTGCTTCAGGCCCTTTTCATTTTTTGATATTTTGAGACCGTAAAAGATTGAAATTAATAACAAATCTTGCTTAAAATATTATAGAAATGTGTCACCTTTAACGTCATGCCTTTTGGAAATCAGTTCATCTTCAAATTACTTAACTACTCACAATAAATTTGCCCAAACTTTTGCTGCCACTGTACCTTTAAGGGCTTTTTTTTCTGTTTGCATTAACACCGCCGATACGAACGCAAAAGTGACATACTGTAGCCGACCAGCGGTTGGTATCTGAGTCATCATCGTGTCATATGTCCACCATAGCATTTATGCTCAGTAATACCTGGACTTCAATGTTGGTACATCTGTCCATGTTTTCTTACATATATTTTTGTAATACGCTGTTTATTAACTGTTTACACTGTTAACAGGTTTTTTTAAAATGGCTGTTGCTTGGTGATACATTGGCTGTATTCAACCAATCACCGTACACTTATGTCACTCATGGTTAATAATGGTTCCTGGGAGGTCTACTCTGAAATAGCAGGAAAAAAGTCCCTCAGAATGGCGTTAAGAGTTATTATCATTTGTAGTCCTTAGGTACAGACCCAACAGAAAAGGAGGTGTAATGAATGGAATTTCCTACAGTGGTTGTACCTTGAAGGCATCAGTATAAATCTCGCGATAGTTGCAGTAAGGAGATGTTAGAAGATATATAGGAAGACAACTGATGTTATGTCATGTTGATAACATGGTCGAGGCATATGAATAAATGCCGCCGAGTGTTTGGAGCTGACGTGTGTCCTGCATATTTGTTAGATGTCAGGCAGACATCACAGCAGGTTCTTAGAGCTATGAAAGAGTTCCTCCGGTCTGAAAACGCCAAATGTGCACACACATGCAGGGAGCATCAGTTCATAAATACCTGGCCCATGGAGCCATCTTCTCTGCCAGCCGCCGACTCAGACAGAATCCTGCTCCTCCTGTAGCGAACCAGAACCGCACTTCCCTCTGGTGATGAAACACACACACAGATATTTACAGACACACATATGCAGTCACTGTCAGGGAAACAGAAATAAATGTAGTCTGATGAGTTTGTCACATGCAAGAAAAGTGTGTTTTTAACCACTAAGTCAGATTTGAATGATTAAAAAAAATTGCCTGGCATAAAAAATTAGGTTTCAAAATCATGAAAAAATGAGCAGTATTTTCTGCTCTGAGATGCTGTGGATGTGAGAGAACAAAGACAAAGAAAAAACCGCAGTAAAGCAACAGACTCATTAGAAGCCAACCCAGTGGCACAAAACACACACACACTCCGAGCCAAAGAACTAGTGAGCCGCTGCGCAGCCACAGACTCTTGTTCACCAGTTAACTGCAGCTAACGTTCGCACACAGCCACAGCAGTGAGCACTAACTGCCGAGCCAGGTAGACGGCTGAAAGACTGAAAGACACATTAATGACAGCTGTTTTGCTTGTGTTTATATGATTGTGCCATTTAACAGGGTTTGTCACTGATGTAGACCTAAAAGAGTTCGTGGAACGTGGCAAACTGTCCATTTACACACATGGGTGAATGAAACAACACTGAGCTGTGCGTTCTAACGTCAGCAGTGATACAGTATTGATATAGTAGGGGAGGGGTTATGTTCAGGATGGCGCCAGTGCATGATTGAGCATGTTTTTAGGCCCACCCAAAAAAAATCCTGGACACAGAAATGATGAAAAACTTTACCCGGACTTTAACTATGTGTTTGTGCATGCTGATGGCTGCCTCACACATCCTGCGTCTGTTTGGATCATTGGTTGTGTTCGTCCTTAGAAAATTAGCGCTACACATCTCCAAGATGCAATACTCACATGAACATTAGGGGGAGTATGGGGGGTATGTGATGACAGCGCAGGCTGTTCTCACAAATTTTTCATATGTTATCCGACAGAAAGCAATGCACCCAAATTTAAATATTTCCCGTGTATTTTGAAAAGCCGCAATCATGTGATCAATGCGCTGATGGCCGTAAACAAGGAAGCAGTCCAGAGCGCTTGTAAGGAGGCAGGTTGGGCTGGATGGTGGATGGATCATAAAAAACAGACTTTCGCCGAGGACTTTTTCCTGGAGCTTTGTGTTCAGATCCATGTGAACTTTAAGGTACACCCTCACCATGTTTCTTTTCCTAATCCTAACTTCAGTAACTTTGCCTAAACCTAACCTCCGTACCTTTACCTTAATTACGTAACTTCACATTAAAGATGTAACGTCATTCATGGGGCGCAAAGCCGTAGGGTATCATATGATGTGAGAATACATTGGACAGTGTCAGGGGTCAGTAGGCATGTTCCCAGCGACAACAATGACAATGTTTTTAAGACAAGCTATGAGACAAATTCTGCAATCGTGCATTGGCTGAAAGAGAGCAACGTATTTTCTCGACAGGCTTGATTTAGGGGCCTTACTGTTGCTATTTCAACCATGATCCCAGGATTAACAGTACACTAAGCTCCTCAAGAGTCTCCATCTGTATTGTTTACATCATGCTAATCTGGTGTGCCTTCTAGTGGAATCCTCGAGTAAAACATAGTCTATAGGCAAGTATGAGAACAATTCTGTTCTCAAAGCAGCTGGTTGTCAACCTGAATGTGTGGTTAAAAAGCGAGTTTATCTCCAGCCTTACGGAGTACTTTGGTATCTGATAAGCCATTGAAGTTCTCTTAGATTGTATTTCATTTAATAACCTGATCCTGCAGCACTACTCCCACACCAACGCAGCCTTAAACTTTTTGATCCAGTGCTATTGTCAGGCTCTACCCGGCCTTACTGCTCTTAAAAGTTTCATTCTGTAATGCCATGGTGTAAATTACGTTCAACAAATGGGATGAAAAATTCTATAGTCAGTGTGAGACTTTCAGTCTGCCTGACCTTCAAGTGTAGAGGCTTTTCCTATACTTCTTTACTTGACAAGAGTTTCTTTTTGTCTGTTTATCTTCTTGTGAGTCTTGTTACCTCTCACACACAGAAACACACATCCACAGTCACAAATACGAACACATACACATCTACGGTGTCATCAGTCACCATTTTCATTTGGGAATAAAGAAACAAGACCTAAAAATGCAGAACACATACAAAATCTGTGTGTACACACAGGGATATTGGGAATACTGGGACATACTGACGCAGTATCTCTCACTCTGACAAACAAACAATGCGTCTAATAGATAAGAAACACAGAAGAGAAAGAGCACCGTTCTCACTGACCCGAAATAATAAAGTGTAATACTTTTCTTTCCCTCTCCTATCTGGTTTCCCTCCAGACTTGTATTGATTGTTTGTTCCTTTACCAAACCGCCTGATATGAATTGCATGTCTTTATCTGCAACATCATTTCTCAAGCAGATGCTATGTTTGTTTTTTATTTCCTGCAGTACAAGCAGTTTGAGTGTGTTTGGGTCTTTTCCAACCTAAGAGTATGATCCAAAGTCTGAACCAAGGTTTGCATCTTTGTTACACTGTAGAGATTTGATCTGGTTAGTTTTGGTTTTACCTTGCCCTTAAACCAGC
>JAPZEB010000020.1:15277222-15293700 GCA_029783705.1 Chaetodon striatus | reverse complement strand
TGTTAGTGGGTGATAAGTGGCGTCGTAGGCCTACGACACCAAACCACAGCTGAAGAAGCCTCTTGGATGAGAGGAGAAACGTCGTCAAGAAACTCGAGCAAGTCCAGTTGCCTACGACAGAGCATTCAAGATTACCATGACCTGGATGACTGAGAATCTCCACCAACATGCCCCGTAACATATTTTCTAAGAGCGTGACTTCCATCTGAGTGGATACCACACTGTAGCCACAGTTGTTCTTGGATTTTGAGATTTTTTTTTTGTTTTGCGTCATTGATGTTTTGATTTGTAAATGGTGCTATTTCAAAGGATTGTGATAATAACTTGACCGAGCACTGTGTGAGGCCTTTAAACCAAACTGTTGTGAAATGTAAAAGGATCAACTATTTAATTCCAAAGATGCAAAAACATCACGCAGGTGCATAGAATCAAATTATCAACTTTAATCTTTATTAAGACAGTGACAGAAAACGTATTAGACATATCAGAGAACCTAGAAGGTATTACATGTATGCTACATAATACCTTAAAGTTACAGTACAACACATGCAATTCCACCAACCTGATCTTCTCTGGCAGGTCCATCCAAAGTAAGAAACTCTTTTTTATTCTTGCCATGAAGTGCATTATTCCACAAGCTGTCAGACTGTAACATGATCTGCTGGTCTGTAAAAATTCATCCTGTAGCATTTTCTCCTTCTGTTTACTCACTGTGCTTCAGTTCCTTGTGACTGTAAAATATGTTGTAATTGTCTGAGTGTTGCTTTTTACAAGCTGAGATTCCACCTCGGCTCATAATAAACTGATCCATGGAGGACTGAATTGGCAGTCTGAGACTATTTAATGTTGCGAACTGAAAACATCAGAAACACATTAACAAGGATTTAAACAGGAGTGGGTGGTTATTGCAGATAAATATCGTCTTTGTTAGGCAGTAAGTTAAAGTTATGGCAGTGTGTATCCAGTTGGTTGCTGTATGTTAAACTTTTTGTGTGTGTGTGTGTGTGTGTGTGTGTGTGTGTGTGTGTGTGTGTGTGTGTGTGTGCAATAATGACTTGACATTAATGATTCCACTTCTCATAAAAAATTCCCAAATTAGACTGTTTCCCTCCATTTCTCCCTTTTTTTATTACTAACATTTTAAAATACATTTTTGATGCTGTAGTTAAGGTTTTATTTGATGCCATATAACTTTTTTAATGTCTTTAATTGTTCTATAATTTCAAGTGTTTGGTAATTCAACACTTATTTGAGGAAAATAAGTTTAGATCATTCATTATTGATAACTTTTTTCTTTTCACAGTCTCGGTTTTTGCAATCCTGACTTTTATTTTTGCCATCTTACATTTTGAGAAACTGAGATGAACCTATTCTGCCTAATGGGTGACAGCATTTCTATTTCTGGGAGCATACTACAGCACTTGACACAGCTGATTCCACAGTACTGTAATCAGCTGTGTCAAGTTTGTTGTGTTTATCTCAAAACAATGACAGTATTATTTCTCAATATTTTGAGTCAATATTTTGAGATAAGTAAGTCATTATTTTAACAAAATATTTCATTATCTTGAGATATTAGCTTATTATATTTGAGGTTGATGATTATTTGGAGATACTAAAACATTACTTGACTCAGTACAAAGGGGCAGCTGTGGCTCAGGAGGCAGCACGGAGGTACAAAGTTTCCACCAGGTGAAAGATCAGCAGTTCAATACTTGATTTCTCCAGTCTGTGTGACAAAGAATCCTGCAGAGCTATAATACCCTTTCCTCCGCAAATGTAAAGTATGTTCTGACATCAACAGTACATGTTTTATGAGAGTGATTAGCCTACTTATTTATTTATTTAGTTATTCACTGGATTGGCAAAATATTATTTAAATGTATAATTTATTTATTTATGATATTTTAAAATATAATTTACATATATTTATTTATTTATATATATATGGGTTTTTTTTTGCCAATCCAATAAAAAATAAATATATATAGATAGATAGATAGATAGATAGATAGATAGATAGATAGATAGATAGATAGATAGATCTCCAGTTAGTTGTTTCCCTCGCTGCTGCCTGACAGTCTAAACTGAGGGATCAAATATCTGCACAGTTCGCCTGAGGAAGTCCCGTCACGTGACCCCAGTCAACGTAAACAGATGTCATATGATTTGCAGTTGACTCTCCAACATGGCGGCCAGGGAGCAGCTTGCTGTCTCTCTCCTCTTCATCCTCGGTGGAGTTTTAAGTTTTCCTGTCGGTCAGCAGACGGAACAGAGCGTCGCCTGCGGATATGAGGTCAGCTGCGTCACTGCTGTGTCTGTCATGGCTGTGTCATTAAACATGGTTAAATACAGGGGGTTGTTAAAGCTGAAGATGTTTCCAGCTGCTTTCACTTTCACTCATCCGCTTTTTGTTTTGTCACTGTGTATGAGGAGCTAAGCTTGTGTTGAGAACATGAATTAAATAATATTGAATAATAATCATATGTCTGAATATTGTTTCTCCTCATTAACAGCAGTGTAGCAGCCCAGTGCTGTAGATAGATGTGTCCTTCCTTAGTGTGTATCTGTGTGTGTGTGTGTGTGTGTGCAGTCATGTCATGCCACCAAACCCAACATGCTGAATGTCCACCTGGTCCCTCACACACACGATGATGTCGGCTGGCTCAAGACTGTTGACCAGTACTACTATGGAGGTCAGTCTCACACACACACACACACACCCTCACACACATTCTTGTGCAGGTGCTTCCCCTCTTTTCTTAAATACAGGAAGCTACATTTTTATTCACAGAGCTAGAAAAACAACTCTTGTTCCACTGCACACACTGAAGAACAAACACTGAAGGCAGTGGACAACAAGCCGTCAAAGTTACCATCCTCGTACCATCGCCCAGGAGTGTAATCTCCTGACCTTTGACAGCCTTTTGTGCCGTGCTGATGCTAGTTTAGTGATCAATAATCTGGCTCCTCCCCCATTAAGAGAGTTTATGTCACTGCGCTTTGATAGAGGACAACAAGGGGGACCAACAGAGATCAGCTGAGTCTGGCCGATCAGCCTTCTGTCTTAGAGCAACAGCACAAAGTTAAATGAGAGTGCTGCAGCTTTACTGATTTTAAATTCCATTCATGACTAAAATCAACCCACAACACTCAATGTGTTTCAAAGGTCCAGTGTTTAGGATTTAGGGAGATTTATTGGCAGACACTGTGAAATAAACAAATGAATTAACAAGTGAGAGAAAAGAAGAAGTAAAAACAAATACTGAAAAAGTCAAGTATCATAAATATAAAAAAATATACACTAAAACTATCTGTTTTTTTAAATGTAAAAGCTGCACAAAGAGAGAGTGCAAATCTTCACAGTGAAAAGTTTAAAGAATATGTGCAATTTGCAAAGTTAATAATCCTAAATTTTGCATCACTGTAAAGTCAAATGTGGAGACTTTACAATGTGTGTTGCCTACAGGTCATGAGCTCTTAACAAGAGTCCGTGTCCTTGTGACGGTCTCAGGTCTCGTTGATGTGGCCAGCTGCTGTCCTCACATGCAAACACTGCAGCAACAGTTTTATAGTTTTAGTGCGTCACATGTCTTTTTATAGAGAGTCTGTTCTGCAGGTGACCATCATCTGTTACTGACCTGTGCCTTGTTATGTCAGCAGAGATTTCATATGGATAGATATGTACATGAACACAAACTGTGATCCATTTTTAAGTGTAAGCACAGAGGTTTGATTTTTAATTAAATTTTGCTGTGTTTTTTATGTTTGTTGTTGATATGAAATTATCTGCACTGTTTTTTACCTCAACTTAAAAAAATGGTGGTTATTATTTTGCATAAATATATTACAAAGATTTTTTCTCACTTGCCGCAGTGGCTAAATCCATACACACTACATTTGTGTGTATCTGTGTGTAGATCGTAACGACATCCAGCATGCGGGGGTGCAGTACATCCTGGACTCGGTGGTGGATCAGCTGTTGAAGAATCCTGACAGGAGGTTCATCTACGTGGAGACGGCGTTCTTCTACCGCTGGTGGAAACAGCAGAGCTCCAGCATGCAGCAGACAGTCAAACAGCTGGTGAATGAAGGTACAGGAAGCAACACTGGACATTTACATTCACTCTGGAGGGGTTTCATAACCTTCTGAACACCTCTCTCTGTCCTCCAGGCCGTCTGGAGTTTGTGAATGGCGGCTGGTGTATGAGTGACGAGGCCACCACCCACTACAGCGCCGTCATAGACCAGATGACCATGGGCCTCAGGTTCCTCAACGAGACTTTTGGGCCTTGTGGTCGTCCTCGTGTCGCCTGGCACATCGACCCCTTCGGCCACGCCCGCGAACATGCGTCAATGTTTGCCCAGGTAATTCATCTTAAAGGAACAGTTCAATGTTTTAGGAAATACACGCCTCTCTCTTGCAAAAAGTTAGATAAGAAGAAGTTGTGGTTTCAACTAAAGTTTCAAAGACAAGAAAAATCCCATCTCTCTTGTACAGAAGCAATCCCTGAACTCATTGCTGTGTCCTGTCCTGCCTCAGACCTCCTATCTTATCTTCAGAAATCCTAACTTTAACTGTAAATCGTTCTGTCATGCCTGCAGCTATGTTCATCTTAATGTGCACAGACTGCCTGTATCTTTGATAATAAATTAGACACTTGCAGATTTTGTTCAGAAAGATAATCTTCACAAATGAACACCACCTATATGATGTTTGAAACATGGATACAATCACCAGAAGTAAAAAGCTAATGAAGCAGTGATGCTGTGTTTGGCGTGATGACATTCTGTAGGCTCATTTAGCCATCTTAAGACACATAAAGGCTTTAAAACTCAAAAATGGGATATTTACAGATGTATTTTATGTTGTAGAACCAAATGTGAAAGTCTCTTTAGCTTGTGTGAACCACAGACCTTATTTCAGGTGTCTAAGAGAATCGGGAGTTTAAAAACGCTAACTCATTTCTGGGTTTTAGGACTCATTCTTACACATCTCTCTCAACGTTAGCTGTTTGTTTGCTTTCTTCTCTTGTGTTTCTCTTCTTGTCCACTGAGCTGAAATTCCAATGTGATGTCACTCACTGATGGGCTCCACCTTCTCTGACACTGACTCAACATATGAATCGTCCAAAAAAGCAGACGATGGCCAACTTGTGGCAAAAAGCTAGAGCGGCAGACATTCATTGACAGAGCGACACTGACCGTGGGCTTGGTGCGTCAGGGTCCTGTCAGTCCATGGCCTCTAGCCTGCAGCCATCAGTTAAACACCTCTGAGCTTGAGACTAACAGTTTCCTGTGTGTTTTGCTCCAGATGGGGTATGACGGCTTCTTCTTCGGTCGTCTGGACTACCAGGACCGGGCTCGCAGGATGAGTGCGAAGGAGCAGGAGCTCCTGTGGCGGGCCTCTGACAGCGTCACCCCCCCAGTGGCTGACCTCTTCACCGGTAACAAAACTACCAAACATGTCCAAATACTGCTCCTTAAAGGGCCAGTTCACTCAGTGAAACGACTGGATGCAGGGTGTTTTTTGGAATTTAACCTTTGCCCTTTGCCCCCCACCCCCCCACCCAACAGGGATCCTTCCCAATGGGTACAACCCTCCTGAGGGCTTCTGCTGGGACCAGTCCTGTGATGACGCACCGATCAGAGACGACCCTGACCTGGAGGACTATAATGTTGATGACGTGGTGAGGCGCTTTCTCGCCATCGCCAACAGTCAGGTATCTCACACACACACATACACACAATCACACACACACGACTAATGAAAGGCTCTTAATCAAGTTCATAAGCTTACGTAGAAAACAGCTTTTGGTTTTCATTAATTTATAGGATTATAAAAACACACATGTAACATTATTCTCATGTTTTTGTTGCGTTTTGGAAAACATTAATTCGTCTAATGTTTTTTCCTCTCTCAGGCCACGGTGTATAAGACCAATCACATTATCATGACCATGGGCTCGGACTTCCAGTATGAGAATGCCAACCTGTGGTACAAGAACCTGGACAAGCTGATCCACTACGTCAACGCCCAGCAGGCGAATGGCGTCAAAGTCAACGTGCTCTACTCTACCCCGTCCTGTTACCTCCAGGAGCTGCACAGAGCAAACCTCACCTGGTAGTTTGAGCTTTAAATCAGCTTGTTGGACAAACAGTGCCAGAATCATGGCAGCATAAAGAGCTGCCTTTTAATGTAATATATCCTCTTTTTAACCCAGGGCTTTGAAGACGGACGATTTCTTCCCCTATGCAGACGACGCTCATGATTTCTGGACCGGCTACTTTACCAGCCGACCAGCGCTGAAGCGGTACGAGAGGATCAGCAACAGCAACCTGCAGGTAGTTCGAGGTTCACTCTCTGAGTCCAGACCTGGTTTCATTTTTATTTAAAGCCAAAATCCAATTACGTTCCTTACAATGTAAGTTAGCAGAGCATCAAGTATCACATATGGGAAGGTGCTTTACCTGCTCTGGTTGGTGTGCAGCGAAAATGTCATCAGTAGAGGCCATTTAAAGACACGTCTGACTCCACTTGTCAAAATCTGCTTTGAGACTTGACTTGGCATGCAGTTAGCATGTTAGCATGGGAGCATATAGTTAGCAAAATGTTGCACAGTAACACACATTAGCATGCAGTTAGCATATAAAAGGGGATCATATTATTTGAAGTAGGGTTATATGAGGAACTTATCCATAGTCAGTTTATTATTTACAGTAGATGGCAGTCGGCATGCCTCCAGTTTGGAGAAGCAGACACAAGTACTGCCATGAAAGCTAAGTAATGTGCTGCTGTGGACTGGTTTGCAGCAAAATGTTTTTAAGCCACCTAAAATAAGACCAACAGTTGAAGTGTAAGCAATGTTGAGAATATTTTCACCACTATACCTCTCTGCAAAAGCAGGTAACAGCTTACGCTCTTGTCAAAGCCACCAGACTCCATCGACAAAAAGAGTAATTTTAGCTCGCTGAACATGAGAGCGGCTGGTCCACCACTGCTTCAATCAGTTATTTAGTTTGTGTTATTATGTTACTTCGGTGAATCTGCGCTAACCCTTTTAAACACCAAAGTCACACAGTAACACAAACAGACTAAATGATGGAGGCAGCAGTAGACCAGCAGCTCTTGTGTCCAGCAATGTTAAATTACAGTTTTTGTCAATGGAGTCTGGCTTTGAAGAGACTGACACAACAGCTTCAGTTCCCTGGTGGAAATCACTGTCTGACAGAAAGGTAAAGCAGTGACGATATTTTAAATAAATAAACTGCTTAGCTTCAGTGTCAGACTCCAGCCTGCTTCTCCAAACTGGGAACGTGCCAACTGACATCTACTGTGTGTAATACACAACCACACTTCAAAAAATCTGAGCTATCCCTTTGACATGCCAACCCACAGCTTGTAGAGAAACATGCTGATAATATAGTTTGACATCCTGTGTCAGTGAGCTCTGTAGTGTTCAAATGATTTGATGATCTCACTCACAATAAAAACAATATCCCCTCCTCACACACCTCCTGACTACTTCCATGATGACCTGAGGACATACAAGTACATAAAGTAATGATGATAAATCATTAAAACAAGCATTCCAATGGGGGTGCTGTCAGTGTCACAACCAGCCACAGTATGATGTATAGCATTGTATAGAGACAGGAATAATAGCAGCACATTAATGATTTAAGGGTTAAAGTGCTGTTTCAGAACCCAGCTGTTCTAGCTCTGACACTTCTCAGTCTTTTAAAAGAAGACGAAGCAGGCTGAGAGCAGCCATGAAGAATAGTGTGTTCCTTTTTCTGTAGATTTCAGCAAGACATGGCAGCCTCTGGTCTGTGATTTCTGAGTGTCATTAGCATGCTGTTATGATATGTTAGCTTTAATCTCAAGCTGCAGTGGAGGAATTCTGTCAAGGTTTTCTTTTTAGAACCTCCCCAGACAAGATCGAGACAACTGCACCGCACCCTACTCCCTTGTTTCCCCATTCTGACCTGTTGATGTCACCTGATCAGTGTCATATTGCTCATACAGAGCTCTGCAGACTGTTGTTACTGTGCGGCTTTGTTTTGTTCCAGACGTGTAACCAGCTGGAGGTACTCAGTGGTCCCGTCTCCAGGAACGGACCCTTTGGGGAGGGCGACAGTCAGACCATGAGTGAGATTTTGTTTTGTTACTTCTTACTGTAAAGAAAAAAAAAACGATCACTGGCTGATGATGACAGAAATGTTTCCATCTTGTGGTCACATTAGATTCTCACCATGTGCAAAGTCATTAATGGCTCACTAACTCACCACATATGTCCTGTCATATTTCTTAATAGTCTTGAAATTAGTAAATTTAATGGGAAACTAGACAGAAGACTGACTGATGTGTACTTATTCTGGATCTCATTGTCAGAGAAAGCCATGGCGGTGGCTCAGCACCATGACGCAGTGTCGGGCACAGAGAAGCAACACGTAGCAAACGACTACGCCAGGAGGCTCGCCAACGGCTGGCAACATTGTCAGGTATTTCAGGCTTCACACAGCATCATGTTGCTCATCATAATCTGTTCAATTATTTACTCATATGTTGAGTCTGTTGAGTCTTTGTATTGTCTGTGCAGGAACACACGGTGCAGTGAAAACAGCTGCACATGTTTATTATGGGACTTATCAAGCCCTCTGGAAATGGAACATTTTACCAAGCCAACTGTCAAGCTGACACCACTTGTCCTTTTCTTTGATAGCTGAGGACAAAGTGCACCAGCTCTGTCTGAGTTCTGACTTTGATTGTCCCTCAGGTTCTGGTCAGTAACAGTCTGGCTGCTCTGAGCGGCTCCACTGCTGAGCGAATCTACTGTGACAACCTCAACATCAGTGTGTGTCCTCTCACTGAGTCCAGCAAAAAGGTGACACACACACACATACAAAAGAAGCTTCACTTGCTGTTTTTGTGAGGATGACCTCCATGGCTCCTCACCGAAACAACCACTCATATCTTTCTGAAGCCAAAGGTAAAGGGAACACCACCTAAAATAAGAATTCCAATATGTTATTTCCATGGCCCTGGAAAGTTCAGTCAGTGTTTATGAGTATGAGCTACTCATGCTCATAAATTGTAGTCCATGTTTACTAATATTTTTGGACTGTCTTAGACCATAGAAATAATATGTATGAATTTTGAAATTGGTTGCAGTTTCCCTTTAACATAACCTCATTCAAACAATAACCATAAAACCAAGTCTTAAATCCAGCATGTCAGTGAATTAGAAAATAAACATTCACTTTAAATTAAAAATAATTCTATCGTGTGTAAATATAAACTATATATAGAAAGTATCTAAACTTATAAACATTAATCAGTACTGTTATTGAGCGATACTTAATCTCACCCCTGTTTCTCTGTCTCTCACGCTTTCAGTTTTCAGTTAACGTGTACAACCCTCTCGCTCGTCCCGTCACTTGGCCGGTCAGGCTGCCGGTGAATGGGACAGCATACGCCATATCAGACGCTGACGGCAAATCTGTGGACTGCCAGGTCTGTGTGTGTGTGTGTGTGTGTGTCAGCATAAAGAGATAATCCACAGCAAACTGTGCAGTTGTGAGACATGTGATGGAGATAATACTGATTAGGGCAACTAACAATTTTTTTCATTGTCGATTAATCTGTGAGTTATTTTCTCAATTAATCAGTTAGTTCTTTAGCGTTCCCCAGAGCCCAAGATGACGTCTTCAAATGTCTTGTTTTGTCCACACCCCAACGATATTCAGTTTACTGTCACAGAGGAGTTAAGAAACCAGAAAATATTCACAGTTAAGAAACTGGAATCAGAGAATTTTTTTTATTAAAGAAACCAATTGATCAACTAACTGTTGCAGCTCAAATATGGACTAGCCTCCAATCTGCATATACTCTTTTATATAATAATGCATTATAGTGGATCGTCCAGCTTTTATGGCAACTCGTTGAAACTTGAAAAAAAAGATGAAAGTAATCATTTTCAAAATTCACGTTTTCATCTAACAAAATGTTTTGCTTCAATTCATAAAAGCTTTCCTGCTTGCAGCACACAAAGGGAGGCACACATCCATATTAACGGAGCAGACTAGCAGCACCATAAATTGATTTTAGTGTATATATATAGACATATATATCTATATCTATCTATCTATGTATATATAGATATATATAGAAGTACATTTAATTAAAAAAAAGATGACTCATTTAATACAATAAATCACTTTTTTGATTATTTTGTTCAACAATTTTTTATTTTTTAGGGTGAAGATGTTATAAAATATGAAAACACAGACCTAGTTTTTGGGTTGACATGTTTTTAAGAAATAATCTGTAGATCCTACAGAATTTAGATTTCCCTGTTTAGCCATTACTCTGCAGTCATGGCATGTGTTTCTATTGTCTCAAGACTTTAAAGCATTTCCTTGTTACTTTGTCACACTGGAAATCTGAGACCAAAAACACAGCAGCTTCTCTGTGTCTCTGCTCCAGGTGGTTCCAGTCTCCGCAGCCACTCAGGAGGTGAGGAAGAACCGAGGCTTCGCTGTCAACGAGCTGGTGTTCCAGGTGCAGGCCCCTCCTCTGGGCTTCACCACCTACTCTGTGTCCCAGCTTCGGGACAGGCCTCCACCTGCCTCCACACGGCGCCGCACAGCCACAGCCATCCAGAACAAGGTCTCACCACAGCATCATCACACACTTCCTCTGTGCTGCGCCATGGGAATAAAGCACACAGTGCTCCACAGGAAGGAAAACAAACAGCATGGTTTATATTTATTATTTGTATTCTCCTCTGAAAACTCAGCGTTTTATGTCTTCACATGCTCCAGTTCCTAAAAGTGACCTTTGACCCCGACACCGGCCTCTTGAGCAGCCTCAGCAACCTGGAGACCAAACAGACCATCCAGCTAACACAGAACTTCTACTGGTGAGTGTCTCTCTGATAGGCGCACACACACCTGAACACACTGAGACTTTTGCTGCCTTGTTGTTTGACACGTTTTATTTTATATGTGTGTTTGTGTGTGTGTTGTATATTCCAGGTACAACGCCAGTGATGGTAACAACTCCCTGAGTAACCAGCCTTCAGGTGCCTACATCTTCAGACCCAACTCCTCCACACCTTTCATCATCAGCAAGACCGCCGTAACGGAGAGCATTCAGGTAGAGAGCGAGCAGCAGCACAGCTACGCTCAGCTTTATCATATGATTCCTTTATTTTATTATATTTATTCTAAATTTAAATGATAGATTTAATTTAAAAGGGACAGTTAATTGAATGAATTTTGTAGCTTTATTTTGACATGTGTTTATCGTATTTATTTGTGAATAACAGGCTGCTGTGTCACGTCAGTGTCACGTCTGTTTGTTATCAGATGACACTCAAGATGCCACACAGCTGCGATGCCCCAGTGTGTGTCAGAATATGGTACTCAGTAAATACTTAAAAATATGCTAAAAACAAAAAAATATATATTAAACACACTCTGTGGCAGTGTTTAGCTGTATGTCTGTGTTATTAAAATCTAAAATTGAGCACAGCGTTAATTCAGGCAGGACACGATGTCAAGCTCAGCTCACATCTACAGCTACATCAGCTGATCTCAAGCAGCCCAATCAACTGATGGAGCAGCTGATTGATGCCTGCCTTAGGCTTTCCACGTAGGCATGTGGAAGAGGCTGTATGTGTAGGCCGGAGGAAAGACAGAGCCATACTGCCAAATATAATACTGCAAACAGAAATAAAGTTTTCTTTGACTTAAGTGTTCCTGACTGAAACGTATTCTTCAGATATATTTGTATCCGTCTCCTGTCCCTTCCCTCCAGACCCCCGTGGTGCAGGAGGTGAGGCAGTGGTTTTCTCCCTGGGTGTCTCAGGTGGTTCGTCTCTACAGCGACAGCAGAGCTCTGGAGCTGGAGTGGACCGTCGGGCCGCTGCCTATTGAGTGAGTGTGTGTTGATCACATACACAGTAAAGCAGTCAGTGTGTACGCGGGCACATGTGTTGTAATATATAAATGTGTTTATAGGGTGTATTTTTTGGGCTATTATTTTGTTTTTGACTTAAATTATTGTAACTACAAACAAAAACAAGCAAAAACATTTTCACTGCTTCACACTGTCTCTCTCTATTTATTAGTGATGACCTGGGGAAGGAAGTGATCACTCGTCTGGACACCAGCATCAAAACCTCTGAATATTTCTACACCGATTCCAACGGCAGAGAGGTGCTGCAGAGGAAGTAAGCCGAGGAGATGTTTTAAAAATGTTGAGAATACATTATCATGAACTTAAAGAGATAGCTTGGATTTTTTTTATCTTCTATTACTCTTACCTAAAGTAGATGGCGGTTGGTTCGCCCCTGGTTTAAAGAAACAGGCAGGTGTTTGGACACAGAAGCTAAATAATGTACTGCTGTGGACGGGAACAGCCGCAAAACCTGTTTTAGTCGCTCTAAAAGAGTTGTTGTCAGTGTCAGTATGTGGTATATTTAGAATATTGTCACCTCTTTACCGTGATGCAGACAGCTCTTTGTGATGGGAACTGAAGTGAAACTAAACCTTATCTGTGCTCCTTCAGAGCCAGATTCCTTTCACAAAAACAGTAGGGTCTGTTCGGGTGTACCAAAGTTACGCAGTAACACAAACAAATAAATGGAGGCAGCAGTAGTTTCAGTTTAGTTCCTGTGTGACAGAGCTGTCTGACTGCAAGATAAAGAAGTGAAAATAATCCAAATATAGCTTATACTGTGACTGACTGACTTTTTTTTCTTTTTAGGCAGCTAAAATCTGTTTTTCTGCTGCCCCTGTCCACAGCAGTACATTGCTTAGGTTCTGTGGTGGTTTTCCTGCCTGCTTCTCCAAACTGGGGGCGTGCCAACCACCATCTACTGTAATCCCATCCCAAAAATCTGAACTATCCCTTTAATATTTGGCAGATGTCACTTACAGTAACTGTCAGACTGTAAGAAGCTGTAGGACTGATTGAGAATAACAAAATCTAAAGAGATTGACAGATTTAGATTTTAATGAAACAGGAAAACAGTGATGTTGGGTGACAGCACGTAAAGAGGCTCTGATAGCTGTGTGTTTATTGTTGCTTTGTCCTGAAGGAAAGATTTCAGACCCACTTGGAAGCTCAGACAGTCGGAGCCCATTGCTGGAAACTACTACCCCATCAACTCCCGTGCTTTCATCAAGGTGTGTGTGTGTGGCTGAAATAATCCTCCTTTTACCAAAGAAACGGACCAGATTAAATCTTTTTCAGTGCATTACAGCACAGCACAACTGATTAACTGTACAATTACCCCAACAGTAAACACAATAACTGCAGGAAGTTTGTGTAAAACAGGCAATTTGGATGAATTTTGAGTGAATATGACATCAGAGAAGAGTTTTCCTGATATTTTCAGCAACTTTTTCTCTGATTCTCTGACTGTATTATGTTTGTTTTTTTTAATTTTGAACAATCATACATATTTAATAGGCCTCTTTTTTGACAAGGTCAGTATTTTCTTTTGCCTTTTGACTCTTGGCCATTGTTCTATTAGTTCTTATCTGCGTACTTTTCTAATGCAGGATGAAGCTATTTGGCAAAGAGTAAAGGCTCTGTCTTCACCGTGCCCTTATCCTGACGTCATAGAATCAAATGAAATGTTAAGATGTAGGCCTAGGATTTTCTTTTTCTTAACCTTTTTAAAATCAAAAAGGCCCCCTGTGAAGCGGGGCTGGGACGACCTGGCTGGGAACCAGTACTTTATAGATTGCCTGAAGTACATTTAACTCTTTGATCCTTTGTTTCTGTGCTGTATTTTTTTTAGAAAGTTTATCACTTTATTTAATCTCCGTCCTCCTCATCATACTCATTCTCACTGTGTGTTTGCTTCAGGATGACGATGACCAACTCACTGTGGTGACAGATCGCTCTCAAGGAGGAGGCAGCATCCACAACGGCTCTCTGGAGATCATGGTGAGACACACACACACACACACACACACACACACACCTTTCAGTTCTGCTTCACACTGCAGGCTAATTCTTTTCTGATAGTTAACCTGACACACACTCACTCTGGACACACACAGTCTGTCCCTCCTAACTTCCCCCTCCTCCCCTTCAGCTCCACCGCCGGCTGCTGTACGACGATGTCCGAGGCGTTGCCGAGCCTCTCAACGAGACCTCTGCAATCTTCCCAGAGGGGCTGGTGGTCCGAGGGCGTCTCCTGCTCTCCCTCGACCGCCCGCCCAGTGCGGCTGACGCACACCGCCCTCTGGCCCAGGAAGTGGTACTGCAGCCTCTACTGACATTCACTGATGGAGATCTGCACCCAAACACTCAGCTAGAGGTGAGTGAGGAGGAGTGGTGTAATAAAATGACTTTGTAGCTGTAACACAGATCACCAGGCAACTGTGTCGGGTGCCATCCTGGAGGTTAATGAAAAAAGATGGTCAAATCATTTAATATTAAGAAGTACTAATCATGTAAACCCTGACAGATAGACTGGTGTTTTGTTTTTTTAAACCTGTGTGACACAAATGGTGTCAACAAGAGCTTGTAACATAAATAAAATGCTAAGAAAAGAGCAATTTCTACTGCAGGTCAGTCTACTACCGATTTGGGTCGCTGTGTTCCAAATCTGTCCTGTTTGTGCTTGTTTGCATTTTCAGACATTATTTTCATTTCACAAAACCTCAGGAGAGCAGGCTGAGCTGTTGTTTTAAGCTTTAGTTGAACTGACATGTTTTCAGAGCTCATAATTATCCGTGACACGTAGTGTTCACGTCTTACTAGTAATTAGAGAGACACTATGCCCCGTAATTCATGTAGCACTCCTCAAACAGATCAGTCAAAAAACAGGCGACGTCAGAGCAACTTTTAAATGTTTTATTCAGCTTAATGATGTGACCAGATCATCTGGCTGCAGTTACAGCCTCTCTCTGTCTGTGTGTCTGTCTGTAGTTCTCTGGGCTGCAGGCTGCGCTGCCCCCTGCTGTCCACCTGCTCACACTGACACAATGGGACAAAGACTTGGTGCTGCTGAGACTGGAGCATCAGTTCCAGAGCTGGGAGAGCAAAGTGAACTCAGAGCCTGTAACTGTCAACCTGCAGGTCAGTCATTCAAAAAAGCATCCCATACTTAAAAACAATTATGATGAAGACGAATGCTGAGATTGATAAGATTATGATTGTGGAGTACGACTGTAGATTATGGTACAAATCATTGCTGATTTATTATAACTGCTTATTTTATCACCTTTCTTGTTCTGTGTCTGTGTAGAAGCTGTTTTCCACTCTGGAGGTGCTGGGCATGTCTGAACTGAACCTGTCAGCCAATCAGTGGAAAGATGAGATGGCACGTTTTAAGTGGACACCACAGACAGGTACAGGACACCTTTTCTTTTTTTGCCACAGTGGCTCTAAACAGCCTGAAAGTAAATCTGGACTGGAGGAACAAATAATGAGTGCAGATCATCCCACATTCAAAGCTTCCAGCTGAAGAGTAGAACATCACTGGAACAGAGTTTTTTTTGTACCAACAGAAATGCACCCATAGCACCAAGAATCCCAAACTGTTAAGTCTTCAAAGATGATTCATAATATTGTTTATTTTTTGATTATGAAGTTCCTGATTTAAATCTAGATTTTGCTATTGATTTTTGAGTCATTTCCCGTGTGTCATGATCTTTTGTAAAGTTTGTTTGAATATGAGCACTGTGAATTAATCATTGCCAATCTGTCGAACGTTGAATAAGGATGATGGTATACGACATAATTTCTCTCATTTTAATCAGACGTGGTCCACTCCACCAGCTTACATTTTAGGTTACATTTAACTCACTAGTCGGTGACTGCTTCAAACTGTGCCCCCCTCACAAGTGTCTCTCAGGATAAGAATGACAAGTTGTTTTTCATGTCCAGCCCTCAATCATACGTGGTTTCCTAAACTGGCATTTTGATTACCCCTGCTGTAGTATGTCATTAACTGCTATACTATAATATGTCATGGTAAAGTGTGTCATGAGATAAATCTTAAAAATTCATAGCAAAGTACACCATAAAAATGTCATAGAAAAATTCACATTATGGTATGTCATTAAAAAATGTCATACTATAGTATGTCAAAAGAGGTCAGACATCAGTCTGTCAAAAAAGAAAAACCATGAAAAAACTTTCATACTATAGCATGTCGTGAAAAACCATGAAAAAACGTCAGTTTAGTATGTCCTCGAAAATCATTAAGAAAACGTCACAGCATAGTATGTCGTCAAAAATCCTGAAAAAACGTCATAGCATAGCATGTCGTCGAAAATCATGAAAAAACGCCACAGTATAGCATGTCGTCGAAAATCATGAATAAACGTCATAGTATAGCATGTCTTCGAAAGTCATGAAAAAACGTCATAGTATAGCATGTCGTCAAAAACCATGAAAACACGTCATAGTATAGTATGTCGTCCAAAATCATAAGAAAAACGTCATA